>OY723385.1:2943454-3195954 GCA_963210295.1 Ophion ellenae | reverse complement strand
AAATGTGCGGTAGTAGAAACTTTTTTATGAGCTTGTGTGAGGTACCCTCATATGAAATATATTTGCCCTGTCAGTCACCGCAAGAGCCGTATCTCTCGTGGTTTTGCGTTCGCGATTCTCATTTTCTCTGTTCCTCTTTAAAATGAGGGCACCGCTGTGTATGGCGGAGCAGTGGCTGCGAGATTGCACCGTAACTTTGTAAGCAAATTGACGACGTATGCCACAAGACCATATACGGAAAATGTACGAGCCCTGCTCGGGAAACAAAGCTCATAGGAGTATGGCAGAGGGAGGGGGAGGGAGGGAGGGAGGGAGGGAGAGAGAGAGAGAGAGAGAGAGAGAGAGAGAGAGAGAGAGAGAGAGAGAGAGAGAGAGAGAGAGACGTACGTTTACCCGACGGTGCAATAAAGTGGACGAAGCCACGGAAGTAGTACAAAGATCGTGGAGAAATAGGGTATGAGGACGATATATATCCATACCTCATCCTCCATACGTGGTGTAGGAGGCTGCATATACATTTTCTATATACTCGGAAGTGAAAACAGACGTACTTGACATCGTTTTGCCGAAAAATCACGTCTCGTGCGAACTATCATTCGTATCCTCTTGAACTTGAATAAACAATTACACATTTATACACAACTAGCGTTCCGCCCGCGGCTTCGCTCGCGTAGACTTGTGTCGAATGCTTCTAAATGAAATGGGCTCCTGAAATGTTTCATCAAGGAATACGTAGAATTGTGTTGAAGAGCATGAATACTAAGTTTCAAGTCAATCTGAACGGATATTTCTCTTGACATACAAACTTTGCTAGCCCCTGTTCCCCTTAAGGATTGAATTTCCAAAAACGCTGAAATTTCATTAATTATGTCTGGAAGCAGTAATGCAAAGGTTCAAGTAAATTTTATCTGATTTTTTCAACTTTCCGTACAAACTTTGCCACCCCTTTTCGTTTAGGGGTTGAATTTCGGAAAACGCTGAAATACGTGTTTTATTAATTGTGTTGAAGAGCTTTAATACTAAGTTTCAAATAAATCTGACCAGATTTTTTTATTTTATATACAAACTTTGCCACCCATTATCTCCCCGTAAGGGTTGAATTTCTAAAAACGCGGAAATACGTGTTTCGTTAATTGTGTCAAGCAGCACGAATACCAAATTTGAAGTAAATCCGACCAGATTTAAAAAAGAATTCTATACAAACTTTGCCACCCCTTTTCTCTCCTTAGGGATTGAATTTCGTAAAATCCCTTCTTAGTGGGTGCTTACGTCACAAAAGTAACTTAAATCAATTGGCCACGCAGTAACTGTGGCACTTTGTTTAAATAATAATAACTCCATTCTTCATCAATATGTTTCAACAAAAAAACTCAAACTTAGAAACTACATACTCTGCATTAGTTGTGCACAAAATCCCGACCTCGTCATCCTAATACTCTCATCAGAAAAAAATATTGAAAACCGACTTGTTTTTTGGGTTCCAAGTTCCCCAAAGTTGAAGAATCGTCTGCTTCGTATTTTCTCAGCAAACATAACCGAGTGAGACGTCTTTGGATCGTGAGTAACCATTCACTAATTTTACGCGGAATATCCCACGTATTCGAAATCCCCTTCTATTCTTAATTTTCCGTTTTATTTTTGAAAACCCACGGCCGACATGCGGCGATGAGAGATACGAGCTTTGGCATCGCTCAATGGATTTTACGTTGGTTGCCCGATTTACTGACTTTGCATCCTTCCGCGCATTCTCCCTGCTTCCGGTTGTAATGCACACTCTACGGCCTCGGAAGGGTTTCCCTGATCCGTCATTCTCTCGCATGTACCGAGCAGCTACACAAATATAAATATATAGGTGTGTATTACGAGTGGAGGGAAATCTTCCCAACGAGAGCAACATCGTAAGATGAATGGGGTGGGAAAATGTTTGCAGCAGCTTCGAAGCTTTTCCACCTTGCTTGCTTCAGACTTACGGGTATACCAATTACATAGTTCTTTGTAGCTCAGCGGGATAATTCTTGCGGTTCTCGCACTTGTTCAACGTTGATTCAAAGAAGTAGGTCTGACAAGGAAAGGTCGCGGGGTCGAACTCTTCGATTTCGATGAAATTTGTCATGTTTGTAGAATGGGTAAAAATAGGCGACACGTATTTTTTTATATCTGCGGAACCCGATTTTTAAGGGGTGAAATGCACTCTCGAAAATAGGGGTGGTTTTCGTTTTTCGTCGATAACGTTTCAACGGTAAGAGATATGAAAAAAATTTAAATTGCAACAACGTTTATTTTTCCGTGTACTATACATTGGAGATAAGAACGATAACGTTATCGACGAAAAATGAAAAACACCCCTATTTACGAGGGTGCGTTTCACCCCTTAAAAATCGGGTTCCGCAGATATAAAAAAATACGTGTTGCATATTTTTACTCATTCTACAAACATGGAGAATTTAATCGAAATCGGAGAGTTCGATGAAAGAGTTCGCCAAGCTCATTTTTATTTCGTTCACCACTCTTTTCATCATTGCATTTTGTAATTGCTTTCATTTTCCACATGTCTTGGCACATCAAGACGTCTGATTCGTCACTTATCTAATCTCTTTGATAATTTTTTTTTCCGCATTTTTCGTTAGCAAATTTTTTTGCGAGTGAACGATGCCCCAATTATCGTGCTCCATGATATGCAAATACGAGGCTCAAGGCTCCAATTAACGTGACAGATCGGCCATTTCTTCCTTCTTTTTTCGCTCCTCCTGCTATTTTATCGTCGTTACACCTTGCTTTTGTTCACCCTTTATTTAATCCCGCCTTTTTTGTTATATATTTCAGGCGCTGAAAAATCGCGCGCCCGGTGTCAACGACCTGCTCTACTTTAACACCGAGCTAGACGCCACGCCTGCAGGCCCACGAGCAAAATTGAGATGGTGCGGGAGAGAGAAAGCCGTGGCTTGGTTGTCAAATGAAATTGCAATTTACAATTAACAAACTTTAGGTATACTTTAATAGTATATTTAAGGGGCTATACCGGTGTGAAAATCTTCAGCCTCTCAGCAGGCATTATTCAAGGAAGAGGAGGGTCCATGGTATGGGCCAGGTATAGCTGATTAGCAGTTTTTATGGTAAATATAATTTTATCTTGCAAAAATCTATAGTTAAATCTTTAAACGCGTTTTTCTCGAAATGAGATTTTTCAAATTTGCTGACACTGTAACTCAAAGAGCAATTATCCGATTGACTTGAAATTTGAACTGAGTACTCTTGAATATATTTACTCTACAATGACGTAGGATATTTTCGATTGGATGAAAATTGACAATTTGGCATTGAAAAAAACGACCATTTTATAGGCAAGAAAACAGACTTTTTTTTATAACTACGCCATTTTGTTAGATTTTGATATTTTTCGAAAATCCTAAGTCATTGTACAGGAAATACCTTCCAGTTTAACGACATTTTTGCTTTTTTCGGTTTCAACTACTCAATCGGCCAGAATCATGTCAGCAGTGGAGGAACTTTTTTTTAACTCGCTTGGATCTCAATATTTTTCTATGAAAAAATTATGTTATATAGGTCAAACATAGCCAAATATATTCTCAATTTTCCGAAACATTTGATTGAGTACTTTTCTTCCAAAAAATCCCGAAAATCACCCAAATTTTCAGCGTTCACACTGGTATAGTCCCTTAACTGAACTAAAATTCCAGCATATAGTAGGACATGATCTGACCTATCGAGAGTTGCATGATTATCCATGCATAACAGGACACCCTGTAAACATGATAGCTCGAGCGTGTGAGAATGCTGAAAGAGTTCATCATCACATCCGACAGAAGAGAACGAACGAAGAGGAGAGCGATGTGCAGGCGTTTCAGTGGAGGAAGCTCCGCTACACCGTGAAAAAAGTCCACGGTAACGAGTAAAATAATATTTCCACGTTTTTCCTTGTTTGAAAAAAAGTTCTTTTCTCTTATATTTTCACTCTCGGTATCTTTGCTTCCGTCTTCCCTCTCCCTCTTTCGCTTCCGTCTCTTTTCTTCCCTTTGCAGAGGCATACATCGGCACCCACACGCGTCGCATACACGAGTGTATTTGCAGATATGGGCTTCCTCTCGGCACGGCGCATCGAGCCGTGAATCCATTACTATTCCTCTCACGTACCTCAAAACCCAGTGAGTTTTTCGTCAATGGAGACAAGAACGGCCGGGTGTGCCGCCTCGCTGCGGGCCGGCACATTTTTTTCTTCTTCTTCTCGCCATTCGTTCGAGCGGGAAACTCAACGTGGAAAGGATACACACGGAAAATTACAAGCATGTGTGTGCGTGTGTACAAGTGTCTGCAGGTGTGACGAGTGTGGGTGTATGTGACACTTGTACAAACGCAAAGATGGTAACGAGAGTAAGACGAAGAGCGAGGGGTTTGCGGAGATGCGGAGAAAAGCAACCATCTGAAAGCTTGGTCTCCGAGTCGTTTCGCCCAAAGCTGTTTTTCACCACTATCATCCCTTCCTCGCTCCCTCCCACGCCTTTACGTCTATCATCCCCCCGATCTTCTCTTGGCAATGGCAAAGCTATCGCGACGTTTATTTGCGTCAGTTTCTTTTTTTTCCATTCTCGATTTCACGTTCCGGACAACTTTGCACAGCCTCGCGTGTCTCTTTATTCTTGACGTTTTATTCACGGCTCTGAGTAATGACAGCTACGTGCGAAACACCCCCTCTGGCTTTCAATATAAACTTAGGGGGGAGTTCGAATGAGCGTGAAATTTAAGGGGTTACGCGGGTTTGAAAATTTCAAAAATCATTTCTTTTTATTTTATTATCTAATGGTACAATATGTCTAGAATATTCTCCCAAAGTTTTGAGGCCTTAGGCCACTCTAGAGGCCGAAAACATAGGCTTTTTGGGATTTTTTTTTCAAAACGATTTTTTAGGCAAATTTTTCACTTTCCAAAAATCGTCAGATAATTGTTGACAACATTTTTTTATGTATTTATTAATGTAACAGCATTTATATCAATATCTATAATATAAACCTAAAAAAAAATAAAAAAATAGCCTTTTTCAGCGTCTAAAAGGAGAAGACCCCTTAATGGGTTCGGTAGCTTGTCCCACTCGACTATACACACCCTATACAGGTGAACTATGAGGATTCCAAGTGATTGTGAAAACGTAAAAAAAAGCTTTACTATACCATTTGTTTTTTCTTTTTTTCTAATCTCTCTCGTCCATTCGCCATTCTTCTGATGGCTCTCGTTGACGTTGGCATTCGCAACAAGTACATACAACGCCAGTGTGGCACGAGTGGAGCAAACTTTGGGTGTAGGAAGGCGCGCGCCCGTCCTGGCACCGCACTACGACCAGAATTCGGTTCTCGTGGTCTTTGTCACTGTGTCTCTCCCTGCACCCCTGCTCCCGCAAACCCGTGTTCCCAACTCTGGTTCTGGAGTTGGGCCAGTACTGGGGATTCTGTTTCCGGTACCAGTTGCCAGGTAGGATCGGTGATACTGGCTCGTGCCGCACGTACTTTAAAGGGGGTGGGGGCGTAAGTGCCGATTTCAGTTCCCTAAACGAGATTTCTGCCTGTCTCTCTCTCCCTCTCTTGGGGTAACTCTCGTGGGGAGAATCTTCCGGAGCCCGAATATATAAATATATACAGGGTGTCCTGTTATGAATGGGTAATCCTGCAACTGCCGACAGGTCGGATCATGTCCTACTATATGCGTGAATTTCAGTTCAGTAAAAGTACCACGTTTTTCGAGATTTTGGGCTTTATGTTATTGTGGGTGAAATTGCAAAATCACCCGAAGCACACTTTTCTTTGGGGATGATTAAACCCTTAAACCCGTTTTTTCGCCGATAAAAAAATGTGTCTTGTAGTTTTCAATGCTTTATCACAAATATGAGTTTCAACAAAATCGAAGGTGGGCACTTAGGTGATGTCAGCAAGTCTCTACGTCACAAAAGGCTCATGAAACCATTCCATGGGCTTCTGGCTTATAAACCTTTTAGGGGATGAATTTTGGGAAATGTCGAAATACGTGTTTTAATATTTGTGTCGTAGAGTATTTGTGCGAAGTTTCAAGAAAAATCGACCGAATTTTATTTTTCCGATACAAACTTTTACACCCCCGTTTCACTCCTTTAGGAGTTGATTTCCAAAAAAATGAAAAATACGTACTTAATTATTTACGTTTTGGAGTACTTTTACCAAGTTTTAAGTCGATGGAACTGTTAAATAATGTTTCTCTATATAAACGTTGAATCGCCTTTTGACCCCTTTAGAGGTAGAATTTTGAAAAATTCCTTTTCAGTGAGTCTCTGCATTATAAAACTACAGACTAAATTTCATATTTGTAGCTTCAGCCAATTTTCACGTTTCTTACTGTAAAAATAACCGACTTCCTATACGAATACTTCATTCCCTTTTCACCACCTTTGTGGTTGTTTTTCCAAAAACGCTCAAACACGTTTTCTTCATTTATAACCAAAAGCCTAGATACCCATATCCACGTCTCTGACGTCAAGAAAGTCGGGACTCCCAAACAAACTTTCATCCCCTATTTCACCTATTTAGTTTTTATTTGTTTCTTCTAGAGAGTCCAAAGTTCACCTCCTTAGAGGATGAATTTCCAAAAATTCTTTCTTACGTTACAAAAGGAACCTGATGTCCAAGTTTCATATTTCAAGCCTCAGTAGATTTGCCTTGGTGATGGTGAACGAATCTGGCAATGTTTTTAAAATATATTTTGTATAATAATAATAATAATAGAAGATAAAGAGATAGACAATAAACATCCTCGAGAGAAAAAGTTTTATATTCATTTCTCGCCTTGATATGAACATTGTAAACAATTTTTCGAAATTTCCATCGACCCTGGTGCCCTGAAGACACGTTGATCCATATTTATGTAAAGCTCAATTCAAGCACGGTCCTGTTTTCAAAATTCCCGAGCCGTGAAGAGAAAATGTTATGAACCGCGATCGGAATAATTGGAGACGCTGTTACATAAATATTAGACAGCTAACATTACATAAATATTCGTGCCTTTCATAAATCTTGACAAATGTCTAAGCCACTTGACGTATTTTGAAATTCCCTAATTTCGGTAGGTACTATTGCTCTATCGGTCTGTCAAATGAATTTCGTTATACACGTTCCGTATACAACAAAAGTCCAACTTACGATATTATACAGTACACGGCGATGCTGTTGATGCCTCACCCTTTTCTTTGCATTTGATTGCTTCGACTCGACCGGCTCTTTCTGTACGATACATATGTAGCATGTAACAAGCATTTGTATACTAATTGGCCAATAAGCATTACGTGACCGATCACATACCCCACCTGTATTCATGGAACAAAGCATGAAAATGAACGCAACCACGCGGAAAGCTCGCAACGACCCTCGAATATAATGGCATCGTAAAGAATAGAGATGATTAGAGCATGGAAATTGGATGAGAAAAATTGCGTATTTACTGATTCCTCTGTAATAAAATTGCACAAAGTCCAGATTTACAAGGAAAGGTCGCGAGGTCGAACTCTCCGATTTCAATGAAATTTGGCATGTTTGTAGAATGGGTAAAAATAGGCGACACGTAGTTTTTTATATCTGTGGAACTCGATTTTTAAGGAGTGAAACGCACCCTCGGAAAATAGGGGTATTTTTCGTTTGAAATTTGTTGTTATCTGCATCGTTCTCGTCTCCAATGTATACTAAACTGAAAAATAAACGTTGATGCAATTTTAAATTTTTTCATATCTCGTACTGTTAAAACGTTATCGCCGAAAAACGAAAACCACCCCTATTTTCGAAGGTGCGTTTCACCTCTTAAAAATCGAGTCCCGCGGATTAAAAAAAATACGTGTCGCCTATTTTTACCCATTTTACGAACATGCCAAATTTCGTCGAAATCGGAGGGTTCGATCTCGCGACCTTTCCTTGTTAGAGCGTATAGTCCACTAAAAGAGACAAAAACCCAGCGCTTTTTAGCGTAGAATATGAATTTTTGACTGAAGATAGATGGTTGCATACTGAAAGTAACCCTAGTAAAATGTTGCCCCTTAACGCACCTCAACCCTAAGAAATAGGGGTTGAAAACTAAAAAATCACCATATCTCGATAATTAATATCCTGATCAAAAAAGGTTTCAAACAAAAGTTGTTTGGAATAATAAAATACGTATAAAGTGATCTGACGTCCAATCCCCTATCTTTGAAAATAGCGGCACAAAAACACGAGAGCAACACTGACCCAGACAAGGACGCAGCGATAGCAATGATAAGGGGTTGGACGTCAGATAACTTTATACGTATTTTATTATTCGAAACAACTTTTGTTTGAAACATTTTTTGATCAGGCTATTAATTATCGAGATACGGCGATTTTTTAGTTTTCAACCCCTATTTCTTAGGGTCGCAGCGAGTTGCCGGGAAACATTTTATCGGGGCTACTTTCAGTATGCAACCATCTACCTTCAGTCAAAAATTCATATTCGGCGCTAAAAAGTGCTGGGTTTTCGTCTCTTTTATTGGACTAGTAGTCCCTGGCTCCGATTTGCCCCGAAGAGGTAAGACGAGAAAAAAGAACGGTGGAGAATTACGAGGCTCCGGTATCGAAAGATTCAATAGAATTTTCCCATTGTGTGTCATCGACTCCCGTTTGATGTGCCAGACGGTCAGGGTCACGGTGATCACATAACAAGCGGGTTTTACGTGCCGAATGGAAGAATACGCCTTTGTGACTATACGACGATGAGGAGCAGCGTTAAGACCGTGAAATGGAAAGCAAAAGGGGGTTGAACGAGTTACGAGAGTGCCGAGAGAATGGTTCTATAATTGATACCCTTCAAGTAAAAAGAGTTGAAGCGTATCAATTATATTATATTACCTTCAATTGCCAACAAAAATACTTTTTTTCCTCGAATAAAAGAAAAAAACAATAAACAAATTTTATTGAATTCTCGCCTTGTCTAAAAAATGCTTCCACTCGACGAATTTCTCAACAAATATCCGAGTAAAACGTCAATAGGTTAATATACGTCAAAAAGTAATTTTCATCGCCGAGCGAATTATGATTCGACAATAAATATGTTTTTATTAATCCTTTCGTGAAAAAGCAATTGCAGTCCAGCACCCTCGATGAAATACCACATATACGAGAGCACATAAATCGTTCTTTCACCGGCCAAAGTGGTTTATTGTTCGAACTCGTTCCATTATACACGCAATACAGAATAGTAGTGCGCCCGAGGGCAAACCTCACCGGGTGGAGAAAATATATAGGACAGCGAATTTTTTTTTTTTCACATTAATTGGTGTAGCGCTTTTGCCAGAATCATCTGTTGGCTTAGTATTTTGGAAGTATGTGTTTATGCGTGCATAGTATTAGTATGGATACTCCGCGTATATTAGTATTATTATCCTTCCTTTATCGATCTTTCTAACACCCTCCGCATTATCGCAGGGTGTGAGGAAGGTCGATGCAAAGCCTTAAGGGGGTGATAGGTGACCTCGTTAGGAACCTTACTAACCTAGGTTAGTCCAAAGTCTAAGGATTTCGAGCTATGCTGGTAAGTTTGATTTTTGGAAAATTTAAAAGAATTAGGTACTAAATAAAGAATTAAGGGGTTACCCCCACTTGCGATTTTGAAAAAAATGATTTTTTTATTACATTTTTTTTGAAGTATAAGTATCTGAGAATATGTTCTGAAAATTTCAAGTCGATCCGAACAAAATTGACTGAGATATGAGCGTTGAAAGAGAAGAATCCGCGTTGAAAGAGAAACTTTAAACGCGTTTTTCTCAAAATGGCATTTCTGAAGTCGGTGACCAAGATTACTCGAACACTAATGAACTGATCTTCTTGAAATTTTGCAGGTTTATTTAATACATAAAAATGTAGTCTTTAATCGTTCGATTTTTTTTCGAAAAAAATGGCCGTTTTATAACCAAAAAACGGCCGTTTTTTTTTCGTTAAAATCGAACCATTAACTTTGACTGTCCGCCATTTTGTGAAAAATGAATATTTTTTAAAATCCTTCGATTAAAGACTAGTTTATACTTATATTTGACTAAATCCATCCGCATTTTTTTTTTCAGATGATCCACTTCGCCGCAATGTTGGTCACCGCAAACCGTGTATATAAAAACATTATTTCATTGACGGCCATTTGCCACTAAACAATGTAATATTTTTCAATAAAAAAATTACTGAAAGTTCTTCAAGATGTGTTTTTTAAGATGGTATATTGATCGATTAAAAAAGTTTTGTAGTTTTCTTTTAAAAAATTAATGAAAAAGGCCTTTTTTTGCGCTACAAGTGGGGGTAACGCCTTAAAGAATTTCGGGCCGTTCAAAGAGGTGTACATACCTCTTTGAATGGCCTGAAATTCTTTAGTTCTTTATTTAATACCTAATTTTTTTAATGGTAAGTATGATTTTTGGAAAATTTAAAAAAATGGTCGATAAAGGAAGGATAATAATCCTAATATACGCGGAGTATCCATACTCATACCATGCACGCGTAAACACATACTTCTGAAATACTAAGCCAACAGATGATTCTGCCAAAAGCGCTACGCCAATTAATGTAAAAAAAAGGAACAGGGGTTGAAAACTTAAAAATCGCCGTATCTCGATAATTATTAGCCGGATAAAAAAATGTTTCCAACAAAAGTTGTTTGGAATGATAAAATACGTATAAAGTTATCTAACACCCAACCCCTTATCGTTGAAAATAGCGGTACAAAAACGTTTAGAATATTCGGGGTTGATGCGTGTTCGAGCGGAGTAGTTTGGGTACACCCAAGTGGTCTTTCCACGGGAGTACTGCAAACCTGTTATTTTTTTCATCCTTTTTTTCTTCAATTTTTAAAAAACCGGTCGTATCGCTTTTCGGCTGCTCATACGTCCCGACGTGCATGGGTAGTTTACTCACGTTTTCACCGTCGTTTCTTCTTTAATTTTTTTTATCATCGTCCTTATGGGTTCATTTTTTTCACCCACATACTTTTTCATTCTCCATCTCTCTCTCTCTCTTGATATCTACTTATTTTTCTTGTCCTTCTCTGACACCTTGTGTCAAGTTTTCTCTGTTATCTTATTCCGTAAAAAAGGTACCCCGAAGATCGAGGGGCGGAGGGGGCTGAATTTCATCAAGAAGTTGAACTCTTATTCGCGACGCCGCAAGCGTCTCTTGTTCAGCTTGCCTCAGGGCTCTTTCTGTGCCCGCTAGAGAAGACAAAAAAAACGGACAAAGATCGAGCGCAATAGATGGGAATAAAGAGAGGCGAGCAGGAAAAGACTCAAAGTATATATATATATATATATATATATATATATATATGGTGCGGGAAGCCTCGTTGTAAAGTTTGCCCGATTATGTCATACAGTGAGTGAGCATGAAATATACGATGTTTTGTCGTTTGACTTGAGTTATGAACGAGAAAAGAAAACGTAAAGAAGGATACGGATAAAAGTATCGTATACAAGGTGGATACAGCAGCGAGAAGGTAGTCAAGGTCGATTCGTAACGCACCTTTTTATTATGGCTCGGAAAATTTGATAAATTCAAGATGTACGAGAACCTTACTGCCTCGTTCTTATCAGAATTTTGCAATACTCGTTGATGCTCCCGCCCTGTCGTGACGAATATTCGGACTCGTGTGTAAAAGGCCAAATAATCTGAATTTTAATGAAATAATAATAAATTATTATATTGGGTCTTCATATGAGAAATGCGGTTTTTTCAATTGCATTTTTGATCAGGGGTTGGTTAATTTTGGAAGAGGGGCTTTTGGAAGTCTAGTGGAAAGAAGAGAGCATTATAGAAAATGAAGGAGAGTTTATTTTTTCTTTGGGAAGAATTTTGTTTTTCTTAATTTTTATGTATAAAAGTATTAGAAAAATTGCATTATTTGTGGGATAACCCAATACTACGGACAGTGAAGCGGGAAACTAGTTTAGATGACTCAGAATTTTTTTTTTTATTCCATAAATTGTTAGTAAAACTATTCGAGAATATATGGCCAAAGTAGTATAAATAATTTATTGCTGCCTTGAATTTTTTGTCTTTGGTAATTTCTTTCGAACGCGTTTTTCTCGAAACGTCGTTTCTTCCATTTGTGTACACTCTAGCTCAAAAAGTTTCTAACGTATAATTTGATAAAGAGATAGTTAGTTTCTTCATATAATTGCGCTCTATATGAACCTAAATTTGGGGTAATAACATTGTTTAAAGTATTTTTTTATAGCAAAAGAGGTTATAAAATGATGGCAAAAATTATACCCTTTTGTTGAAACATCTTAAAAAAATGCAATTTTCAATATTTTGGTCAGAGTTAGGTTCATGTAGAAAGAAAACATGTTCTTAATGTAATTTCTAAACCGCCGCGATTTCCCATGAAAACTGTGGTCTCCAGAGTGTACACAAACAGCAAAGTTTGATGGCGAGCTTCGATGGCCGGCAGGTTATATGTTCCATATTTTCAGAGGTAATGCTTCGAAAAAATGAGAATATTTGCTTGAAAATATGTATAAAATATTGCCAAACATTGAATAAATTCTATTAATTAATTCCTTGTTAAATCGCCCCACCCCCTTAAAACCGTTTTGCCGCTGATAAAATAATTCGTGTCTAATAGTGTTCAAGGTTTTATCACATATATGAGTTTCAACAAAATCGAAGACGGACCCTCAAGTGATGTGCCTTATGAGCGCCGTGGGATTCAGCTTTTACCGGAGAGGCGAGAGAAAGTGGCAACACCCGAAGGAAATACTTTGATTAATCTAATGCAACAAGTTGGCACTAACTAAATGCCAAAAAAAGAAAAGAAACTAGCGGTTTCAATGCAACCTCCTAATACTTCGAATGAGTTCAAAGTCTACCCAAAAACAATATTTCGCTAATATTGTGGAAATACGGTGAACTATTTTGTGAATAACTCAGGGAAGGGGTTTGTAAAAAATCTCGGCAACATTCTTCCGAAGATATGTCTTCTGAGCATCAGCCTTCATAATGAAAAATTCTCCGTTCCGATGAAGAAAATTTATCAGACTCGTTTCAATATTCTTCTCAAGTTTCACTCCGCGCTGCTGCGGTTGGAAGGAATCTCGGGTATTTTCTTTTGCTGAATACCGTTGAGTGGGATGTTTCGTGGTATCTCATTCGTTTTTAGTTCTTCGCGATCGAAACCTTCAGAAGCTACAAGTGCAGTGTCTCGAATTCGTGAATAACCGCATCAAAAGTGAAAATTACGATACACTATTGCACCTCTAACGGCAGCGTGTAGAGCGAGCAGACGCACCTACGGGACACCTGTGCACGCATCAATGCAAACATATATGGATACCAATGTATCAGACTGGCACTCGATTGGTGTAGGTTGATACACAAGCGGGAGGGGGGCAATATGTGGGGCGGTCGATAGGACCGATTATATATAATATATATATATGAGGTATTCCAAGTGTTTTCGAACGGCCCAGAAGGCTGACGTTCTTTAATCTTTTTCAAAGTTGGTGATGTTTTTGTATAATATATTTTGAGTACGTGGCATTTTTTTTTCAGATTTTTATCGGCTCGCTGACTCGGCTAGCTCGGAGACTAGATTTTACACGTGATAAAATTTCAAATGATCATATCGTAGTGATTTTCTCGTCATACGAAAAAATGTCCTCTACAAAAAAGATGTAATTTTCTACGAACTATTCTGAAAAAAATGCAGAATTTTCCAAGCACTACAACACAAAAAAAAGAAAAATCTTTCATTTTTTAACTTTTTAACCCCAATGACTAGATTGATCCAGTTGAAATTTACACTGAATTTTCTTTTATTAGTGTAAAACAATATGTGTTAGTTTCATTCTGGGCAGGGCTTGCGTTCAGTTATACTGTCGTCTTGAATTTAATGGGAACTTGTTTTTGTTGAATAACTCGGCGATTTAAAATTTTTAGGTAAAAATGGTAATGACTAAACTTGTAGGAAATCAAATGCCTTACAACTTCAGTAATAACAGTTTTTTCTCTACCATCGATATTTTTCGAATTAAACCTGAAAAAAGCGGCTATTGCATTATCTTGTTTATTTTTAACTTTAGGGCATAAACGAACATGAACAAACTTGTAGAGAAAGAAATTTTTGACAATTTTTGTTCATACTTTTTTTTCCCTAGAATCAATATTTAAGGTCGTACGCCAACGGTAAAAGAAAAGAGCGAATAGTTTGCGAAATATTTTCAGGCTTCTCGTTCAATAAGTGGTAAGTTGTTGGCTTCAAGCCCTTTTCCTGAGGGTTGCGCTAGGTATAGTCCAGTGCAAGAGAACAATAACACAGCATTGTTAGCGTAAAACTATAATTTTTCACTGAAGCTAGATAGTTGCATACTAAGAGTAACCCCAATCAAATGTTGCTCCTCAACTCGCCTAACCCTAAGAAATAGGGTTTGAAACTTAAAAATCGCTGTATCTCGATAATTAATAGCCTGATCAAAAAATGTTTCAAACAAAAGTTGTTTGGAATAATAAATTACGTATAAAGTTATCTGACGTCCAATCTCCTACTCCGGTCGCACATGCATCAACCCTGAATTTTCTAATCGTTTTTGTGCCGCTATTTTCGAAGATGAGGGGTTGGACGTTAGATAACTTTATACGTATTTTATTATTCCAAACAACTTTTGTTCGAAACATTTTTTTATCGGGCTATGAATTATCGAGATATGGCGATTTTTAAGTTTTCAACCCCTATTTCTTGGGGTTGGGTCAAGTTAAGGGGCAACATTTTATTGGGATTACTCTGAGTATGCAACCATCTAGCTCCAGTAAAAATTCGAATTCTACGCTAAAAATGTTGCGTTTTCGTTTCTTTTACTGGACAGTAGGAAGATGTCTACAAACACCTTCCATATCTGACTGCTTTTCTGTTATTCTTTCTGCATACACTGCGACTTCTCATATCGGCACAGCCGCGGGAGATGCTCAGCATCACACGTGCAAAAATGGCGGTTGCGCACCATCCATTCAAGCCGACTCTGCGCAGCTGGGATAGCTGATTGCAGTGCCCCTCAATTATGGCCTAGCATACTTCGAGCCATACACTAGGGCCTGGCGCTTCTCCCACCATGAGTTACACAGATCGATATTCGACAGATAGTGGGGGGCTGTTGCATCTGTGGAGGTTCCGATATGAGAGGTCGCAGTGTATATAGGTATTTATGGGGAATTTGATATTGAAGACATTCGACTTCGACCGCTCACCCCATAGTCTACTCTCCATACACTTACAAGGAACATCCCTCAGGTGACACCCTTCGATTTTGTTGAAATTCGGATATGTTATAAAGCACCGAAAAGTAAGCGATACCTATTTTTTTTATCGGCGGAAAAACGGTTTTAAGGGCTGAAACGCACCCTCAAAAATGGGGATGTTTTTCGTTTTTCGTCGATAACGTTTTAACGGTACAAGATATTAAAAAATTTCAAATTGCAACAATGTTTATTTTTTTGTACACTATACATTGGAGATGAGAACGATAACTTCTCGTTATCGACTGAAAACGAAAAATACCCCTATTTTCGGGGGTTCGTTTCACCCCTTAAAACAGTTTTTCCGCCGATAAAAAAATACGTACCGCTTACTTTTCGGTGCTTTATAACGTATCCAAATTTCAAAAAAATCGAAGGGTGTCATCTGAGCGATGTTCCTTGTTAGCATCATGTTAGCATCAACGCTTAAGTTCTAAAAATCACTTTTAGAGAAATTCCAGCATATTTATATGAAGGACTGTCCTCGAAAAAGCCGGATGTGCTGATAGATTGACATAGGGGATTCGAAATTCTCTCTCTCCATATATATGAAAATGGAAGACTACATGGGTTGCATGTCCAATGACGATAACGGCGTCCGCTTGTTGTGCAAACCTGAACTCTAGCCTCGCGCAGCTCGTTCCATAACTCCCGTCTGCTCCTGGCGCTGCTGATGAAGATGGTGAGGCGGGAAAAAGAGAGATAAAGATAGAAGGCGAAGGACGCTTCGCACGTTATCAAGCTCATTACCAGGCGATACACTGTCGCCAGTACCGCCATCCAGCGATAGAGAGGAAGCGAGAGAGAGGGGGGAGGAGAGCAAGAGAGAAAGCAGCTGTAGAGGCGATATCGAGAGGTATTACGAGACCGTATAGGGCAGCCGAAGCGTCTGGTGCACAGGCACGTGAGTCTCGGCCCTTTATCGTTCACGAAACTCCATTAACTCATTTATTCAGAAGCACGGCTCGCGATTCAATTCTCTCCGTCAAAGCTAGAAGAGACAGAGAGAGACAGAGAGAGAGAGAGAGAGAGAGAGAGAGAGAGAGATTTCGTTACCCACAGGTGTCTCTCCTGGCCTTTGTTCTTCTGCGACCATCCCAGAAATATGTACGTCGGTTGCTAGGCTCCGATCACAATCGACACTGACAAGGAACATCACTTACGTGTTCGTCTCCCCTTTTGTTGAAACTCATATATGTGACAAAGCATTGAAAACTATTAGACACGTATTTTTTTAAATCTGTTGAAAAACGTTTTTAAGGGAGGAAACGACCCCTCAAAGAAAGTGTCATCACTTAATTCAATTATTTTACAATTGTTCTACAGTGGATTTTTAATCGCTTTACATTAGAAGAATTTTAGTTTTTGTTTCATTCAGATCGTTGGACTGCTTGTGGGTGAAACTGCAAAACCACCCCTCGCCGCGTTTTTCTTTGAGGGATGGTTTTCCCCTTTGAAACCGTTTTTCCGCAAATAAAAAAAAATATGTATCCAATAGTTTTCAACGCTTCATCACATATTTGAGTTTCAACAAAATTGACGCTGGTCACTTGAGTGATGTTTCTTGTTAGTGGGTGCTTACGTCACAAAAGCAACTTACTATCCAAATTTCATGTAATTAGCTTCAGCGGCTTTGGCCCGGCGTTGATGAATCAGTCACGACATGTTCTTTCTCCGAAAATATTGACTTTGGACGTTTTTTTGCATTGCTAATATATGGCGATCATAATTTCAGTATTAATCACTATGAGGAGAATGAAGCTAATATATTGATAAAAAATGTGAAAAATCATCATCCCCGTCGTTTGTGCTCATAAATCGATTCGATAGATGATCAAAGGGTCGTTGGTCTCAGCGACCGAAAAGGCCCAATGATTCGTATCGATCGTGGTAAATCCGTCAGTGGGTGATCTCGAGCGTGCAGAGAATCAAGGGAGAGAGGAAGAGAGAGAGAGAGAGAGAGAGAGAGAGAGAGAGAGAGAGAGAGAGAGAGAGAGAGAGCGAGAGAGAGAGAGAGAGAGAGAGAGGACTGAACGGTTGATGATTAACCCACTGGAAAGATCTATATTTCGTATTCCGCGAAAGCAGATCACGTCAGTCAGCATTATCCATACCGCAGTAGTAACGGTACCGTTCAGTAGTAGTAAAGCTCGTCCAAGCATCGAGTGATTTACCATGTATATACGTATATGTCACACGTGTATATGTGAGCTGAATATGTACGTATATGAATGATAGTGAATAGGAAATATAGGTACATCATCATCCGGAGAGCATGTAGCCTTCCGTGGCTTTATTACAGCAGTAAATCCGACAGCATCTCCTATGCTCCGTGTACTTATAGTGGACCGTATATGCGGTGAAAAACATACGAAATGCTCTGAGAATCCTGCATAGAAGACGAAGATCTCCGTGCCAGTAACATTTTTACGAATCTCCCCTATAGTCTCGTATGGACAACGCACACAGGCAGACGTATATACACACACCGAAAACGAGAGCGCGAGCACGTGGCAAAGCAAAAAGTTCCCAATGGACAAAAAAGTCACGGATGAGGTTCTTCGCCTTGAAAAACCTCGATATATACTCGAGCTTGAGATATATAGATATTTTTTTACGCTCGTCGCGTTTTACTTCTTTCTCGTCTTTATCGTTTATTATTTCTTTGCTTCCATGCCCTTTTTTTATTCTGCTTCGCATGGTTCGTCTTCTTTTATACCTTTTTCGCTTCTTTAACGTTGCCTCGTGCGATAGGTGTTGTGATACGGCTAGGTATGAGACGCAACGATTCTTCTTTTCGTGGACGATTGTGTCGGAAAAATGACGGTATGCCGGTCGTAAAGGGCGTAAGTTTTTTGGAATGTATCCGTGCAGACTTATTATTGCCATTCCAATGATCTCGTTGTTCAATTTTCCGTATGAGCGTTTGATCGCTTTTTATATATTATACTTTACGGAATAATAATAACGAGAATTCTTGTAGAATGTGGCTCGTGAATGTTGGATGAGATTGGTAAAATGTTACAGGGGTCATTGTTTTTCCAGTATGCGTGCATTTTCATTCAAATGCTCTGCTCGATGTACGGCATACATTGGCATTAATGGTCTGACCGATGTGACACACACACACACACACACACACACACACACACACACACACACAGAGAGAGAGAGAGAGAGAGAGAGAGAGAGAGGGCAAAGTCTACTGTGGGAAATTGATGTCATGCGTGTGTTCATGTGCCCCTGGGGCGGTCCGATCACCGGAAAATCTACGGTGTTCTCTTTCAATCAGTTGTTTTTGCCCATCTCCCTTTCTCTCTCTCCTCTCTTTCTCTCTCTAGATTTATATATTCTATGTATATCTATACATACTTTACCCATATCTCCCTCTACAATATATTTATATATATTGTAACGTTACGTTACAAATATTGAGACTATCCTAGAAAGGCGAGGAAAGCGGTCTGGCGTAGCTCAGTGGTCAGGGTATTCGACCGGCAATCAAAAGGTCCCGAATTCCGGCCCAGAAGCGCACCGCATTGTTTCGGATAGTTCGCTTGGAGTTTTTTCGGGGGATTACAATATATATATATATATATATATATATATATGTATATATATATATTGTATTTTAACTATATTGTAAATATATTGTAACGTTACGTTATAAATATCGAGACTATCCAAGAAAGGCAAGGGAAGCGGGCTGGCGTAGCTCAGTGGTCAGGGCATTCGACCGACAATCAAAAGGTCCCGAATTCCGGCCCAGAAGCGCACCCCATTTTTTCAGACAGTTCTCTTGGAGTTTATTCGCGGGTTATATATATAGTTTGTAACGTTGCGTTACGAATATCGAGACTATCCGAGAAAAGTGAAGTGAGCGGGCTGGCGTAGCTCAGTGGTCAGAGCAGTCGACCGGCAATGGAAAGGTCCCGGGTTCGACCTGACTCAGAAGCGCACCACATTTTTGCGGATAGTTCCCTTGGAGTTCATTCGCGGGTTACAATATATATATATGTGAAAAAGTTCCTATATATATATATATATATATATATATATATATATATATACCTTTGCCTCGGTTTCGTTTCTCCTGGATTCGATTGTAATGATGATGTTAGCAAAGGTGAGGAAAACTGTTTGATATCCTCTCGGCGTCCTTAGAAATGCGAAATCGACTGACACAGGGAACTTTTTCACTCATCGCTTATTCTTTCAGCTACACATTCACACTGAGAGAGAGAGGCTGGTCCACGACCTCATACTCGCCATCCCTTTATCTACTTCCCTCTCGCTCCCCCTAGGCAGCTTAATATTTGGAACTCGTTGTGCTACAATCGATACGTTTGCACAGAACTATTGGCAAAGCTTTCCAATACGTTCGGAATACCGGAGTTCGGTACAGGTTGCAACCCCAAAAATTTGCCCTCACGAAACACCCGCAATGCCTTGATATTTGTTGGAGAACGAAAAAGATCGTGGTCACTAAACAGACAGTCTGATATCTCCATGAAAATGGAATTCACAGCGTAATATATAAAATGTGTGTTTGGCATACTTACGAAGCAGGTGGATCTCCGATCTGCCAATATCTCCATTAAGGCCTTAGGCCACTCTAGAGGCCAAAAAAATAGGCTTTTTGGGGATTTTTTTTCAGATAAACTACAACATAAATCGAGATTACAAAGAAGGGTGTTTATCATACACATCAGTGACTGTATACAATAATTTTTTTGGAGCGATTGATTTCAAAATGGCGGCTGTGCAGCGTTTATCTCAAAACTGCATTTTTTAAGTTGGCCGGAAACATAACTCAGACAATTTTCAACCGATTCACTTGAAATGTTGAATATATCTTGAAAAATACATTGTCTATGGAAGTACGTAGGATTTTGTTTTTATATTGCATAGTTCATTTGTTATTAACAATTATCTGGCGATTTTTTTGGAACGTAAGAATTTGCCTAAAAAATCGCCGGATAATCAATAACCCCTTTATAACCAATATTTCGTTCTCACATTTTTTTACTTCAATCTCATTGTTCTGCAATGTTTGTAAACATTCAAGGAACTGTCATTCGTCTTCGTCATCCCAATCATTGCA
This sequence comes from Ophion ellenae, assembly GCA_963210295.1. Taxonomy (NCBI): domain Eukaryota; kingdom Metazoa; phylum Arthropoda; class Insecta; order Hymenoptera; family Ichneumonidae; genus Ophion; species Ophion ellenae. Next base: position 3,175,548 of record OY723385.1, on the reverse strand, counting down.
TTTTCTTCATTAAAACGATTCCGTCTTTTTTTTTCTCCAAATTACAAGATACAGCTGCGTGTTTATTCCATTGATGAAGGACATAAATTGACGGATTTGCGGAATCGTGAACCTCAGCGCAGACAAGCCTTCACTCAAGAAACGATCTAAGGTCAATTAAAAAACTCATTTGCTCGTGCTGACATCCAGAGACGAATAAAACTGTTGCTGCATTCCTACCGTTAGATAAACATCAGCCGTTTTGGAAGATGGATTCGTTTAGTCGCAACGAATTCATTAACCACCAAATCAACGCACGGAAAACCGCTTGAAACTGGGCGCGAATGAAATCAGACTGATTGCTTTTTCACGAGAATCCTTCTCGACGAGACGCTTAGTATACTTAAGTCTCGATTGTAGAATCGATGGCGCACGTAACGACTGCTGGATTATCGAGACCTCGATCTTTCCGGAACGGGGAGGCTGAACTCGTATCGATTTGCTATCTCGGGATAACTTCCGTTTTGCGAAGATTTCAGGTTAAACTTGAGAGAAGAAAGTCGATGATCGAAGGCCGGCTGAAAAGAGAGAGAGAGAGAGAGAGAGAGAGAGAGAGAGAGAGAGAGAGAGAGAGAGAGTGGTGGAGAGAGTGACGGTTTTCCGTCAGGAGATAAAACTCGAATATAAGCTCTAGTATCCTTTCTTTTACATATCCCTCGGTGAGAAGAGTATTTCACGCTTACGGTGCCCTAGAGCTTGCGGGATCGATGGAGAATAACGGAAACGCGGATGGTGAGCAAAACCACCTCGCCCTTGTACCGTCTATGATCATATATTTATATACACACACATATATGTACACACACACACACATATATATATATGTGTATGTATATATATATGTGTATATATATATGTGTATATATATATATATATATATATATATATATATATATATATACAGGGTGTCCCTCTTATCTCTGCCATTTCCTAGATAAATCATAAAAAACCGGGTGAAAAAAATTATAATTTGTAGAAATGAAAATCAAAAGCAGATGATTTTTATCTCCAAAACCGTGGGACTTTTACTACTTTTACACACACACACACACATATATATATATATATATATATATATATATATATATATATATATATATATATATATGTATGTGTGTGTGTGTGTAAAAGTAGTAAAAGTCCCACGGTTTTGGAGATAAAAATCGTCTGATTTGATTTTCATTATATATATATATATATATATATTAGGGTGATTCGTTTCAGGGTAACTTTTTTTTTTACCCATCGTGCCCGAAAACCTTTAGTTGGTACCCAAAAACGAAGTTTCGTGAAAGGGGGGTGTTGTCAACAAATATTTAGAGCTCGCGAATCAAAATTGAAAGTTTCCCATTTGATTAACATTGCAACATTTTTTTTTTTCATTATTAGTGTTACCATTCCGCGAATTTTGATATCGCGATATTTTCCAAGTGGGTTTTCATAGGAAATATGATACTTTACAATCAAGTTCATCGAGCCATGTCCGTAAATTCAACCGTTTCAGCGGTATCATTATTTAAAGTGAATACTGTATGAAAATATCTATTCAAACGGCTGTAACGCCTAAGCTATTAGATATATCGAAAAAAAAAATCAAATGAGAACTATGTAGAGAAAGTAATTTGCTACAAAAAAGTCTTATAAGCCGAGCCCGTAAATTCAACTCTTTCTCAGCTATAGGTGGATAAAGTAAAATAAATAGATTTCTTTTTGTTAAAAAAAATCTATTTATTTTACTATATTTCTATTGCTATATTATCTATTTATACATAGATTTTTTTTACACAAAAAAAATCTATTTATAGGAAATGGCAGAGATAAGAGGGACACCCTATATATATATATATATATATATATATATATATATATATATATATATATATATATATAGGGTACCCCTCTTATCTCTGCCATTTCCCAGATAAATCCTAAAAAACCGGGTGAAAAAAGTTATAATGTGTAGAAATGAAAATCAAAAGCAGACGATTTTTATCTCCAAAACCGTGGGACTTTTACTAAAATAAAATTCCATTGAAATTGATCTGACCTATCCACAGTTGCAGTATTATCCATTCATAAAAGGACACCCTGTATATATATATATATATATATATATATATATATATATATGGGAAAAAAATATTCTAAAACCCATATACCTAAGAAATGTGGACTATCAGTATTTCTGGTTGTTTCGAGGACGCCTTCGACGTCGTATGTCTTCAAAATCACCATTCCTATTGATACGTGTGCAAGTGTGTGGGTGTATGGATGGAAGGAGGAAAAAGCATGTACTCGGGGTCATTTCTTCCGATGCATTCGGTCGTAAAACTTCCAGAAACTTTGAAAATGAGGGAGCATCGATAATTCCGAGCTCGGTTTTTCGTAAATATTTTGTGGCTGGAACGAGGCTCACGCTTTCGTTGGTTAACAAACCATTGTAAAAATTACCCGCGCTTTTTTACAGTACTGTCAGATACAGTAAAAAGTGCATCAATGCAATAAGACGTACAAAGAACTATTTGAGTATAACGTGTTGTTCTTTTGACACTGTCATAAGGAACGCGTTTTCTTCGGGAAGATATTTGTATTCTTCTTTGCGTTAAAACTATTGACAGTGCAATAACAAATGTGCTGTTTTTACACACTTAGGTGTGTAAATGGCTGTAGACACTTTTTACACGTTTTAAGGGGCTTTACTAGTGTGACACTAAAAAAATCGATTGTTTTTGGCCTTTTTCGACAGTTTATACTTTCAAGAAGTATAGCTGATTAGCAGTTTTTATGGTAAATATAATTTTATCTTGCAAAAATCGATAGTTAAATTTTTGAACGCGTTTTTCTCGAAATGAGATTTTTCAAATTTGCTGACACTGTAACTCAAAGAGCAATTGTCCGATTGACTTGAAATTTGAACTGAGTACTCTTGAATATGTTTACTCCACAATGACGTAGGATATTTTTGATTGAATGAAAATTGACGATTTGGCGTTGAAAAAAACGACCATTTTATAGGCAAGAAAACAGACTTTTTTTTCATAACTACGCCATTTTGTTCGATTTTGATATTTTTCGAAAATCCTACGTCAGTGTACAGGAAATACCTTCCAGTTTAACGACATTTTTTCCTTTTTCGGTTTCAGCCACTCAATCGGCCGGAATCATGTCAGCAGTGGAGGAACTTTTTTTTGGCGCCTCCGAAGGCACCGCATAAGTCGCTTGGGTCTCAATATTTTTCTGTGAAAAAATTATGTAATATAGGTCAAATGTGGACAAATATATTCTTAATTTTCCGAAACATTTGATTGAGTACTTTTCTTCCAAAAAATTCCCGAAAATCACCCAAATTTTCAGCGTTCACACTGGTATAGCCCCTTAAAATATATGATCAATAACTCGCAATTAATACACTTGAACTGTGTTGTTTTAATTTTAACGCATTTCAACGCAATTTTAACGCATTTTTTTCCGTGTTACCAAATGCATACTTCTTCATACTTTGAACACACGTCATCACGCCCAGTGTTTGCACCGCAGAATCTCGATGTTTTTCCGCTGATTGCTCGGATTAAATTTTCAATAGCACATCTTACGTATAAAATAACGGACCATTCGATAAGATTCACACGAGCAATCCTTGCACGAAGAATTCTTCGGATTATTCTATCACGTGAGGGAAGAATAAAAACTGTTTCAAATGGCTGGAGACATTGCAGTGTATTCGATAGAGAAAAAAAAAAGAAAAGATATTCCCTCCTCATGGTTGTGTCTGGCGCACGACGCCGAGTCGTTGCACCGGTCGACTGGTTTTTCCCAATCCCCAGCGAGGATGAGAAAAATTTATCACATGAAAATTTCATGAGTCCCATGGAAGTTCGCAAAGTGGCCCCAGACGTTCCGCGCGCAAACCTTCGACGAGAAGATTTCTTTCTTACTTTTTTCCCTCCCATGCACCGACTTCTTTCTTAATTCTCTCGTCTCGCTCGGGAGACGCAGAGAAATAAAAGGAAAACGATAGGCGCCCTATGTACGATCGTAAACACGTGAACCACCGGAAAATTCTCACGAGACTGCCGGCCAATATTTTTCACAGCATTATTTCTCGAATTCCAATGTAAACCCTTGAGGGTTTTTGAGGGGTTAGGCCACTCTAGAGACCGAAAAAATACGCTTTTTGGGGATTATTTTTTTTCAGAAAAACTACAAAATAAATCGACTTTACAAAAAAGGGTGTTTATCATTCATATCAGTGACTGTAGACATTAATTTTTTTTAAGATATTAATTTCAAAATGGCGGCTGTGCAGCGTGTATCTCAAAACTGCACTTTTTACGTTGGCCGGAAACACAACTCAGACAATTTTCAACCGATTCACTTGAAATGTCGAATATACCTTGAAAAACACATTGTCTATGGAAGTTTCTAGGATTTTTTTTTATATTGCATGGTTTATTTGTTATTAACAATTATCTGACGATTTTTTAGGCGAATTTTTGGAAAGAGAAACATTTCATCAAATAATTTTTAATAACAAATTAGCTATGCAATATAAAAAAAAATCCTACGTACTTCCATAGCCAATGTAAAAAAATTATTGTATAGAGTCACTGATATGTATGATAAACCCCCTCTTTTGTAATCTCGATTTACTTTTGTAGTTTTTCTGAAAAAAAAATCTCAAAAAGCCTACTTTTTCGGCTTCTAGAATGGTCTAACCCCTTGAGTATAACCCTTTTCAGTCAAATGCTTTCCGAAAATTCACGATGAATTGTCATAGGCTCTTCTTATTTTCTATCTCTCTCCCTCTCTCTTGGTGACAGCAGTTCTTAGCTTGTCCCTTTCTGCTACTTTATAGTCCTACACTGATTCGTACAGGCATACTTATACTATTACCTACCGTAACCAAATTAGAATTAATATTAACCATTATCAAATATGTACAAAATTAGTGCTTCCATTATTTTTATTATTGTTATTTTATATACAATATTAGTACAATATTAGTATCTCATATTCAAAAGTTATCTGTGTTATCGACATTTATATCAAAATTTGCCCCATGGTTGCTACCAGGGCATGAAATAAACAATCAACCAATAAATCTCTCTCTCTCTCTCCCTCTCTTTTAATTTTTAATTGTTAAAATGTTTTTGTTGTAAAACTGTATTGCACGGAAAAATAATTTGTAAGCATTGAATAAAGGTCTGTGTGCCAGAGGACATTTAATATCCTTGAGCACTAAATAAATTATCTATCACTCTTTTTTCATATTCAAAACTCCCTATAATTCCTTTAAGACGAATCGACTTTTCGAAATAATTTTCTCCCGTTATTTCGGTATGCAAAAAAACGAGGCGACTACTTTTTATAAAGTAACGAAGACTTCGCGGAGGTGGGAAAATTCCCTAAAGGAAAACAAAATGGACGAGCGTCGCGTGTATAAAATTTCATCGCTGAGAATACACGCACTCTTCGTTGGGCGAGGTACTTTATCGATAGTGCTCACGTGACCGCCATCGATGCACTTGCAGCACGTACGTAATTTCATTGACAGGAGAGCACTTTCCCGCGAATCGGAGGGCCGTGTAAGTGTCATGCAAGCATCCACATAGCTGCGACTACACGTACTGCTTGACAATAGAACGCGAAAAAATACGATCAACATGCTTCAATGTTCCAAGTGATGTTGATTCCTTTTAATTATTAGAAACCGATACAGAAATATACATATATATTCGCTGTTGAGAAAAGTGAGGGCTTCACCTGCACGACGGTTTTAATGTTAAATTATGCAAGCGGCACTGCCTTTTCGATAGACTGCATATGTCTACAGGGTGTCCCAGAACTGAATGCGTTACTTGAAATGGGGGGGTTGGGGGTGAAATTCTGAGTCGATTGATATAAGCATGTGTGGGTCTCAGATCAACCCCTGAATTATTATTAATTTTTAAAGGCGAGCCAATCAGGTGCGCCCGATGACCCGGTGGATCGCTCACCGACGTCCGCCGGCTCATCGGGCGCACCTGATTGGCTCGCCTTTAAAAATTAATAATAATTCAGGGGTTGATCTGAGACCCACACATGCTTATATAAATCGAATCAGAATTTCACCCCCAACCCCCCATTTCAGGGCACGCATTCAGTTCTGGGACACGTATATACAGGGTGTTCTGCTATGAATGGATAATCCTGCAAATGTCGATAGGTCGGATCATGACCTACTACATGCTGAAAATTCAGTTTAGTAAAAGTCCGACGGTTTTCGAGGTTTTGGGCTTCATGTAATGATCTGAATCGACAATAACTGAGCAACTTTCTAAAGTAATTGGCACAATATGCGTAGTACATTTTTTGTACACCGTAGCCTATCAAAATCAAATGTTTAAATTGGTTTGTATGAAAATTCTGCATAACATCTTTTTTCATAAAGTTCCCCCACCATTCAAGGTTAAAAAGAAGACTTTCCTACATAAAACAAATAGGCAAGACTGTTTTTTTTAAACCCGGTAAAAAAAAGTTATCATTTCAAAAAAATCATCAAGGTATCAAAAGTTATCACCTTCTCCGCCCAACGGACCCCGCACAAGCAGCATCGTATTCATTTTAATCGAATTAATCTTGCTGGCGAACAGTACGAGTGGAAAAATATGGTTAGATGGGTGTCATAAAAGTTCAATTGATTCGAGGGCAAGCTCACCGAGTAAATCGAATAAATCCTATTCTTCTCAGGTTAAATTGGATTTTTCAAGTTTGGTCATTTCCGGCTTCTTCGGTATTTTCGCCATTCCATTCACGCGCCATTTTGATTTGATATCCTCTTCATCGATCGGCGCGACTCGGCAATTCGCAGAGTTTCGAGGTGACAACTTTAATACACCTTTTCGCGGACATGTCCACCTCTTTTTCTTTCTCTCGCTTTCCGTTACTTTAGTCTCATCGCTTTCAAAAGCTCTCGTGTCGGACTGGTCAACGCTTGTATTTCAGCTGAAAATCTCGAGCCTTTTTTACGGAAAAAGGCCGAGTGAAAGAGGAGGAGAGAGATAAATAGGAGAAGGGAGACTGTATGAACGCGTTTCTATCTCAGTTGACTTTCCTCTCTCTCCAGCTGGGGATGTGTCTCACTCATTATGAAGGGTGTCACAAAATGACCTGACATTTTAAATGGCGCAACTTTTTTTTGTGGCGAACATAAAGTACTAATCTATGACAACTGGCACCAGGAAGTTACTGCAAAAACTAGGCGTGTTTAAGGTGTGTCCAAAGTATATAGAAGTAACACAACTTTTTACACGTTTTAACGTGTGGAAGAAAATAACACACGTAAGTGTGTTGTTTGAACGCATCTATTCGTGTTATTTTTACACCGTTATTTTTCACACACGTCAAAACGTGTAAAACGTGTCTACATCCATTTACACACCTGAAGTGTGGAAAAACGACGCATTTGTTTTTGCCGTTTATTGGGATACACTGCAAAACTGCGCATTCCATGTATATACAGTACTGCAATAATAGATGTGTTGTTTTTACATACTTTGAGTGTGTAAATGGCTGTAGATACTTTTTACACGTTTTAACGTGCGTAAGAAAATAACACACGTAACTGTGTTGTTTGAACACATCTATCCGTGTTATTTTTACACCGTTATTTTTCACACACGCTAAATCGTGTAAAACGTGTCTACAGCCATTTACACACCTAAAGTGTTTAAAAACAACGCATTTGTTTTTGCAGTTTATTGGGATACACTGCAAAACTGCGCATTCCATGTATATACAGTACTGCAAAAATAGGTGTGTTGTTTTTACACATTTTGAGTGTGTAAATGGCTCTAAACATTTGTTTGCACGTTTTAACGTGTGCAAGAAAATAACACAAGTAAGTGTGTTGTTTGAACGTATCTATTCGTGTTATTTTTATACCGTTATTTTTCACATACCTTAAAACGTGTAAAACGTGTCTATAACCATTTACACACCTAAATTGTGTAAAGACAACACAATTGTTTTTGCATTGTATTGGGATACACTGCAAAACTGCGCATCCCATGTATATACAGTATTGCAAAAATAAGTGTGTTGTTTTTACACACTTTGAGTGTGTAAATAGCTGTAGAAACTTTTTACACGTTGTAACGAGCGTAAGAAAATAACATATATAAGTGTGTTGTTTGAACACATCTATCCGTGTTATTTTTACACAGTTATTTTTCACACACGCTAAATCGTGTAAAACGTGTCTACAGCCATTTACACACCTAAAGTGTTTAAAAACAACGTAAGTGTGTTGTTTGAACGCATCTATTCGTGTTATTTTACACCGTTATTTTTCACATACGTTAAAACGTGTAAAACGTGTCTATATCCATTTACACACCTAAATTGTGTAAAAACAACACAAATGTTTTTGCAGTGTATTGGGATACACTGCAAAACTGCGCATCCCATGTATATACAGTACTGTAAAAATAAGTGTGTTGTTTAATCTAACGTGTGTAAGAAAATAACATACATAAGTGTGTTGTTTAATCGCCTCTATCCGTGTTATTTTTACACCGTTCTTTTTCACACACGTTAAAACGTGTAAAACGTGTCTACAGCCATTTACACACCTAAAGTGCGTAAAAAGAACATATTTGTTTTTGCAGTGTATTGGGATACACTGAAAAACTGCGCACCGCATGTATATACAGTACTGCAAAAATAAGTGTGTATTTTTTACACACTTTGAGTGTGTAAATGACTGTAAACACTTTTTACCCATTTTAACGTGTGTAAGAAAATAACATAGATAAGGGTGTTGTTTGAACGCATCTATTCGTGTTATTTTTATACCGTTATTTTTCACACACGTAAAAACGTGTAGAACGCGTCTACAGCCATTTACACACCTAAAGTGTGTAAAAACAACACATTTGTTCTTGCAGTGTATTGGGATACACTGAAAAACTGCGCATCGCATGTATAAACGTACTGGAAAAATAAGTGTGTATTTTTTACACACTTTGAGTGTGTAAATGACTGTAAACACTTTTTACACATTTTAACGTGTGTAAGAAAAAAAACATACATAAGGGTGTTGTTTGAACGCATCTATTCGTGTTATTTTTATACCGTTATTTTTCACACACGTAAAAACGTGTACAACGCGTCCACAGCCATTTACACACTTAAAGTGTGTAAAAACAACACATTTGTTCTTGCAGTGTATTGGGATACACTGAAAAACTGCGCATCGCATGTATAAACAGTACTGCAAAAATAAGTGCGTTGTTTTTACACACTTCGAGTGTGTAAATGGCTGTAGACACTTTTTACACGTTTTAATGTGTGTAAGAAAATAACATACATAAGTGTGTTGTTTGAACGTATCTATTCGTGTTATTTTTACACCGTTATTTTTCACGCACGTTAAAAAGTGTCTACAGTCATTTACACATCTGAAGTGCGTAAACCCAACACATTTGTTTTTGCAGTGTATTGGGATACACTGCAAAACTGCGCATCCCATGTATAAACAGTACTGCAAAGATAAGTGCGTTGTTTTTACGCACTTCGAGTGTGTAAATGGCTGTAGACACTTTTTACATGTTTTAACGTGTGCAAAAAAATAACACACGTACGTATGTTGTTTGAACGCATCTACCCGTGTTATTTCCACAGCGTTCTTTTTCATACACGTTAAAACGTGTGAAAAGTGTCTTCAGCCATTTACACACCTGAAGTGTGTAAACAACACGTTTGTTTTTGCAGTGTATTGAGGTTCAGTCATGGAGAATTACACGACCGAGCAACGCATAGAAATTGTTATTCGCTGCATTGTTACTGCATAGTTATTGCTATTAATGAAATTAGTCCGTAATTATGCCAGAATATTATTGAAAATTTCGTCAAAAGAGTGGACGTTAGCAAACAGGAAAGAGGCGGCCATTTATCGCATATGGTGTTTCGCACATAACCTCTATTTTTGTACCTTATATTAAAACAAAAATATTCGTACTTTTCTAATAAAAAATGCCTTTTATTAATAAATAAAAATGTCAGGTCATTTTGAGACACCCTTTATATGACGGGCTAAAATATATAATACGAAAGCGCGGGAGGCAACAGCGGTAAGAGTTCTCTCTGCTGATCTTACGGCCAACCGAGCGCCGAAGGATAATGGAAACCCCTTTTTCCAGATCAAACGAGAGAGGGACAAAGAGAGAAAGAGGGAGGAAGAGAAAAGCCGCGAACGCTAAGCGGGTCTTGGGGGAGTGGGGAATTGGGGGTTAGTTTGGTCCGAAAGATCGATGAGAGATGTACAGAGGAAGCGAGAGAAGTATTGAGAGGACGAGAGAGAAAAGTATACGATGCCGAGTCGGCGTGCCACGAAGCTATGATATAGAAAATTGATCACAAAGGAATTGAGATCCCATTGGCTAAAAGACTGCTTTTTATACTTCTTTATCATTTTACTCCCTTTTCATAAACACAAAGCTCTAGGTATACCTGTACACGGGCATGAATCGGAAAAAATTAATATCGTAATATTTTCATATCAAAGAGCGTTATTTGCAACTTTTTCCCGGGAAAGTAGAGCCTCCGGCGTATTACGACTGTATTTTCCACAAGGATCTATTGGCTTCGTGCAGAGTGTAGGGTAGGGTAATGACATCGAACACTGCGCCCGCAGTGGACAAAAAATGCAATAAACCTGAAAATAACCCTAATTAATTACTTTTTAAATTAATTCGAGTTTTTGTGTTATTTATCTTTTAATTTTATTGTTATGTTGTTATTTAATTTTTTATTTATATTTAAATTCTAATTCATAATTTTCAAAATTATTTCACTTTTACAAGTTACTTTTTACTTTTACAAAATACATTTTGCTTTAAAAAAATACTCCTTACTTCTACAAAATACTTTTTACTTTTACAAAATACTTTTTGCTTTTACAAAATACTTTTTGCTTTTACAAAATACTTTTTACTTTTACAAAATACTTTTTACTTTTAAAAAATACTTTTTACTTTTACAAAACATTTTTTACTTTTACAAAATACTTTTTGCTTTTACAAAATACTTTTTACTTTTACAAAATACTTTTTTACTTTTACGAAATGCTTTTTACTGTTACAAAATACTTTTTGCTTTTACAAAATACTTTTTACTTTTAAAAATACTTCTTACTTTTTCAAAATACTTTTCAAAGTTTTTTTACGCAAGAAAAAAAGTAGAGGACAAGACAAACTTTTTCGAGCGGAAATACTCGAATAAACGTTTGTGGAAAAAACGGAGACAGTGGGTCCAAATTCGCAAAAATTCAAGTGCAAGAAAAGTAGGGTTGTGCGAAAAGAATTGGGTGGCCATCGTGTCACGTGTTATCGTACATATGTGTCATTTCTGATATATCGTATGCTCTATCTTTCTCGTACTATGTCACTGTCTCGCTCTTTCTCACTCTTGAGAGCCAAGGCTCTATCAATTTTTCATCCTCCCCTATTTTATATCCTTTTCCGAAGCCGAGTGGCGGCAACTTTTAGATATCTGCACGATTACGATACACGTCTCGTGTTCCCTGATAGGATAGCCGACATATTTGTCTGCTCTGGATACCATAGGATTGCTCCTCACGTACGTAGAGACGTCCCTCTTCATATGAGAACAAATCGTTCTGTTTTTTTTTTCCTTCATCCTTTGTCTCTTCCTGCAAATAATCACGATGAAAAATGGCCAGGACATATCAGGGTCCTTGAGGTTTTCTCGAACGGTCCATTTTCATGCCAATCCCCTCGTGGGAAAAAGAGAATTACCGCCGTTGGAAATTGGCGTTTTAGCCGATCTTTATTAGCAGATTACGAGGATGGAGGAAAAGATGGAGTGAAACGAGTTTGGAGCACAAGGCTCGGTAGGACTGTTTTTTTTTATAATTTAGTACTCTAAATAATTGAGTCCGCAAAAAGCCCCGGATCCCAACGGTGGAACGGGCTGTGTGCATGTGTACGATGTAGCAGTCAAAGGAAATTCGGGAGCCATAGTAGAACACGATATATAAATATATATGGGAAAGCGTATCTTCAAGCCTTTATATTTTCGCTATATCGGCCTCCAGCGTAAATGGCTGTTTAAAGACGGTCCTTCATATTTATTCCAACAAAACTTCCATTCTGAGGACGTGACGGGCCTTGGAATGACCCTTGTATAAACATTCTTACATTTAGCTGAAGGTAACTCCGAAGACATTGGGATTTACATAATGTTGAGTATGGCGACATAAGCCTTATGAGGTATGCTCCTCATAATGTTTATTGCCGCCATATATATATATGAGATATTCCACGCCATTTAAACTAGCCCGTGACCCCGACCATTTTTGGTTTACCTGATTTTTTTTTGTAAAATTGTACTCCACGAAAGAAATATTCACACCAATTTTTAGATTTCTATCTCTCTTCTTTTAGGACTAATAATTTTCCAAAAAATGTCGATCTTAGAAGTTTTGGAAACGTTTAAACGCTGATAACTCCCGAACTAATTGAGATATCCACAAATGGCACAATATAATTCTTCTTTATTTTGATACAAACTTTCGTCAAAAAATATGAAAAAATATATCAATTATCAATGTCTACGTTTTTTTGCTTCTAAAGTGAAAAATATTTTTTTTAACGATGAATGACTTGTTTTTACTTTTTCGAAAAATTCTTCAAAATAGAGTGACCCATTCTATGATTTTTAAGACTACTCTCATCGTGGGCCGATTTTCCCTTCTATTTTTTTCTTCGAATTAATCATATTTTTTTCAGACGATTTTTATCATTCTAATGTCCAATAATACTATGAATGATTTTATGATTTCCAATTCGGCTTCGATAGGCCTGAAACGGTTTATTTTTACATTGTGTTGAATTTAATGAATTTTTCAAATTTATTCGGAGTGACTTTTTAAAATATTTAGCACAAGTCCCCTGTTATAAATGGATAATCCTGCAACTGTCGATAGCCCAGATCATGTCCTACTACAGGCTGGATTTTCAGTTCAGTAAATGTCCCACGGTTTTCGAGATAAAAATCATCTGATTTTGGTTTTTCGCATGCCATTTCTACAAATGATGACTTTTTTACCCGATTTTTTAAAAAATACTCCCGCTATTGGTTTCATCTACAAAAGTCTTGTTTTTACCCTCAAATGTTAAGGAAACTCTATGAAAAAAGATCTTATGCAGAATTTTCATACAAACCAATTTGACCATTTAACTTTGGAAGCCTGCGGTGTAAAAAAAATGTACTACGCATATCGTGCCGATTACTTTAAAAAGTTGCTTAGTTACAGATGATTTTTTTTTAAAAATAACAAAGCCAAAATCTCGAAAAACCGTGGGTCTTTTACTAAAGTGAAATTCCAGCATACAGCGATAGGACACCCTGTATATGTACATTATTTCGTACTATTATGCGGAGGAATATCGGGAGATGGGTGTCGGTAACGCAAGTACGAGTGTTATCGATGGGTGTACAGGGTACGAACGATTGGCGAGTCGCCAGCGAAACTTTCCCGGTAGCTTGCAAACGACAGCGAACAAGAGCGGCAAATGGAAAAAAAATAAAAGGCTAGGCTTATTATGAGATGTTGAACCCTCAGAAACCAGAATATACGAAAAAATAAATGTGGGCCGTCGTTGTACATATTAGGGTGGCACAATTTTGAGCTCTATTTTTTTCCTTTTTCTTACCATCCAATTATCTTCTTTAAAGAAAAAAAAAATTGTCGCCGAAGCTGCGAGCGGTCAAAAAATATTTAGAGGTCGCTTAAGCCCACCAATAATTCAAATTTTCATTAAAAAATCGATTTTTTGTCCACTTCTCACTTTTATTTTACTGCACTTTGACATTGGAACAATGTCAAAGTGCAGTAAAATAAATAACAAATTATAATTTCAGTGAATTTTTAGGGGTGAGATTCACATTGATTTTCAAGGGACCATTCCAGTGTAAAAATGTTTGAAAATCGTTTTTTTTGCATTCTCCAAAAATATGGACTTTTACAAGAATGCTCTTAAATTTTGGTCGCGAAATTCGAATTATTCCGGTCGCTACAGCCCTTCTTGGAAAAAGGGTTTCGACCAGCTGCGTGATACCTGACGCGGTCGAAACGTCGTTTTTCAAAGCGCTGTTTCAAAAATGCCCAATTTGAAACTTAATTTTAAAATGGCCACCATTTGATTAATTTTCATTTTTCAAAAATCCTCCCCGAGCCTCCACAATTTTTTATGCCGATTAATAATGTTTTTGACTTTTTTTCTTTCCGACAACTTTTGGAGTTGTAGGACTCTCCACTGTCAGGCGCTATTCTTTTAGGCATCATGATGCAGTGGCCGTTTTTCAAAACGGTGGAAGATTTTAAACGACGAATTTTCACACCTGTGGCAAAATTAAAAAAACTGTCGAAAAAAATGCCCAATTTGACACTTCATTTTTAAATGGCCACTACTTTGTTACTTTTCATCGAAAAAAAATCCGCCGTACGCCTTAATTTTTAAATGGCCACCATTTTGTTAATTTTCATCGAAAAAAAATCCTCCGTACGCCTCCACAATTTTTTATACCGATTAATAATGTTTTTGATTTTTTTATTTTAGTCAATTTTTGGAGGAGTAGGACTCTCCACCGTCAGACACTGTTTTTTAGGCACCACGTTGCAGTGGCCATAAAGATTATATAAAACATAAAACTAAAACATTCAAAAATGTTTTTATGTACAACATGAGTCATTCGAATGTATAAAAAAAACGGACTAATCATCGATTTTTTTAAATCATGAAAATCAACAATTTTCACGCCAGTCACACTAGAATGGTCCCTTAAGATAGAATTTTTTTTATCGACTTCTACTTCTTCGAGATAAGATTTATACGTTTTTTTAAGATCCTCTCGTTTTGTATATCTATATATTTTGTGCAGAAAATTCAATGTACAGAATGCGATGGGATCCATCAAGAATCGTATCGGATTTTGTTCGATAATGTGGGAATCCTCTAGGATTCAAATTGGATTCGTACATTGGATTCCAATGGGGAATTGCGATTAGGATCCGATGTACGATTGTGACGTTGTTTTAGTATAGGGATCCAATGCGATGACTCATTCGATCACTATCAGGAAATAGGGACAAGTATGGAAATCCAATTGGATCCCCACGACAATTTCTGCACGGGATAATATCCGGAGGCAGGAATTATGGCGAAGCCGGATCTTCGTCAATCGTAGATAGCTGATGACTCTCCCCGAATTCCCAAAATATCAATAAAAAGTTTTAAAAATCCTATATTAAGGCGGGAGCCTGAATTAGAAGGTCCGAAAAATCGTTTTTTTTGTTGTTGCTTAAATCAATAGATAAACTGTCCAAGAATACATTTACAAAGTTACAGAGGCCAAATGTAAATATTTTTGAAAATACAAGATCAAAGCAGAGAAGCGATTGATATTTGATATTGATATTTCCTCCTATAGAAAACTTTGAAGCGCGTTTTCTTCAGGTTTCATTTTCACGAATTTTCCAAATTGGCGGGCGTGATAGCAAAAAAACTAAACGACCTATTGAATCAAACCGAAGTTTATTTTCTTCAGTATGAGAATCTCTTCTAAGTGAACTAAAAATGTCGTTGAAGAAGTATTTCCAAATAATTTTTATAGCACGTTAAGGGGTTACCCCACTAGCGATTTTGAAAAAATCGATTTTTTTTTATTGCATTTTTTTGAAGTATAAGTATCTGAGAATATGTCCTGAAAATTTCAAGTCGATCCGAACAAAATTGACTGAGATATGAGCGTTGAAAGAGAAGAATCCGCGTTGAAAGAGCGTTGAAAGAGAAACTTTGAACGCGTTTTTCTCAAAATGGCATTTCTGAAGTCGGTCACCAAGATTACTCGAACACTAATGAGCCGATCTTCTTGAAATTTTGCAGGCTTATTTAATACATAAAAATGTAGTCTTTAATCGTTCGATTTTTTTTTCGAACAAAATGGCCGTTTTATAGCCAAAAAACGGCCGTTTTTTTTCGTTAAAATCGAACCATTAACTTTGACTGTCCGCCATTTTGTGAAAAATGACTATTTTTTAAAATCCTTCGATTAAAGACTAGTTTATACTTATATTTGACTAAATCCATCCGCATTTTTTTTTCCAGATGATCCACTTCGCCGCAATGTTGGTCACCGCAAACCGTGTATGTAAAAACATTATTTCATTGACGGCCATTTGCCACTAAACGATGTAATATTTTTCAATAAAAAAATTACTGAAAGTTCTTCAAGATGTGTTCTTTAAGATGGTATATTGATCGACTAAAAAAGTTGTGTAGTTTTCTTGAAAAAAATTCATGAAAAAGGCCTTTTTTAGCGCTACAAGTGGGGGTAACGCCTTAAAATGTTTTTTTTAACACATTTTTTTCAATCGGCGAAAAGTTATAATTTCACGATTTTTCCAGCTTTTTCTTAATTCGACCAGAAGAGAAATATATGACAATTGAAAATTTTATTGGTTTATTTGGTTCAGTGAAGAATTACGAGCTGCATCTTTCCCGCCATTGGGGACTGCAGTGGCAAGACGCGGATGAAAAAGGCTGAAAAATCTGCAGTCATTTATTGCTTCATGTTGATTTTTTTTATACATTTCAAATATACATGAAAAAAATACCTCAATATTGACTGGGCTCACTTGTTCTTTCCTTTAAAAAAAATTCGGAAAAAACGCTTTTTTCGACCTCCTTATTGAAACAAGTTATAAAGAAAAAATACCCGGATGAAAATGGACAATTTCTTACCACGTTTAAGGGGCTATACCAGTGTGACACTTTCAAAAAATCGATTTTTTTTTGCTTTTTCGACAGTTTATACTTTCAAGAATATCCTGCAAAAATTTCAAGGGCGTATCTCTAATCATTTTATCTTGCAAAACTCGATAGTTAAATCTCTAAACGCGTTTTTCTCGAAATGAGATTTTTTAAATTTGCTGACATTGTAACTCAAAGAGCAATTATCCGATTGACTTGAAATTTGAACTGAGTACTCTTGAATATATTTACTCTACAATGACGTAGGATATTTTTGATTGGATGAAAATTGACGATTTGGCATTGAAAAAAACGAACATTTTATAGGCAAGAAAACATACTTTTTTTTCATAACTACGCCATTTTGTTGAATTTTGATATTTTTCGAAAATCCTACGTCATCGTACAGGAAATACCTTCCAGTTTAACGACATTTTTTCCTTTTTCGGTTTCAGCTACTCAATCGACCGGAATCATGTCAGCAGTGGAGGAACTTTTTTTTTTGGCGCCTCCGAAGGCAGTGCATAAGTCGCTTGGATCTCAATATTTTTCTATGTAAAAAATGTGTAATGTAGGTCACATATAGCCAAATATATTCTTAATTTTCCGAAACATTCAATTGAGTACTTTTCTTCCAAAAAAATCCCGAAAATCACCCAAATTTTCAGCGTTCACACTGGTATAGCCCCTTAAAAATCGGTATAGACCGTATGATTGTTAAAATGCGTAATTGAAAAAAAAAACTATATACATAGCTGGTGAAGGGTAGTTTGACCAGGAGAAGTCCCTGATGCATAATATATGAGCATACCGGAAGTGAACGGACGCGTTTTCGAACTGTATCGCCAATGGCTTCCCCGGTGCTCGTATGGTTCATTACCCCCTCCGACAAATTGATTAATGACCCCACAGGTACTTGACATGTATACGTACGCAAACACACACTCGAATAACGAGTGAAGAGGGTGACGAGTGGATTACGGGCTCGCACGAATACGAATCTCCGCGTACACGCGCTTCCGATGATTAATTGAGAAAGAATGTTTATTTGATTCTCGTGGGCGCACACCTGATATGGGGACTAGGCAGCGGAAGTAGGCCGAAAATGGGTTAAAATTCAAATGGCATTTGCGAAGAACCGAAACAACATACATACATTTTCGTTTTTGCAACGTTGTTATTGGACTTTTGGCTATTAAGGCCTTAGGCCACTCTAGAGGCCGAAAAAATAGGCTTTTTGGGGATTTTTTTTTCAGAAAAACTACAACATAAATCGAGATTACAAAAAAGGGTGTTTATCGTACATATCAGTGACTGTATACAATATTTTTTTCGAAGCGATTCATTTCAACATGGCGGCTGTGCAGCGTTTATCTCAAAACTGCATTTTTTAAGTTGGCCGGAAACATAACTCAGACAATTTTCAACCGATTCACTTGAAATGTTGGATATATCTTGAAAAATACATTGTCTATGGAAGTACGTAGGGTTTTTTTTTATATTGCATAGTCCATTTGTTATGAACAATTATCTGATTTTTAGGCAAATTTTTCACTTTCCACTTTAGAAGTGGGCCGTTTGACCAAAAATCAATATATCGAAAAAATCCTACGGACTTCCATAGACAATGTATTCAACATTTCAAGTGAATCGGTTGAAAATTGTCTGACAAGGAACATCCCTCAGGTGACACCCTTCGATTTTGTTGAAATTTGGATATGTTATAAAGCACCGAAAAGTAAGCGATACGTATTTTTTTTTATCGGCGGAAACACGGTTTTAAGGGGTGAAACGAACCCTCGAAAATAGGGGTGGTTTTCGTTTTTCGTCGATAACGTTATCGTTCTCATTTCCAATGTATAGTGCACAAAAAAATAAACATTGTTGCAATTTGAAATTTTTAAATATCTCGTACCGTTGACACGTCATCGACGAAAAACGTAAAACATCCCCATTTTTTAGGGTGCGCTTCAGCCCTTAAAACCGTTTTTCCGCCGATAAAAAAAATACGTATCGCTTACTCTTTGGTGCTTTATAACATATCCAAATCTCAACCAAATCGAAGGGTGTCACCTGAGGGATGTTCGTTGCAAGTATATACTAAATATATTAAATATATTAAGTTTAGTGTTCAAACTGACGTTGTGATCGTCGAAAACCCAAAATTTTATTCGGGACGTGGCGCGTTTGATCTGAAAAATTATATACTCAATATATTTAATATACTTACAAGGAACATCCCTCAGGTGACACCCTTCGATTTTGTTGGAATTTGAATATGTTATGAAGCACCGAAAAGTAAGCGATACGTATTTTTTTTATCGGCGGAAAAACGGTTTCAAGGGCTGAAACGCACCCTCAAAAATGGGGATGTTTTTCGTTTTTCGTCGATAACATTTTCACGGTACGAGATATTAAAAAATTTCAAATTGCCAAAATGTTTATTTTGTTGTGCACTATACATTGGAGATGAGAACGATAACGTTATCGACGAAAAACGAAAAACACCCCTATTTTCGAGGGTTCGTTTCACCCCTTAAAACCGTTTTTCCGCCGATAAAAAAAAATACGTATCGCTTACTTTTCGGTGCTTTATAGCATATTCAAATTTCAACAAAATCGAAGGGTGTCACCTGAGGGATGTTCCTTGTTAGTATATACTTAATATATTTGAATATTATAAAATATGAAAATCATATTTAAATAAATATCAATGCACGAAAATATTTGTGCAATAAATAAAACTCCTTCAGATTGCATTATGCAATAAACCGACAACCCTTAAGGGGTTACCCCCACTTGCGATTTTGAAAAAATCGATTTTTTTATTGATTTTTTTTGAAGTATAAGTATCTGAGAATATGTCCTGAAAATTTCAAGTCGATCCGAACAAAATTGACTGAGATATGAGCGTTGAAAGAGAAGAATCCGCGTTGAAAGGGCGTTGAAAGAGAAACTTTAAACGCGTTTTTCTCAAAATGGCATTTCTGAAGTCGGTGACCAAGATTACGCGAACACTAATGAACCGATCTTCTTTAAATGTTGCAGGCTTATTTAATACATAAAAATGTAGTCTTTAAACGTTCGATTTTTTTTTTTCGAAAAAAATGGCTGTTTTATAGCCAAAAATCGGCCGTTTTTTTTTCGTTAAAATCGAACCATTAACTTCGACTGTCCGCCATTTTGTGAAAAATGAATATTTTTTTAAATCCTTCGATTAAAGACTAGTTTATACTTATATTTGACTAAATCCATCCGCATTTTATTTTCAGATGATCCACTTCGCCGCAATGTTGGTGACCGCAAACCGTGTATATAAAAACAGTATTTCATTGACGGCCATTTGCCACTAAACAATGTAATATTTTTCAATCAAAAAATTACTGAAAGTTCTTCAAGATGTGTTCTTTAAGATGGTATATTGATCGATTAAAAAAGTTTTGTAGTTTTCTTTTAAAAAATTCATGAAAAAGGCCTTTTTTTTGCGCTACAAGTGGGGGTAACGCCTTAATGTAGATTGAATGGCTTTCGTTCCATTAAAAAAATGTTGACCCACGCTGTGCATACTTTTTGTGTGAATCAACGAGTATAACTTTCATCTATCCCTGTGCATCAAATTAATATTCTTACGCATTTATGCCAGAGAGCGAGAGAGAGAGGGAGAGAGAGAGAGAGAGAGAGAGAGAGAGAGAGAGAGAGAGAGAGAGAGAGAGAGAGAGAAGGCTGCGAGGCAGAAAATAAAAAAGAAAACTGGGAGTCACAGAGGAAAGTCAGCAGTCGGAGTATCTTGAATTCCGAACACGCACCATCTCGTATATGCATAGTAAGATATCAGAACGGCGTGTACGTCTTGCTCGTTTCACATTTCGCGAGCTCGTTCTATGGCTATGCTAACTCCGCTATGCTCTTCGTCCCAATGCACATATATATGTCTGCACATACTTTAATTTATCCCCCTTCTTTCACGAGAATCTCATAAATTATACCATATCATCATCCTCTCGAAAGCTTCCCACTCGCATTTTCATCCCCGTCGTCTGACACTGGAATCGTCCTTTCGCCAATGGGTCTCGACTCAGAAAAAATAAAAATAAATCCGAATGAACAATTTGCATGTTTTTCCTAACACCAAAAAGTTCTTTTTTCGGTTTTTTCTTATCAAAGTTAAACAAATGTCAACTGTCAATGTGAAAAAGTTTCGCAACAGTTGATTGCAATAAATAACTCGAGCAAACGATTTTGCAAGATTTTGTTTTTCGTTTCAAGGAATGATTTGGAAAATGCTTACAGGAATTTTCCTTGGACGGCTTATGTGACAACACCAATAACTGATCAATAAGGGGAAATGACAAATGTAGGTACATTTTATACCTAACTAGGCGTGCAAACGATGAAAAATAAAACGCGAGCGGCGGCTCCTTTTAGCAAGGAACATCACTTAAGTGTTCGCCTTTGATTTTATCGAAACTCATACATGTGATGAAGCACTGAAAATTATTGAACACGTATTTTTTTTATATACGGAAAAACGTTTTTCGTTGGGAGGAACGACTCCTAAAGAAATTCGTGTTCTTACCCGTTAATTTACTTTTTTAACCCCTAATCGTGAAAAACCTCTATAGGAACATAGCAGCTTTCCTACAGGTTAAGGGGCCAGTCCTCTTTGAAAATTTCAAAAAATCGATTTTTCTAACTGTTTTCGAAAGTACATACATTCAGAAATATTGTGTTTTGTACGGTGCAGGTAACTTTCGAAATTTGAACCACATATTGTAAACATGATTCGCAACAAGATGACCCTCGATGGTTTCAAAATTTTGATTTTTACTCGTTTTTGCGAAAAACTGCGAAAAAACGCGCTTTTTTCTTTTTTTGTTTTTCATCTGCCATTTTTTAATTTTTTGACAAAATTTTATACCCGAGGGTCATTTTGTAGCTGGTGTCATACTGAATCTAATGGACTTTGATTTTTTGTTTTAGACAAGCCGTTGCCGAGTTGTGATGGAGCTACCTAGCCCACCTATGTTTGAGGCGTTACGTTAAACTATAGTTTTAGTACTTAAAAATGTATAAAAATGAATTAAATTTTTTTAAATGTATTTCAACACTTTATTTATCAATCCCAACAACTTTTATAATCATATCTTAAATAAAATCCTCAAAAAAAAAATCGCGAAGATAGCCTTTTTCGTAGCTCCAAAGTCAACTGGCTCCTTAATAATCATTTTGAAATTTTTGTTTGAGATAAAATTTACGGCCGCAATCCTGGCCACCATGGACACCATTTTTTCCACGCAATTTTTCGCAAATAAAAACAATATTAAACAATACATAAAGAAATTAAAAAAAATCATTTTGTATTCTCTATCGATATTTTAATTTGTAAAAAAATTTACCTGTTAGGTCATCCTATCCACCTAAAAAAATCGCGAAAATCGGCTATTTTTCGGGCGGTCACACTGTGATGATCCTTTAAGGCCTTAGTATAAATGATGTGAGAA
Organism: Ophion ellenae; assembly: GCA_963210295.1. Lineage (NCBI taxonomy): Eukaryota > Metazoa > Arthropoda > Insecta > Hymenoptera > Ichneumonidae > Ophion > Ophion ellenae. Next base: position 3,153,191 of record OY723385.1, on the reverse strand, counting down.
TTTATAATTTTTTTCGTTTGAAAAAGTGATTCACTCATAAAATAAATTACACATCTATTTGGTATGAATATCAAGCTGTTCGAATTTTTTTTTTTCGATGTCCTAAATGGCCGACTACTAATATTTTATTTTGTTATGTTTTTTTAGGCGCTCCGCGGCGTGACATTTAGCATCCACAATTTTTTACCTAGAACAAAAAAGAAAAATTCTCGTCAATCTACATTAGAATACCTAGAGAAGTACGTACGGAATTTGAAAAATATTGTTTTATTCGAAAGTTGTAGGTATTTGAACTTAAGAAATGAATTTGCAGTGAAAAATTTGGTCATATCTGCTCAGAAACTGCTCATAAAATGAAATGTTTTCGATTAATCAGAAATTCCGTAAGTACTTCTCTGCGAAATGCAATTAGGAACATGACTTTGAAATTTGAAGTAAATCGAGTGAAAATTGTTGAAGTTATTTGTGACGCCAAATGGAAAAAGCTGTTTAGAGAAGGCGGCCATTTTGTGCATCGAAAAAAAAAATCCTAACAGCTTGATATTCATACTAAATAGATGTGTAATTAAATTTATAAGTGAATTATTTTTCATACGAAAAAAATTGTTAAGGGGTTACCCCCACTTGCGATTTTGAAAAAATCGATTTTTTTTTATTGCATTTTTTTGAAGTAAGTATATAAGTATGTGAGAATATGGCCTGAAAATTTCAAGTCGATCCGAACAAAATTGACTGAGATATGAGCGTTGAAAGAGAAGAATCCGCGTTGAAAGAGCGTTGAGAGAGAAACTTTAAACGCGTTTTTCTCAAAATGGCATTTCTGAAGTCGGTGACCAAGATTACTCGAACACTAATGAAGCGATCTTCTTGAAATTTTGCAGGCGTATTTAATACATAAAAATGTAGTCTTTAATCGTTCGATTTTTTTTTCGAAAAAAATGGCCGTTTTTAGCCAAAAAACGGCCGTTTTTTTTCGTTAAAATCGAACCATTAACTTTGACTGTCCGCCATTTTGTGAAAAATGAATATTTTTTGAAATCCTTCGATTAAAGACTAGTTTATACTTATATTTGACTAAATCCATCCGCATTTTTTTTCAGATGATCCACTTCGCCGCAATGTTGGTCACCGCAAACCGTGTATATGAAAACATTATTTCATTGACGGCCATTTGCCACTAAACAATGTAATATTTTTCAATAAAAAAATTACTGAAAGTTCTTCAAGATGTGTTCTTTAAGATGGTATATTGATCGATTAAAAAAGTTTTGTAGTTTTCTTTGAAAAAATTCATGAAAAAGGCCTTTTTTGCGCTACAAGTGGAGGTAACGCCTTAAATTCGCACATGATTTTATACCCGTTTCTGTGGCCCAAGGTCTTAAAATAAAAATATTCGTACTTTTCGAATAAATAATGCGTTTTATTAATAAATAAACATGTCCGGTCATTTTCAGATATCCTTTATCAGCACGAAAGTGAGCTCTTTCGCACGCTCAAGTATAATTTTTCTACGCGAAAGGAAAAAAAGTGGCTCGTTGAGTAATTGGTTTATCGAGGGCACAATCGTAAAGCAGCTAAAATACTCTGGCAACCGAACGATGACAGTGATATAAACATATTGTGTCTACTTTGCTCACCACCTTCTTTCAAGTGATTGAATGACGAGATAGTTTATCTCTTTTTTTTATCTCATCCCTTTCTTTCCATTTACCCCCTTCGTCTCTGCTCTCAGCGAGCCCAAATCGCTTTACTCACTCACCCTTCCTCCCTTGTAACATAAAAGTCTGTTCAAGCTCGTTCACGCCCCCGGAGTTCGTGGTGATGAGCTTGCGACGTGGCCAACAAAGAGGTATGTGTGAAAGTAATCGTGGGCTGACCAAATCGAGGCATATTCTACTAGCTCGGTATACAGTTATCGTTAAAAATGATATTCAAATTGACATTCGAAGAAAAAACGACGAAAACATTTTTCTCTTATCTGACACATTACTCATTCCCATGTAGAGATTGACCGTTGGGCCTGGGACAGGCCTTCACAGTTAGCCTTTCTAGAATATTGGGCCGTGAGTATTTACCAATGAGAGGCCTTTGTAGAAATGATAAGAACGGCCCGATATCGGCCATCAGAGCCAACAATTATTGGGCCAACGATTATATTCATTGTAGCGGCAATGTTGGTGATTGCACTTGGCCCTATGTGGGCCTTCTTAAAGGGCCTATGTAGAAATTGACCACTGGCTCTATGATGGGCCCTCACAGTTGGTCTATCTAGAAGTTAGTCTATCTAGAATATTGGGCCGTGAGTTTGTTTGAGTGCGTGATAAATATTCAACCTATATCGGGCCAAGATTGGCCCGAGATTGGTCCTTATGGATACATATTTTATGGAATAACCTTGAAATAAATTGTGACTTGCGTATATGACAGGTTTCAAAATTGGCATATTTTACTTACTTATGTTGGTTATTTACAAATGCCAATAATAGGCCAAGACTTGATTTCAAAAACTGAACTACAAAATATATACGATTAATATGTGACGTGCCAGTTATTTGCCTATTCGGGCACAATATACAGACAATGAATAACCGAAGGCTTAAATAAAATAAAAGCAGGTATGGTCTAACCCACTTAGCCAATAAAGGGCTTAGATTAATTAAATGTAATTTCCAGTATTTTAGCATTGCCAGTTTTAAAATTGGCTAATTTCGATGAACTATCACGGCTGTTTATTGGTTTTAACAGGTGGGCCCGGATTGGTTTTCGTAATGGGCCGATATTGTGCCGGTTCTCAATTTATAACGGAACAATAATGGGCCAATGTAATTGGCAGTACTTCAGCATCATCAGTTTTAAAATTGGCAAATATTGTTTATCTATCATGACTGTTTAATGAATTTAAAATATGGGCCATGATAGGTTTTAACTATGGGCCGATATTGCGTTGGTTTCCAATTTAGCACGAGACAAAAATGAGCCAATGTAATAGCCAGTATTTTAGGATTGCCAGCTTTAGGATGGGCACATTAAGTTTAACTATCAGTACTGTTTATTGGTTTTTAAAAATGGGCCAGGATAATCTTTAGTAATGGGCCGATATTGTGCCGGTTCTCAATTTATAACGGAACAATAATGGGCCAATGTAATTGCTTGTATTTTAGCATTACCAGTTTTTAAATTGGCAAATATAGTTCAACCATTACGGCTATTTATTGGTTTTAAACGATGGCCTGATATTATGTCGGTTTTCAATTTAGAACGAGACAATAATGAGCCAATGTAATAGCCAGCTTTAGGATTGGCAGATTTGGTTTAACTATCACTGCTGTTTATTGGTTTTAAAAGATGGGCTAGGATAATCTTTAGTAATGGGCCGATATTGTGCCGGTTCTCAATTTATAACGGGACAATATTGGGCCAATGGAATTGTCAGTATTTTAGTATCCCCAGTTTTTAAAATGGCAAATTTAGTTTAACTATCACGGCTGTTTATTAGTTTTCAAAGATGGGCCAGGACAGGCTTTAGGGATGGGCCGATATTGTGCCAGTTTTCAGTTTAGAGCGGAACAGTAATGGGCCAATATTATTTCTCTTTTGTTGGCTTATACGATGGTCCCAATATTGGCCTGATCGTAACATTGGGCAACTCATGGCAACCTCTACATGGGTTACTGCTACTTGTATTTATAGTTATTTTCTCTTATTGTTCATTAATATTAATATTTATCTTTATTCAGTATTCGTTATAAGTATCTCCAAATGGTCATTGGCAAATAATGAAAATCGCAGATAAAATTTGTATAATTCCTTGGCATTGAAAATAACCACGAAAAAACCATTCTAAATATTGGTTAACAATTTTTTTCAATAAACCTTGAGAAATTTGTTGCATAAGGACAATTGGAAAGTATTTATAGTTGACGACATGAGTAAACAAATAAATCTATTCGAAAAATCGATCAGGCATAAATACATGAAAATCGACTACGGAATCGTAATTACAAAATTTTCCGACTTGCACATCTCACAATTGATATTGATTCAAAGATGAAATCTTCAAAAAAAATGCCCGTTGATGATCGAAAATGGGAAATATCACTCGTGCAGAGGAGGTATGCAAATTCGTATGAATATACACATTTAATACACCGAATAAGTGTCGAGAATATAGAGAGAAACATGAAAAAGGGAGAGACAGAGAGAGAGAGAGAGAGAGAGAGAGAGAGAGAGAGAGAAAGAGAGAGAGAGAGAGTACGCCTAGAAATGAAAGAGAGAAAAAGCATAATTAAATGAGCAGGCGTACATGTAGGCTCGCATTGCCGAATTATTCATAAGGGCTAGTTCGCGCATAATTTAAGCGCCCGATCCATTAAACAAAATAAAAAAACATGAGACAGCACTAAAGAGGAAAGTAACGAGTTCACTTCTATACGCTTATACAGGGTGTCCGTCTTATCTCTGCCACCCGAAATAACTCGGTAATCATCGACGTCACAAAAAAATGTTCCAGACAAAAGTTGCACCATGTGAAGGGGACCATCAAATGCGAACAATTTTTTTTTTTTCGACGCGCTGACGCACAGTCACCTCCACTTTTTAAAATGGAATGGTACATTTCTTTTCAACCATCTTGTGGAGCACCTCAAGCCGCGTAAAAACCATTAGGGGGTCAAAGTCGTTCAAGGTCATTCAAGGACAATATCGATGATACAAATCTGAATAGGTGACCTTGAATGACCTTGAAGGAGTTTGACCCCTTAATGTTTTTTATGCGGCTTGAGGTGCTCCACAAACGTGCGTGTGCGCGTTTGTTTGGGTTTGTTGGATAACCAAAACACGGTTTAGGTTTCTGCGGCTCATAAATTCGGCTAAAAATGGTATTCTAAACGAGAAATTATGAACGTTATCAAAAAACTTTTTCCACAAAAGTTGTTGGTTCTGACCTGATGAATATTTCGGTGAAAAATATTCATAATCCGATTTAAAAAAACACGTCGGCCATCTTAAATTTTTGAGCAAAAAAAATTTTTTTATGGTCCCCCTTTGAATCTTTAAAGTTTTATTGTACACAATACTCCATCGGAGCAGTATTTTTCGAGATAAATCAGGTGTAAGATTAACATGGGACACCCGGTATGGATAAAAGAGAGTATACTCGTCGGTTAATGCGCACCCAACCCACAATATCATTAATAAGTACGCTTCTAGTTGACGTATTGACCGCTCGCGTTGCAAAATTCGTAGGGTGTACATACGTACAATTTTCCATTTCGCTTCCCCGTACAGAAAATTGTTGGGGGATCCATAGGTCCTACCACTTCCCTATAGGGATTTAAGGCAGTAGTCTGCTTTACAGGCTTCAAAAAATCGATTTGAAGAAGAGGAAGGATTATTGTATGGCCCGGGGATAGCTGATTAACATCTAATTAGTGTAAGTATCCAAAAACTTAGATTTTTTTGGACCGAAAACTTTAAAGCCCGTTTTCTCGAGTTTTCATTTTCACAAGTTTTAGAAAACGGTGCCGGCGATAGCAAAAACAATATATGTCCGATCGAAAAAAATCAAAGTGATCTAGCTTTAGTATTAAATTATCTTCTATTTGAACTAAAAAAGTTGGACAAAAGTACTATTTAAATTATTTGTTTTGCAACTTAAAGTTAATTTTTTTTTTTTCAAAAAAGTGAATTTTTTTTTCAAACGTCGAAAAAATTTGGAATTTCGTCATTTCTTCGGTATTTTTTTAGTTCATATAGAAAAGGAACTTATAAAAACTAAAAAAAAATTTGGTTCGACTGTTTCAGATGCATCGCACGACCTCCATCACCGGCACCGATTTACAAGTGCAGACTCCAGGCGCCCCAGAAAAATCGTTACAACTTTGAAAAATTTCAATATTTTTTAATAATAAAAATTGTTTTTTAAAGCTTGAATATAATACACTGTCGTCTCAAAATTTCGTTTGCCGCAATCATTTCCTTCCCTTTCAAAAAAATTGCTGAAAAAACGCTTTTTTCGGCTTCTAAAGCGGACTACTGCCTTAATAGGTACGCGGCATGAAGGGAACCCACATTGGAATCCAATGTGGAAAAATTGCGATGTAAAAACAACACGGACAGATGCGTTCAAACAACACACTTACGTGAGTTATTTTCTTACACGCGTTGAAACGTGTAAAAAGTGTCTACGCTGTTTTTCTTGTCTTCGCAGAGGCTTGGTTCTCATACAGCTTCACTATGACGGCTGCTTTTTGCTTGTCGGTGATGGGCTTGAAGCAAAAATACGTCGCTAAAGATTCAATGCAGCTATCGAGATTCTGGAAAATAGATTCCAATTTCATGTTCTTCCACGTGACAAACTGAAGAATTATGTATAACCCATGTGGAGGTTGCCAGGAGTTGCCCAATATTTCGATCAGGCCAATATTGGGACCATCGTATAAGCCAACAAAAGAGAAATAATATTGGCCCATTACTATTCCGCTCTAAACTGAAAACGGGCACAATATCGGCTCATCCGTAAAGCCTGTCCTGGCCCATCATTAAAAACTAATAAACAGCCGTTATAGTTAAACTAAATTTGCCACTTTAAAAACTGGGGATACTAAAATACTGACAATTCCATTGGCCCAATATTGTTCTGTTATAAATTGAAAACCGGCACAATATCGGCCCATCGTTTAAAACCAATAAATAGCCGTAATGGTTGAACTATATTTGCCAATTTAAAAACTGGTAATGCTAAAATACAAGCAATTACATTGGCCCATTATTGTTACGTTATAAATTGAGAACCGGCACAATATCGGCCCATTACTAAAAATTATCCTGGCCCATCTTTCAAAACCAATAAACAGTAGTGATAGTTAAACTAAATTTGCCCATCCTAAAGCTGGCAATCCTAGAATACTGGCTATTACATTGGTTCATTTTTGTCTCGTTCTAAATTGGAAACCGACACAATATCGGCCCACAGTTAAAACCTATCATGGCCCATCTTTTAAATTCATTAAACAGTCATGATAGATAAACAATATTTGCCAATTTTTAAACTGGTGATGCTGAAGTACTGCCGATTACATTGGCCCATTATTGTTCCGTTATAAATTGAGAACTGGCACAATATCAGCCCATTACTAAAACCTATCCGGGCCCATCTGTTAAAACCAATAAACAGCCGTGATAGTTCATCGAAATTAGCCAATTTTAAAACTGGCAATGCTAAAATACTGGAAATTACATTTAATTAATCTAAGCCGGCTTTGGATTAATTAAATGTAGCCGGGATTGGCTAAGTGGTGACCATACCTGCTTTTATTTTATTTAAGCCTTGGGTTATTAATTATCTGTATATTGTGCCAGAATAGGCAAATAACTGGCACGTCATATATTAATCGTCTATATTTTGTAGTTCAGTTTTTGTAATCAAATTTTGGCCTATTATTGGCATTTGTAAATAACCAATATAAGTAAGCAAAATATGCCAATTTTGAAACCTGTCATATACGCAAATCACAATTTATTTCAAGGTTATTCCATGAAATATGTATCCATAAGGACCAATCTCGGGCCAATTTTGGCCCGATATAGGTTGAATATTTATCACGCACCCAAACAAACCCAAACAAACTCACGGCCCAATATTCTAGATAGACTAGCTTCTAGATAGACCAACTGTAAAGGCCCATCATAGAGCCAGTGGTCAATTTCTACATAGGCCCTTTAAGAAGGCCCACATAGGGCCAAGTGCAATCACCAACATTGGCGCTATAATGAATTATTGTTGGCTCTGTTGGCTGATATCGGGCCGTTCTTATCATTTCTACAAAGGCACCTCCTTGGTAAATACTCACGGCCCAATACTCTAGAAAGGCTAACTGTGAAGGCCCGTCCCAGGCCCAACGGTCAATCCCTACACGGGAAATGAAACAAAAAGTTAAGACCAAATGTGGTCTTCAATTAAAGAGAGATATACCCTTAAATGGTCGAGGTCGAGGATTTAGAAGCTATGAACATTCCGTCGACCGTAGAAGACCTACACTATGGGCCTGGTGTCGATGATTCCATGTAAGTTGACAAAAATTTATTTATTTATTCCCAAATTTTCTAACGCGTTTTTCTCAAAACCACGTTTTTCAAATCGGTACCCAAAATTTCTCGAAAACCAATGAACCGATTGCCTTGAGGTTTTTTGTGATTATTCTATACACCATTATCTAGTACTTGTCATAGGATTTTTTTACCGTTACTTAGTTTTTGTTTCATAGGCGAAATAATAACTAATTTTTGGTAATAACTTTTATATTATAAAATTTTAATAATAACTAAAAATCACTATTTATGGTCAAACGTCCGCCATTTTGTCATAAATCGATATTTTCAAAATCGGCTGTGACAAGTTCTAGATTATAGTATCTAATTTAATAATCTTTTTGGTTTTTTTTTCAGATAGTTTTTGAAGGAACGCCAGTGGGTACCGTATACGCAGATTTTTTTACGACGCTCCAAGGATCATAAAATATCCTTGTATATTTTTGATATTTTCAAGTAAGGAAAATTAAACATATTTTTGAATGTATATACTTTTGGATAACCAAAACCCCAATCCGAAATTTCAAATCGTTCTCCTCGAAAAAATTCACAAAAATGACCTTTTTCCTGGCTCCTAGGTGTACATCTCCCCTGGTCATCGATGTCAAATCAACTAATGAGTTTCACGCGATGCCGTAACCAAGGTGATTTTTCAAACGTATGATCAATGACTCGCAATCGACATACTTAAACTGTGCTGCTTTTTCCCGTGTTGTTTTTGATCGTGTGTTGCTATCGACGTGTGTTCTTCAGTCCAAGGTGTGTTAATGGGCGTCTTGGATGGTGATTCTACACGCTTTATGTGTGTTCGAACAAGCGTGTAATTGATGGGGACAGCGACACTGACGAAAAAACCAATTGAATCAAAAAAACATATTGGACAATATTGTTACAATACTATAGTATATTGTAAAATGTGATTGATTTAAATAACATATTATTTTAATTGAAAAAGCTCTTCTGTTCTCTAAAATTATATTCTATTGAAGTCATTCCCCATACTTCGAACAGACGTCGAACGCGCCTAGTTTTTGCAGTGACGGAGAACAAATGACGTTCGTGTGCACGTTCACTCAGAAATGTAATACGTACCGATAAAATTCAAGTGCGCCGTAAGTGAATGCAATATCCATTGGGCAGATCGGCAATCCGGGGAACGGAAAGGATCGTTCACGTAATACCTAACAGGCTGGATGGAGTGATGATGTAACGACTTCTGGAAAAAGCTCGCACGAAGAGAGTCCCAACCTTTGGGTCTTTATTCCCCCGTGTCTTTTTTCGTTCTATCACATGTCTATCAACTTCGCGTGTCCGACATGGACAATCGATATTAGTCCCTTTCGTCATTTTCCCGCTGGCTCCCGAAGGATAAAATTCGGCAAAAACGGAAGAGAGGAAGACCGAACGAGGCTTCATCCGCGCGCAATCGCTTTTGGCGCTGCAGCTGTTCACGGTAAGGATCATAAAACACTTTAAGGGATGTATACGAGTGGAAGGTGGCGAGAGCGGAAGAGCAGCAGGCGAACGGTAGGTAAGGTCCATAGGAGCACGTGCGAGGATCTTTTCGTGGGTTGGTGAAGAAACGACGAGGAGGCGAGCAAAAAAAAGCAGGTTCCTTGCCAACACCTTCAGGATGCCATATATTTTGCCAAGCCGATGTTCCATCGGTAAAGCACACTAGGGATGTTCTCGCGTAGCATGGCTGTGCGATTCATCCAGTCAAGTACACGATCCGATGCACGCCACCATGGCCAAGCGAAGCCACCCTGCATCCTAATACGAAGGGAGGAGAAAAACAACCTCGCGGGCTACTTCTCAACTATAATGCGTGGCTCGTGGATGAGGGTCGGGGGTGCTGAAAAATGATTGAGGTGAGGGGTGAACATGGCAAAATGAGTTGAAGGACTAAACGAATGGTGGGATAACATTAGTGATGCAACAGACTTCTGCTTCCGCAAACGCGGAAGCTCCGCACACTTATTCACATCCGCTTCTACAGCTGGTTCCGCATTTTCATATCGGAAGTTTATCGAAACTTGCCAGAAATGGCGAGACGACATGCGTATTTAGATCCGCGATAAAAAATCAACATTTTTTACACTTAAGACGTTACCCCCACTTGTAGCGCAAAAAAGGCCTTTTCCATGAATTTTTTTGAAGAAAACTACAAAACTTTTTTGATCGATCAATATACCATCTTAAAGAACACATCTTGAAGAACTTTCAGTAATTTTTTTATTGAAAAACATTACATTGTTTAGTGGCAAATGGCCGTCAATGAAATAATGTTTTTATATACACGGTTTGCGGTGACCAACATTGCGGCGAAGTGGAGCATCTGAAAAAAAAATGCGGATGGATTTAGTCAAATATAAGTATAAACTAGTCTTTAATCGAAGGATTTTAAAAAATATTCATTTTTCACAAAATGGCGGACAGTCAAAGTTGATGGTTCGATTTTAACGGGAAAAAACGGCCGTTTTTTGGCTATAAAACGGCCATTTTTTTTCGAAAAAAAAAATCGAACGATTAAAGACTACATTTTTATGTATTAAATAAGCCTGCAAAATTTCAAGAAGAACGGTTCATTAGTGTTCGAGTAATCTTGGTCACCGACTTCAGAAATGCCATTTTGAGAAAAACGCGTTTAAAGTTTCTCTTTCAACGCTCTTTCAACGCGGATTCTTCTCTTTCAACGCTCATATCTCAGTCAATTTTGTTCGGATCGACTTGAAATTTTCAGGACATATTCTCAGATACTTATACTTCAAAAAAATGCAATAAAAAAATTGATTTTTTCAAAATCGCAAGTGGGGGTAACCCCTTAATAATCACACTGGGTCCACGGGACCCAACAAATTATTTTGATGCCGTACAACTTTTTTTTTTCCAATAAAACATACATTTTTTATATGCGCAAGCGTTTCATTCTTTCCTTCTAAATCGCACCTGCGTTGGATGAAATAAATATACTTTTTGAAAAGTCCACAGAAACCGCTATGTCTATTTTAAAGTACATTGTTTCCAGATTATAAAACCATTTTTTTAATTTACTTTTTGTCAATAATTACAAGAGTTACAGCAATTTTCGTAAAAAACAGTCATTTTTCACGTTTTTTTTGCATAATTTTTTTTGCATATTTAAAATTTAATTTTTTATTTCTAACCAATATACTTGTATTAAACAAGGTTCAAATGATACCTCACTATTTTTTTCATATCGCTCAATGCATTACTCCATTATTTATAACAATTAAAAAACGCCTGGGTCCCATGGACCCAGTATGACTATAACGTGATTCTAGCTATAAGTGTGACTACTAAGGGTTAATGCCATCGTTACGGAGCAGGTTGAGTCCGAAATACTTATGGGGTTAGGCCACTCTAGAGGCCGAAAAAATAGGCTTTTAGGGATTTTTTTTCAGAAAAAACTACAAAATAAATCGAGATTACAAAAAAGGGTGTTTATCATACATATCAGTGACTGTATACAATAATTTGTTTGAAGCGATCACTTTCAAAATGGCGGCTGTGCAGCGTTTATCTCAAAGCTGCATTTTTTTAAGTTGGCCGGAAACACAACTCAGACAATTTTCAATCGATTCACTTGAAATGTTGAATATATCTTGAAAAATACATTGTCTAAGGAAGTACGTAGGATTTTCATTATATTACATAGTTAAGTTGTCATTAACAATTATCTGACGATTTTTTACGCAAAATTTTCACTATCCAGAAATTTGCCTAAAATATCGTCAGATAATTGTTAATAACAAAAAAGATCAAATACTACCTCTGCAAGAGGACCCCCTAATGTGGTGGAAATCAAATGAACACAAGTACCATCGTCTCTTGCCAATAGTGCTGCAGTATTTGTCAGCTCCTCCCAGCAGCGTAGCCAGTGAACAATTATTCAGTAGAGTACCCCTCATATACGGAAAACACCGAAATAAAAAAAAATTCTTGCAATAATTCGTTGATTTATTGAAATTAAAACTTCTAAAACTTCCATAGCCGAATCATTTTGACGGTGCTAAGATTTTCGGAGTTTCGGTCCTTCGTGTGAAATTCTTTCGGAGTTTCGATCTTCCGGGGTACCATTCTCCCGGAGTTTTGGGCGTTCTGAACATTCAAAGTTCGGAATTTTAATCCGGCCCCATCTTGAATTTCGTAACATCAAAATTCGGAAATTTAAGCCGTCGGAGTATTCAAAGTTCGGAATTTCAACCCGGCCCCTTCTGTTACGACACTCTCGTTGCATCACTGGCTAACATTCCAGTCGAAATTATCACGATATATGGAGAAGGAAAAAAGTGCGCGAGAGGATGAAAGAGGCTAGCTGGGAGCTAATTTCCGCTAGAGATACGCACAGTATAGGGAAAAACGTTTCCCACATCGGTGTTTTAGCAACGAGCGACACGTAACCGAAAGCTCAATTCCGCCCATTAAGTCTGCAATGAAAAAGTACGCGAGGGCAGGCAAATCGTGTAAAAGGGTTACACGCACCGTTCGATCCTCCGAATGAGCACTCGACACACACACGCACGCGCGCGCACACACACACACACACCCACACACACACACACACACACACACACACACACACACACACACACACACACACACACACACACACACACACACACACACACACATACACACACACACACACACCCACACACACACACACACACACACACACACACACACACACACACACATGCACGAATATGTAGGAACATACTCATTTACGGGTGACGCGTTTAGAGAACAATTGCTACGCCCAGTCATTCGCGTTCACTGTGTAATTAACTATGTGAAAACTGTTGAACCCTTCACACCCTTCGCACGCTGCCACTTACACGGAGACTTTTTCAAAACGGGGATTGAGTTCGACGAAAAAAAATTGGGTAAATTAAAAACTAGTCGAAAAAAAATTACCCAAATAAAAAACCAACTCATACGAAGAAAAATAAAATTATGCCAATGGACGAGCAACCGAAACACAGGTAAACAAAATTATGCTAATGAAGAGGAAATCCAAACGAGTGCCAAAAAATTGCACGAATTAATTACAAACCCGAAAAACGCAAACGAAATTACGCGAATTGAAAGTAATCACGAGAAAAATAATGCTCATGAAAAATAAATCCAAGAGAACGTAAAAATATATGCTAACAAAAGAGAAAACCGAGCGAAAGCAAAAGAAGTTATGCTGATGAAAGAGAAACCCAAATAAACGAAAACCAAATTGCGTTAATTATATACGAACCTAAAAAGTGAAAACAACATTGTACGGATTATAAAAATAAAGCCGCAAAACAAGCAACATGACTCTAAGGAAAAAGTTCATTGAATGAAAGACGAACCTGGAAAAACTTGAAGAAAATTATACGAATTAACGATGAACCCAAACGGACGCAACAAAAATTGTTCTAATGACAAAGAAACTCGAAAAAGAGCAAAAAAATCACGCGGTTTAAGGGGACCAGGCAAAAAAATCTGGATTTTTTTTGTATTCCGTTACTACTATCTCCTTCAAAAAATGTTGTGCAAAGAAAACTGAAAAAGTCGCAAAATTGAGCTCAGGAGAGCAATAAAACTCCAATACTCCGCTAATGGTTAACGTACGTAAGTTGCCATTTTCCGCCGTAGTACTGCGCGAGAACTTAAACGCTTTCTTTTTTTTTCAAATGAAGATTTCAACTTTCTCTACAAAATGAACCGACGTCTATGTAAAAAAAAATCAATTTATTATTATTGTTATAACAACAAATTTCCTCCATTTTTCGATGTTTTTCGAATATTAGCCGCCATTTTTAAAAATTTTATGTTTGTTCGAATACGTTAGGTTCAGTCTGTGGAGGAACATCCCGTGAAGAGAATGGCGTTTGGGAATTGCCGAAACTTGCAACCGGCCACTCGGAATTGGGGCAATGAGGGATCAGTGCATGAGAAGCGTGGTCTCCTTTATCCGCCCATATCTCCCTTAAATATTTATATTTTTGAAACCTCAACCACGGAATTTAATAGTCAGAAGTCCTATAAAAACGTTGCAAAAAATAAAATGTATGTATGTTGTTTCGGTTCTTCACGAATGCCACTTGAACTTCATCCGATTTTCTGCTTATTTTCGCTGCCTAGTCCCCTTAAGGTAAGCTCGAGTAAAATGATGCGATAAAAAAAAGATATCAACATGCTCCATGCGTATTTTTCGCTCCTCGACGCCGTACTGATAAAGGGCTGTGTCCCCTTTTATGCCCTCAACTAGGAAATAAGGTGAGTGAAATAAGGTGGGTACATGATGATTGCATAATGAGTACAATACCCACATCGAGGGATGAATACATAATAAAATTTGATCGGTCCTACGATGCATGGATTTTTAATTGCGACCATGAATTTTAAAGTACAAAGTATATATGCGCACTTTATAATGTGAATGAACGGTTGTCTAGACCGCTAAGGCTATTATAACAAGCTTTTAATAGGTCACGGTAATTTTACGGGCAAGAATTATTAGGCGTTTACATAACCGGTTATATCAGATAATGTATCAACCTGACCGGCAAGCGAAATAGCGTAACCGAAGGACCGTAGATTTGGACTGAAAATGACAACGGTTACCCCCCCCCCCCCCGGCCCGCGGCCCCCATCACCATTTGGTCCCACAGTCAATGCAGGAGTGCTGAACTAAGCAAACTGTTCACACACTGCGTCAGACGTGATATCCATCAGGATGTTTAGCACTCGCACTTCTACAAGGTGTCCCAGAACTGAAGGTAGTCCCTCCCCCCCCGCCCCCTCAGTAGGGGGGGGGTGAAATTCTGAGTCGATTGATATAAGCATGTATGGGTCTCAGATCAACCCCTGAATTATTATGAATTTTTAACGGCGGGCCAATCGGGTGCGCCCGATAAGCCAGCCTATCGGCCATACGCCAGTGGATGTCTCAGAACTGAAGGTAGTCCCTGAAATGGGGAGTTGGGGGGTGAAATTCTGAGTCAATTGATATAAGCATGTATGGGTCTCAGATCAACTCCTGAATTATTATGAATTTTTAACGGCGGGCCAATCAGGTGCGCCCGATAAGCCAGCCTCTCGGCCATACGTCGGTGAGCGATACGCTGACTTATCGAGCGCACCTGATTGGCCCGCCTTTAAAAATCAATAATAATTCAGCGGTTGATCTGAGACCCATACATGCTTATATCAATGGACTCAGAATTTCACCCCCAATCCTCCATTTCAGGGACTACCTTCAGTTTTGGGACATCCTGTATACACACTCCCTACATACGTAATACTAAAACTTGATCGGTAGCCTATTTTCTTCTTTTGTAACGTAACCGTCCCCTTCTGGGGCTGAACTCCTTTATCCCGGCTGTGTATGAACGATCCTAGTCAGCGGAAACAAAAAAGAGAGGGAGAGTTCCTGAAGGATACGTGACTACCCCGGGGAGTGTCGCCCTCCGGGTCCGGTAATGCGATCGTACCTTTGCGAGCCTTCAAAAATCGTTTTCACGCGCCAGCCACGAGCAAAAAACGAAAGGAACACGACAAAAAATTCACATTCTCTCGCTTCCCCAACGAGATCCTGTTCTTCCTGTAGTCTCGAATGTAATATTGATCTACTCGAAGCGTGCCGATATTTAAGGGGCTATTCTACTGTGACGGGATGAAAAAATCACTTTTTTTCCATTTTTCCACTCTATTCCATCATAGAATTGATGTCCAATTGCTGGTAAAGTCGATTTTCACTTTGTCGACTCAGAACAGCGCTTTAAAGTAGAAGCGCTCGCTGCGCGCGCTCTAGTACGGCTACCCACTGCGTGTTTCTGGCAGCTGTTGGGAACAGCTGTTTTGAATTTATATTTGAGTACAGACATATACACGTATTCTTCTATATCTTTGCTGTATAGTAGTAATCTCTCTTTTCACTGTGTGAGTACAAGGACGCTCTAAAGGTTAGTATTGTATATTATAGTATAGCAAACTTTAAGGGGCCATTCCACCTTGAAAATTTCAAAAAATCGAAAGCAAGCAAGACTTGAAGAAATCAACGATGATGAGCAATCTAGCTCCATCGTATCTCTAAAACTAATCAACCGATTCTCTTGAAATTTGAACCACATATTGTAAACATGATTCGCAACAAGATGGCCCTCGATGGTTTTAAAATTTTGATTTTTACTCTTTTTTTTGCGAAAAACTGCGAAACAACGCGTTATTTTTACTTTTTTCGTTTTTCATCTGCCATTTTTTTATTTTGTGATAAAACTTTATATCCGAGGGTCATTTTGTAGCTGGTGTCATACTGAATCTAATGGACTTTGATTTTTTTGTTTCAGACAAGCCGTTGCCGAGTTGTGATGGAGCTACCTAGCCCACCTATTTTTGAGGCGTTACGTTAAAATACAGTTTTTGTACTTAAAAATGAATAAAAATGAATTAAATTTTTTTTAACGTATTTTAAGACTATTTATCAAGTCCAACGACTTTTGTAATCATTTCTTTTGTAAAATCCTAGAAAAAATCGCGAAAATAGCCTTTTTTCGTGGGTTCAAAGTAGACTGGCCCCTTAAACGCGTTTTTCTCGAAACGACTTTTTTTTTACGTGGCGTTGATGATTTTGGAAAAAAATTTGACTGCATATTCACTATATTCAGCATATGTATGGCTATCGCCCGAACTAGGATTATTAAAAAATATTAATTTCAACTTACACTTTCGCCCGAATTATGACGAAAAAAAAAGTATTTTTCGAACACTTGTGCAAAAAACGACGCCATTTTGTTATTTTGCAATATAAAAATAATAACTCTAGTTCGGGCGATGGCAACACTCATACAGATTGAAAATATTTTTGAATTTTTCAATTCCGATTACCTGGACAGTGCAAATCATCAACGCCAGCAACATACTTTTTTTCATGACTCTACACGATTATAAATTGTGAAATAAATGTACATTTGAATGCAACAAAAAAAGTTGTTTTCTATTCTGTAAGAGTGTATCTTTAAGCGCAAAAAAAGGTTTGTACCGGTACCAAATATCTCAACACTCGTACAGTTTAAGGGCTAACGTGGGTTTGAAAATTTCAAAGAATCCGTTTTTCAAATTTTATTGCCTAATAGCACAATATGTCTACCAAACCCAACTTTTTGGTACTACCAAGAACCAAAAATTCAACTATTTTAATACAACTCTACCAAAAATTTGATTTCAAGTTTTTTTCAAAATCCTTCGTTCAGTTACGAGCTATGCTTATCTACTAACAGAAAAAAATTGTTTTTTAACTTCAGGTAAAGCTATGATGAGTTAGCCTGACCACCACGAGGACTGCTTATCATTTTGAATAAAATAATTTATATATTATATAAAACAAAAAATAGAGAAAATATGCTTTTTGACGTCGAAACCCACGTAACTCCTTGAGAATATGTTTGCTTTTTTTCGGATTCATACAACGTCTCAAACACCCTTAAAAAATAACGTGCAAAAGTACATGATCATGCGATTAACATTTTGATTTCTACACATTTTTGAACGACCAATAAACATGTGTATTAAATTTTGCAGTTATTCCATTCTAAAAATCAACCCTAAAACAGCGGTCTAGACAACTATACTGCCTCAGTAACAATAAATAATGATTAAATTGAATAAACAATAATTAAATTAATTTAAGTAATAAAAATAATCCAACGTCTTGGAATTTATCCACTTCGTTGCATGCGGTGCTGAATCCAAGCAGACCAATTTTTTTTTCGAGAAACTAGTTTAAAAAAATGGAAGATAATTTACTAGTGAATTTCGTGTGACAAGAAGAACTCGTCCTTGCTCGTGGCTAATTGTCTTGTACATAGATTTCGACCAAACTGACACACCTATCCGATATCCGAATGCTTCGTGAAACTCTGCAAGCAAAACAATACTAATAACTCTTGCGGTAACTATTCGTACATTGACTCTGCGTGTCTCCGGTAAAATTTGTCGGTGCTTGCCACCGTGGGAGTCACGGAGATACCAAGTAGACTATCCCACGATCTTCCATCGATTACGTTACCTGCCACAGGTTCTTACTGTATACGTTCGCACGTACGTATAAACGCACACCCGTATCAACCCTTCTGGTATTCTGAGAAATGTGCTTTCTCGACGCTGCTTTGTCTATTTTTTTAATACATTTTTTCGTCCTGTAATACGCGACACGTTTTATCGATTCTAATGCTGAATGATTCACAACCATGACAAATCGATTCGTGACACGTGAAATGTTCGTGTACACAGGAGGACACCGCAAATGTTTTCTCCTCTGAACTGTCTCTCGTTTCCACGTAACACGTCACGACACGAAAAAAGAAATCATTGCATATATACCGGGTGTCCCGTTTTAATCTTACACCTGATTTATCTAAAAAAATACTGCTTCGATCAAGTATTAAGGGTAATAAAACTTTTAGGCTTCAAAGGGAGAAGGAAAATATTTTTTGGTCCAAAATTCAAAACGATGATGTTAAGATGGCCAACGTGTTTGAAAAGAATGAGATCATGAACTTTTTTCACCAAAAAAAATGTCAGGCTGGAACTTCAGGCTCCAACTTTTGTAGGAAAAGCTTTTTGATAACGTTCATAGTTTTTAGGTTAGAATACTATTTTTCTACTATTTTAGCGCTATAATAGTATATTAGTATATAAGTGTATAATAGTTGTGTATAATAGTTTTACTATTTTAGCGCTATAATAGTGACTTACACACACACACACACACACACACACACACACACACACACACACACACACACACACACACACACACACACATACATACACACACACACACACACACACACACACACACACACACACACACACACACACACACACACACACACACACACACACACACTAACACACTTACACAACTACTATAGCGCCAATATTTAAAAAAATAGTATTCTAACCTGAAACTATGACTTACAGTAAGTGTAATGTGTGCATATATACACATTAACAAAAGTTTTAACAACTTTTGTTAATGTGTGCATATCTGTAAGTGTGCATATCGTATGTATATATATATAAGTTAATGTGTGCATATCGTATGTATATATATATATATACACATTACACTTACACATATGTACAGCTTACAACTTTTACAGGTTACACATTACACTTTACCACATTCACACACTAACAACTTTTGTTGTTAGTTTTGTTGTAAACTATAAAAGTAACAACTTTTGTTAGTGTGTGAATGTGTTTAAGTGTAATGTGTAAACTATAAAAGTGTGTAAGTGTAATGTGTGTATATATACACACATATTACATACACACTTACGACTTTTGTAGGAAAAGTTTTTCGTTAAAGTTCATAGTTTTTAGGTTAGAATACCATTTTTACTATTTTAGCGCAATAATGGTTGCACATAAACAAAACATTACACTTAATGGTTGCACTTAATGGTTGCAATTATGCACCATTACAATAATGGTTGCACATAAACAAAACATTACACTTAAACACATTCACACACTAACAACTTTTGTTCGTGTGTGAATGTTTTTAAGTGTAATGTGTAAACTATAAAAGTGTGTAAGTGTAAAGGGTGTATATATACACACACATTACATACACACACTTACGACTTTTGTAGGAAAAGTTTTTCGATGAAGTTCATAGTTTTTAGGTTAGAATACCATTTTTTACTATTTTAGCGCAATAATGTTTGCACATAAACAAAACATTACACTTAATGGTTGCACTTAATGCACAAACAACTTTTCCTACAAAAGTTGTTAGTTTCGGCGTGACAATTTTTTTGGTGAAAATATATATATCAATTTTTTGGTGATATATATACATATCATCATCCTTACACAAACAAACCCAACGAAACTTACACACACTCACACTTATATACTTACCAACTATTATAACGCTAAAATAGGTGAAAATGATATTCTAACCTAAGAATTATGAACGTTATCAAACAACTTTTCCTACAAAAGTTGTTAGTTTCGGCGTGACTAATTTTTTGGTGAAAATATATATATATCAATTTTTTGGTGACATATATATACATATATATGCATATCAGCATCCTTACGCAAACAAACCCAACAAAACTTACACACACTCACACTTACATACTTACCAACTATTATAACGCTAAAATAGGTGGAGATGATATTCTAACCTAAGAATTATGAACGTTATCAAACAACTTTTCCTACAAAAGTTGTTGGTCTAGGCCTGCCAATTATATATATTTATGTATCTTGATATAAAAACATATATAAATGGAGCTTTGGCATCGAGAAATCAGTTCGAAATTTCTATACATATATATACATACATACAGGGACACCCTGTGTCTGTGTGTGTGTGTGTATATATATTAGGGTGATTCGTTTCAGGGTAACTTTTTTTTTCTGACCCTTCGTGCCCGAAAACCTTTAGTCGGTACCCAAAAACGAAGTTTCGTGAAAGGGGGGTGTTGTCAAAAATTATTTAGAGGTCGCGAATCAAAATTGAAGGTTTCCCATTTGATTAACCTTGAAACAAATGTTTTTCTCATTATTAGTGTTACTATTCGGCGAATTTTGATATCGCGATATTTTCCAAGTGAGTTCTCATAGGAAATATGATACTTTACAATAAAGTTCTTTGAGCCATGTCCGTAAATTCAACCGTTTCAGCGGTATCATTATTTCAAGTGAATATTGTATGAAAATATCTATTCAAACGGCTGTAACGCCTAAGCTATTAGATATATCGAAAAAAATTCAAATAAAAACTATGTAGAGAAAGTAATTTGCTACAAAGAAGTCTTATAAGCCGAGCCCGTAAATTCAACTCTTTCTCGGCTATAGGTGGATGAAGTAAAATAAATAGATTTTTTCGTTTTAAAAAAGATCTATTTATTTTACTTCATCCACCTATAGCTAAAAAAGAGTTGAATTTTCGGGCTCGGCTTATAGGACTTTTTTGTAGAAAATTACTTCCTTTACAAAGTTCTCATCTGAATTTTTTTCGATATATCTAATAGCTTAGGCGTTACAGCCGTTTGAATAGATATTTTGCACAATATTCACTTGAAATAATGATGCCGCTGAAACGGTGGAATTTACGGCCATGGCTCAATGAACTTTATTGTGGAGTATCATATTTCCTATGAGAACCCACTTGGAAAATATCGCGATTTCAAAATTCGCGGAATGGTAACACTAATAATGAGAAAAACATTTTTTTCAATGTTAATCAAATGGGAAACGTTCAATTTTGATTCGTGACCTCTGAATATTTTTTGACAACACCCCCCTTTCACGAAAGTTCGTTTTTGGGTGCCGACTAAAGGTTTTCGGGTCCGATGGATAAAAAAAAAGTTGCCCTGAAACGAATCACCCTACTATATATATTCATGATAATGACAAATGCTCTTTCGTTTTTTGCGCTTTTTTTGTGGCTGTTTTCCTGAAACTTTTTTCACTCACGCGACGTAAAGCGCTCTCCAGTGGCAGAGGAGCTGTCCAGTCCAGTTTACCGTGAAAAAGTTATAGCACGCCATGGAAAGGCTTGGAAAGCACGTTCCCATGTGATCTCTATTTACACCTGGCTTCACTTTGAATTTATATGCACGATTTTCTCTCGCTATCTCTCTCATTTGGATTGAGGTTTAAAGCGAGCTTGTACTTTCAGGATTCCGTACACACTTTTTTGTCCCCTCTTTTTCTGTTTCACGACCATTTTTCCCTTTCCTCGGATCGCATGGTGGGGGTTTGCATTGTGCGCGGAAGCCACGAGATCTGGAGAGGGCTACGCGGTGTACTGGTATCACTGGGGGATTCCATTGTGAGGCTCTTTTCACCCTTTACTTCTTCGTCTCCTTATTCTTTATCCTCTGTGCACAGGAGTCACTGTATGCACCTGGATGCGCACAAAAGCCTGGGGCTCGGAACTGCCTCAATGGAACACACAAGCTTAGAGCAACAGAGAAAGGGAAGTGGAAAGACGCACGTCAATTGCAACATCGACGATAGGTGCCCTCGACGTTCATTCGCTGACGCGAACTAAATACAGTCACCACATTCTGCACTTGAAAACCGGACAGAAGGTAAATGTGTTATTTGCTTTTCTGGAACGACACGCGTCAGTAAGTTTGTCGTTGGCCAACAAATATGAGAGTGACAGTGAATGGCTGGATGATAATTTTAGAACGTAAACAAAATATGGCGCCTTACACTGAGAGAAATGTAGGCTGTGCTCAGCTATCCCCCATGGAAATTTATACACGCAAAAATATACTGCAAATTTATTTTATTAATAATTGTAATATATGTGAAATGTATGCCATGTATTGAAAATATATGTTGCATATACAAAAAAATCTGTTTACTACATACAAAAAAAATTTTAAACAATTTCATCAAAAAATCCCCCCTTAAACGCGTTTTTCTCGAAACAGCTTTTTCACAACTGGTGTGCACGATTTCTCAAAAACTATTCAACCGATTGCCTTCAAATTTGGACAGAATGCTCAGCTGACATCCTTTTATCGTTTGATGAAGCAAAAAAGCAATACGTTTAATAGTTTTTTATTTATAACAAAAAATTGATCAATTTTTTTCGAAAAATCGATACTTCAAGTTCAAAACGTCACCAAATCGTCAATTTTTTTTTCCCTTCATCGAACGACAGCTATATGTGTCTAAAGTAAAATGCTTTTTGGGTTTTTGTTGCAGGATGAACGTGAAGGCTGTAATCGTGCACACCATCAAAAAAGGACCATCGCGCGTCGAGGGGGGTGGGAGGCGGATTTTTTGATGAAATTGTTTAAACATTTTTTTGTATGTAGTAAACAGATCAATAAAACTATATGCCAAGTTTCACAAGTTTTCCGTTGTATACTTTCTTCACAAAAAAAATTCCCAAAAAGCGGTAAATTTTGCGAAAAAAAAGACAATCCCCCTTAAGTTTTTTTAAGTTTAAGTTTTAAGTTTTATTAAGTTTAACTGTAATAGTGTTTATACACAGCATATATTTTTTGTCAGGAATATGTATCAAAAATGATATATTTTTGATATATTTTTCCGACAAAAAAATAGATTGAAAATATATCGAAAATATATGCGTCGTATATGCCTCATATATGCATCATATATAGTGTTTATACGTAGCATATATGTTTCGGTCGGAAAAATATATCGAAAATATATGGGTCATATATGCGCCATACATTTGGTGCATATATACTGAATATATACGTATTATTCTATTTTTCGTCACTATATATGCGACCAATATATATATATGTAGCATATATTTTCTGCATATATTTTACATACATAAATTTCCATGAGGGATATTTTGAAGTAATCCTATCGCTTCACACTAGTCATACCACTGATCGTACTTGAGACTTGTGCAATTTATATTTTTAACGTATGCGAAAAAAATAATATGTAATAAATAAAATTTTCCGTGTGTAAACTGTTTAAGGGCTTAGACCACTCTAGAGGCCGAAAAATAGGCTTTTTGGGGATTTCTTTTTCAGAGAAAGTACAAAATAAATCGAGATTACAAAAAAAGGGTGTTTATCATACATATCAGTGACTGTATACAATGATTTTTTTTTTTGCATTTTTTAAGTTGGCTGGAAACGTAACTCGGACAATTTTCAACCGATTCACTTGAAATGTTGAATATATCTTGAAAAATACATTGTCTATGGAAGTACGTGGGATTTTTTTTATATTGCATGGTTCATTTGTTATTAAAAATTATCTGACGATTTTTTAGGCAATTTTTCACATTCCAAAAATTTGCCTAAAAAATATTGATACTATGAAAAATTTACTTCCCCAAAATTCGAATAGCGAACTGAAAACAGTTATAATAATTAACAATATTTATACAAAAATTAATTGATTATTGCTGAAAAATATTTTCGACCTGGAAAAATGAATGAAAGATGAGAAATTCATCCTTGAATTGATTTTTAGGGAAAACGACAAATTCAATCATTTCGAACACAATGAAAAAAAAATCGCAGCGCTTTGAAATTTTCGGAGTTTCTTTAGGATACTTTGAGGTGGAAAAGTCACAGTCAATATCCTTAGTCTATCCCTTATTTGCAAAGTTATGCCAAGTTAAGCGAATATCCCTAAATCCGCAATTTTTCATCTCGTTTTCAATGAACATTCTCGCATGGAATTTTTTTTTTTTATAAATAATCGATAGCTATGACTTGTAGAGGATGCTTTGCAGTTTTCAAAACCCCTCTTAATTTTTGTGTACGACTATTATTTCTCGAGTAATTAATGACCAAAGTCAAAATCGACTTTTTTGTTTTGAACGACCATAACTCAGCGAGAGATCATCGCACAAGACTCTGAGACGTCTCAAATTAAAGAGGATAAAATTATCTAAGGAAGCCTTTGGATGAAATTACTGAAAAAAATTTATTGAAGTCCGTGGACCTTTTGAAAGTCAAGCAAAAATTTTGAATTTACTTTTTCATGCGGTTTTCTCATGATCACTCAAAAACAGCTAACGCTAGAAAAATTTGAACTCAAGATTTGTAAACTAGAAACTTGAAACTTGTCGCATATTTTTACCCATTCTAAAAGCATGCCAAATTTCATTGAAATCGGAGAGATCGACCTCGCAACCTTTCCTTGTCAGTGTCAATAATGATCAGAATGATTGATAGATAATTGTCCACAAATTACTGCGCAAATCATTTCGCAAGTTTTCCATTACTGATGCCCACCAATAATCCCTCGGCTGGAGAACATGATACTAACCTTAGCTCCCTTTATCTGGCTCTCTCTCTCTCTCTCTCTCTAGATGCTCTCTGTCCAATATGATCGAGCAAGGTAGGCTCAGTCTCAGTGATGCGAGAGAAGTAATTAGTCTGACCTCATTATACTTTTTCCTCCAATAAAGCTACTTCCATGTAACGTAGAGATCGTCCTACTTCGTTGAAACACAACCTCCTGCAAGCTCCACTATCCCTCTCGATTTGGAGTGGGGAAATTCTTTGGCATCTTAAAGAAGCTAAAGAATTTCTCCACTCCGAATCAAAAAAAGGATAGTGAGCTTGCAAAGGCTCCTATTCTTCAGCTTCTTAAGAAGGCTAAAGAATTTCTTCCCTCAATGGATCGTTTAAAGGTCGACTCATAAAAAAAGCTCGATTGAACAAGTTCGAAAAAAAATACAGAAATTTCATTTTTCTCATCAATGTTGCGACATGCCTAGAAAAGTAGAAAAAATACTGTAGTTTCCCTTTTCCCCTATTTTGCTCCCCTTCCAGGAAAAACTTCGTTGCCGTGTGAATTAAAAACAAAGCTCCCTGCTCTGATGTTTTTTTTTCGGGCCCGGAATACTTCCTTCCAAATAGGATCACTTGAGCCTGAAAGCTGTCTCGTGTTCTTGGGAATAAAAATCGAACCGTGCATCTTTCACTATTTTTTCCCTATATTTTCGCTTTCTCGGATTTTCCCGAAAGTCCGAATCTACTCAAGGCAGGAGCCTGAATTAAAAGGTCCGAAAAATAGTTTTTTTTTGTTGATTGCGTAAATCGATAGATAAACTATACAAGAATGTATATACAAAGTTACAGAGGGCAATTGTAAATATTTTCGAAGATACAAGGCCAAAAGCAGAGAAGCCATTGGTATTTGATATCTCCTCCTATTGAAAACTTTGAAGCGCGTTTTCTCTAGTTTTCATTTTCACTATTTTCCCAATTGGCGAACGTGATAGCAGAAAAACTAAATGACCTATTGAATCAAACCAAAGTTTATTTTCTTCAGCATGAAGATCTCTTCTAAGTGAATTAAAAAAGGCATTGAAAAAGTCTATTCAAATAATTTTTATAGCACATTAAAGTGTAAAATTGCAGCACATTAAAAATATATGACAATTGAACATTTTATTGGTTTTTTGGTTCCAGTCAAGAATTACGATCTGCATCTTTCCCGCCGATTGGGGACTTCAGTGGCAAGACGCACACGGAATAGGCTGATACATCTGCAGTCATTTACTGTTTCATGTTGAAGCATTTTTTTAATACATTCCAAATATACATGAAAAGATACCTCAATGTTTACTGGGCTCACTTGTTTTGTTCCCTTCCAAAACAATTCCCGACAGAAGGCTTTTTGGGCCTTCCAATTCAGGCGCCTTAAGCAGAGTCACAGCCGAGAAGGAAGCAAACGATTGCTTGTAAGTGAAATACCATCATCTGCATATTACTGGTATATACATTGGATCTTCGACTAAGGAGATTTACTCGACGTCGGAGCTCCCTCTTCGATCAAAAGGATTGAGAGGTAATTCTCGAGGAGTCTTGGCTAGCCAGATACTGGTTGAGCTGGAGGGCGAGAGAGAGAGAGAGAGAGAGAGAGAGAGAGAGAGAGAGAGAGGAGAGAGAGAGAGGAGAGAGAGAGAGAGAGAGAGAGAGAGAGAGAGAGAGAGAGAGAGAGAGAGAGAGAGAGAGAGAGAGAGAGAGAGAGAGAGAGAAGAGAGAGAGAGAGAGAGAGAGAGAGAGAGAGAGAGAGAGAGAGAGAGAGAGAGAGAGAGAGAGAGAGAGAGAGAGAGAGAGAGAGAGAGCGACGCATCCCTGCAAGCTCATCATCCCGTCTAGAGAACATTGTAGTTCGGAAAGTTTCAGGCGACGAGGAAACAGGATAGAGCCAGCGGGTGGAGGCCGCGCTGCGACCGTTAACGTCGAGAGGTCGATCGATATCATTATATATATACTATCCTAGTCATCCTACACATCTACACACAAGAAAGGACGATCCATAGTTATACGTGTTTACGGAATGACGTGAAGTACTATTACGATCATTCAACCATTAGAATCGTTATAGGCTATAGTGATCGGACGTGTCAATAGTCTCGTGATGCACTTCCGATCCTCCCACCCGCGCGATTTCCCTTTCACCGCTACGTGCAGCTCAATGCATTGAATTATTTGCCTCTTTCCTCTCAACCGTCCTGCTCTGCTGCGGCGTGCAGAAGCGGGAGGTTGGACACCCTAAAGTGCACTTCTGAACGCTTCCAATGACAAATGACCGTGTACAGTGACCGAAATGAAAGGAACGATGCCCTAGAGATGCGTTAGGAAGAAAGCTCGAAATTTGAGCCCTTGGAGTTATTATCATCGACGGATTTCGTATTGGATTTGACGCGGATGAAGATCATTCCTTGATCACTTTGCTCGTGCTTAAGGAGGTTGCTCAGCTAACGCGAAATAGTAAGAATTTGATGAAATTTATTGAGGATATTTGCGAACAGGTGTTACGACTCCGTGTAAAATTCCAAGTACTTCGTCTGAAGATTGTTGAGCAATTAATAATTGAAGTTAGGCTCTTATACACGGGCGACGTAGCAAAAGCTTCTTGAGAACTCTAATACGACTGTCGCGACATGATAAAAATAGTAAGAATTTAATGGATAGAGGCGGAAAAGATTCTTGAGAATTTTATGAATAATGTCAACGATGAGTACAGCGTTTTGTCTGTCTCGTTATCGAGATATTCGTGAAACAAAACAGGAAATTTCAGCTGATTCGCGTAAAACGATAAAGCGCCCTACGGCACGTGGCAACGCTGTTGTCAAGTCGGCCATTTTGAATAGGCGCCAAAATTTGAAACGCACAAACTATTGCTTCCTCGCTATAAATTTCTTACCGCGCTTTCATAAAGAGTATTTAAATGTTTTGAATCATTGTTTACAGAAGCTGCAGTGCATGTGTTTCGACATAACCTTCGAATAAATTACGCGTCGTCCCTCGACTGCGCATTCATTTTCCGGCTCAACTACTTTTTTCCGCCGCTTTCCAGGTTGTACTTGGCTCCAACCGTCGATTGTACTGTTTTTCGCTTTGCATTTTTCCCTTCCATCTTTTCATTTTCGCCGAACAAAAAAAAACGGAATTCGCGAAGGATGTTTGACAGCTACGGGCTCACGATGTGGCGTTCGCATCTGAGCTCAGTGATACCAGTTACTGAGCACTAAATTCCGCGTTTGTCACATTTCAACTTGGTTAATAACTTATTCGCGATGTAAATAAACAAAAAAGATCAATAACATTTATAAACAGTCATTTATATGCATTCCACATATTTATTCGCTGAAATGTACAGGGTGTCCAATAGGAAGTTGCTGAAACTAATCGACTGTCATTTTAAAACACGTGCACAGAATCAGAAAAGCCAAATTGCTTTAAATAGAGGAAACTCTGCAGTTTTAAACGCACATAAATAAAACGCAGTCAAATATTTTTTATGTCAATTTATTGCATCTTATAAAAATAACGAAAAAGTACAGTGATTAATGATGGATATTTGCGAAGTGCGAACCGTTAGATTGTGCACAAAAATCAATTCTCTTTTGAAAACTGTGTCCAACATATCGTTCGTAATGCCGCGAACCACTTCCCGGATGGCCGCGATCAGTTCTTCTACTGTGCTGGGGTTTTTAGCGTAACAATGATCTTTAATGTAACCCCACAAGAAAAAATCCCAAGGGTTCAGGTCCGGTGAGTACGGAGGCCATTCTAGTCCGCCTTGAGCAAATTCAGGGTACCCCAGACCGATTACTCGAGTCCCATATACGCGATGAATAGCTTCAAACACCTCATGAGTCCGGTGCGGCGTCGCTCCATCTTGCATGAAGTAAACATTTTTAACCAGTCCCCTCTTTTTTGCATAAGGGAAGAATTTCGTTTCCAAAAGCTGTTTTAAACTCTCTCCTGTTACCGTAGATTCCAAGAATTGCAAATAAATTCCTTTTACTGAAATCGCTGCCCATGCCGTTACTTTCTGTGGATGAAGGGACTTCGCTAGCGATATGTTGGGATTTTCCGTTCCCCAAAACCGGTAATTTTGCTCGTTTACGTACCCATTCATCCAAAAATGTGCTTCATCGGAATAAATAATCAATTTCTCATTAAGTTCTTCGGCTTCAAACATTCCCGTAATAGTGTTACAAAATTCGATGCGTTTCGTCATGGCATGTTCAGTTAACAATTGATGAGTGCTGATTTTATACGGATGAAACTTTAAAAAATATTTCAAAATGTTGGGTAATGATGATTTGGTTATTTTTAATGCTCGAGCAGCTTTCCGAATCGAATCATTTGGATTTTGTTTGAAATAATTCTCAACTTCGTTGATCTTCTCTGGTGTAGTCACCGTAACAGATGGACCTGGCAACTCGTGTCTACGGTCCTGGAGTGTACCATACTTCACGAAGTTATCGATTATCCTACAAAAATTAACGTAAAATTACTTCAATGCAGTTTAATTGAATTGAAACACAAGTTGTGTGATAGATGAATGTGAATAAATATTCAATTCTTACCTTTTCGGAGTGTTTTCGATGGCAACTCTATGAGTTCCAAACTTAGTACGAAACCCTCTATACGCATTACTATAAATTTTTCCCCTCGAGAAGAAGCACTCACTGAGATATACTTTTTCTTCCGTGGTGAGCTCACTCATTTTGACGCGCGCGTACTTGCTTCAACCACGGCTGGAATAAAACTGCGGGGCCTCAGGTATGCGCCTTAGAAAAAGGGACCC
Source organism: Ophion ellenae (assembly GCA_963210295.1). NCBI lineage: Eukaryota > Metazoa > Arthropoda > Insecta > Hymenoptera > Ichneumonidae > Ophion > Ophion ellenae. The sequence goes on along the minus strand of OY723385.1, from coordinate 3,123,497 downwards.
CTATTGAATTCATGGAGGGAAGAGACACTTATTTAGTTTTAGCAACTTCTTATTGGACACCCTGTATTTACTTTACGTAACCGAAAATTTTATTATACGGGGTTGGCAGCCGTTACACGCGCCCGTGTTTCGGAAAATGCGTTCCCCTTTTGCCGCCTGACCCGCAAAGACCCTGAGCAGCCTCCTTAAAGTCCGACTGCAGTCATCGATCGTCGGAAATCTATTTGGAATCATCATCATTTCGAATCACTGTGTTATTCATAAATGGAGTACAAGTGAGGTTTGATCGAGAGGGCAGGTGGAGTACATGATCATCGAGTATTCGTATGGAACTGGGCGAGTCTCCCGTTGTATCGCCACAGAAATTGTAGCAAGTAAAACACGATTGCGGAGGCAGAAAATAGTAGGATGCAACCGCGGTAGTTCCTCGTTGATGGTCCCTGCAATGTTCTCGTTTACAATGCGCGCAACGTTGCTCGTTTTTTGTTGCTTGCTGGGTATTGCCAAATGCTGGAACATCCAGAAAAACTCTCGCCTCCACTAGGACCAGCTGCGATGTGGGGCTTGCCAACCCCGCCCCCGCACGCCTCCGTACTTTTTTCATCTTCCTGATGGTGGAGAGCAGTAGCAAAGCGAGGGTCGGAAATGAGTTTTCTTTTTTTTGCCAATCGCAAGCAGGCGGTAACAAGCTAAAACGATGCTGTTAATGAAATAGCTCGAGCTGGTTTAATGGATATGTTGTGGTTGGTTTTGCCATTTATTTGTAGTTAAATATATATATATATATCGGGTGGCCTGTTATGAATCAATAGTTCTGCAACTGTCGAAAGGTCAGATCGTGTCCTACTATATGCTGGAATTTTAGTTCAGTAAAAGTCCCACGGTTTTTAAGATTTTGGGCTTTATGTTATTTTTGGAAAAATAATCATCTTTGGTTTTTCGCATGTCATTTCTACAAATGATACGAATCGGTATAATAACTAAGCAACATTATAAAGTAATTGGCACTATGTCAGATGTTCGTATTGGTTTGTATGAAAATTCTGCATAAGATGTTTGTTCATAAAGTTTCCTTAAAAGGTTGAAACGATGACTTTTCTAGATGGTACAAATAACCAAGAGTACTTCTTTCAAACCAGGTAAAGAAAAGTCATCTTTTGTAGCAATGGCATGTAAAAAACCAAAAGCAGATGACTTTTATATCTCGACAACCGTGGGTCTTTTACTGAACTGAAATTTCAGCATATAGTAGGACATGATCTGACCTATCGACAGTTGCAAGATTATCCATTCATATCAGGACATCCTCTATATAACGAGGCTATAAATGCTGAGAAAAATACGTGCATAGACATCGGCCTGAGCTCTCAATGACAAGCAGTGAAAGTAATTGCTGGCGTTACGTTGTTCATAGTAAGAGTTAAGATTAATCAGACAAGAAAGAATACTTTCTGTGAATTCGAAGTGCTGCTTGATATTACGGCGCTTGAGAAGCTCCATTATCGTTGAACTACTTGCTTTCATTATCATCTCTCCGCTGGAGCTTGCAAAACACAATGTATGCGGTTATACCTAGTTGTAAAATTCGCAAAATCATTTTTTCTAACCAATATATTTTGACAGCATATCAGCTTATAATAGTTTCCTAAAAATTAAAAATTCATTGGATCTAAATTCACAGAATTATAGGCTGCCATGTTCTATTGTTACTTTGTTATGTTACTTTCTTTTTCACAAAATCCAAAAATGAGCTGTTTTCGACTGTTACAACGAGGCATAACCTGTTAAGTAATACAACATTTCTTATTTTGATAACGTGAATCAATGTTTCATTTTGAAAAAAAAACCTTCAATAGATCGCTGTGTTCTACCATTTTCCGCTGACATTCTTTGTTTTTAACCTCAAGGCACAAATATGGACCTTATTAATGGACTGCGAAAGGAAATATGCGATATTACTGTTGTGCTGCACACTACGTGAGAAGATTTCTTCCGAAATGATAACATGGCATTTGAGTGGATGGAGGGGAAACATAATGTCGGGACATGGATGTAGAGGGGTCAAAGAATAGTACATCGATATTTTCAACGATGTACAGCAAGAGAGAGAGAGAGAGAGAGAGAGAGAGAGAGAGAGAGAGAGAGAGAGAGAGAGAGAGAGAGAGGCCGTAAAAGATGTCGCGATATGACTTGTTATATCGACTGATAACAGAAAAAAGAGCGTACCTCACACGACTTAGTGCATAAAGTTGTTTAAGCTCGGCCTTTTTGTTTGACAGCAGAGGATACATCGCACCACCACCCCTCCCCCCATCCTCACTCACGCTGCCATGGGTATATACACTCACATCGTGTCATCCGTATACGCCGAGAGGATCAGCCTTTAATTAAATTCTTCCGCCCTTCTCGCTGAAGCTGACGTGTGAACAGGAGAGCAAAGAAGGATCCTAGAATGTCCTCAGCGTTCAACCGTATTACTATTAAGCCCTCGCCCCATTTCTTTTCCCCTTCTTACCTTCGCTTTCGTGAAACGCTTGCCGACGAGTATCCTCGTATAGATAAAGTTTTGTCAATTTAACCTTTCCTCGTCACTCAGCTTATTTGGGAGCTTTGTCTTTTATGGGTCGACATAATTGATAATAATGCTCGTCGGGGGCAGGAAATCGCCGAAATTCGTCAATCGATTTAGTTACCTCCATTGGCACTGGATAATAACGTTCGAAAAGATAATAAAAAATAGACTATTTTTTGGAATATATCTCGTGATAATGTAAATTATTCGACGGGGTATTGACAGAGATGAGAGCGGATTTAATTCGACGTGTAACAATTCGCGGAACCACGTATAGTTATCGAAAAGATAGGCAATCTTGTCGAGGGTAAATAAGTGTGCCGAGAATTGATGTGACGTGTTCATGGTCATAACTCATCCCCTTGGACTATCGTCGCTCTCTGCGATATTCTGAAGGAGGAACGGGGAGGTATATATATATATATATATGTGTATATATATATATATATATATATATATATATATATATATATATATATATATATATATATATATATATATATATATATATATATATATATCATCGTGCTATCCCTTCTATCCCTCCCCGTTCTTTCCGGGTATATATGTATATATACCGGGTGTCCCATTTTCATCTTGCACTTGACTTGATCAAGTATTAAGGCTGGAGCGTGAATTAGAAGGTCGAAATAATATTTTTTCTTAATTGATCAAATCGTTAGATAAACTATCCAAGAATAGATTTACAATGTTACAGAGGCCAATTGTAATTATTTTCGAAGGTACAACGCCCAAAGCAGAAAAGCCGTGAAAAGTATTTTTAAATAATTTTTATAGCACGTTAAAGTGTTTTTTTTAAACACGTTTTTTGTTCAAACCTGAGAAATGTTATAATTTCACGATTTTTTCCGCTTTTTCTTAATTCACCCAGAAGAAAAATATATGACAATTGAAAATTCCATTGGTTTTTTTGTTTCAGTCATGAATTACGAGCTACATCGTTCCCGCCGATTGGGAACTGCAGTGGCAAGACGCACATGGAATAGGCTGATGAATATATAGTCATTTATTGTTTCATGTTAAAACAATTTTTTAATACATTTCAAATATACATGAAAAAATACCTCAATGTTTACTGGGCTCACTTGTTTTTATCCTTTCTAAAAAAACCGAAAAAAAACGCTTTTTTGGACCTTCTAATTCGGTTCATCGAGGGAGGTTGAAAAAATATATTTTGGTCCAAAATTCCGAAAGGAGACATTTAGATGACCGACATGTTTTTGAAAATGGAACATGAACGGTTTTTTCAAAAAAAAAAAAAAAATTTGAGACCAATAGTAACAAGTGTTGTAGAAAAAGGTTTTTTATAACTGTCATCATTTTTAGGTTAGAATACCATTTTTCACTATTTTAGCGTTATCCATAATGTACCGTGAGGAGGTAAAGTCTTCAACTTCCCTAATGCAAGTGTGCGTGTATATGTGAGTGTGAGTTTGTTTGGATTTCTTTGGGTTTTGATCGATAACCTTCACCTCCTCGTGGTACATTCTGGATAGCGCTAAAGTAGTAAAAAATGGTATTCTAACCTAAAAATGATGAACGTTATAAACAAACTTTTCCTATAAAACTTGTTAGTTTTGAGCTGACAATTTTTTTGGTCAAAAAAATTCATGATCCAATTTGAAAAAAAACATGTCGGCCATCTTAACGTCACTATTTTGAATTTTTTACCAAAAAAGATTTTTCTTCCGGACGTCGCCCTTTGAACCCTAAAAGTTTAATTATACTCAATACTTGATCGGAGCAATATTTTTCGATGTAAACCAGAGCAAGACCAAAATGGGACACCCGGTATATATGCCCGTATCTAGTGAGAAAATCTTTTCATCCCTTCACGACAGAGACTTTCGATAAGGCGATCGATTGAGCACACTTCTATCAATCTTTCGAAATCGTTTTATGCAGTGTTCGTAGTAAACGGCAAATAAAGATAAAGTTCAATGGATTTTTTTTATACAGTTGTTTATTATTGACTTGAAAACCAAAAAAAGTACAGTTGCAGACCATTTAAAAAAAAACGTACTTTACAGTTTTACAGTTTTCAACAGACAGGCTACATTTCAAAGGTTCTACTTTTTTAAAATTATTTTTGTGTTTCGAGAATACTCATTTTTTCGTAAGCCGAATTAACAAAGTTCCCACCATTAAATATTCATTGGCTGGCTAGAGCTTTCGCGAGGTTCATTTAAAAATTATAAAGCGTAAAATTCATGGGTGAGACCTGGACGAAAAAAAAATCGATTTTTTTAATGAAAATTTGAATTTTTAGGAGCTTCGAGCGACCTCTAAATATTTTTGACTGCTCGCAGCTTTTGCGACCATTTTTTTTCCTAATTGGGTGGTGAGAAAAAAGGAAAAAAATAGAGCCCAAATTGGTGCCACCCTAATATATATATATATATATATATATATATATATATATATATATATATATAGTCGAACCTCGATATAATCAAGATTTGTCCATTCCCTTCCGATAGACACCCAAAACCTTTTTACAACAACATAATAATATACATTGTGCCCTAATTTCTAACAGCTTGTAAAAATGACTCTAATTTCAACCTTTCTTTCTTTGAAAAATATCCCTTTATTTAAACCACTATTTTTTTTTAGAGAATATTTTGAACATGATCTCGATGTAACGAAAACTCGATACAACGAACTTTCCTAGAGATTCGTTATATCGAGGTTCGACTGTATATATATATATATATATATATATATATATATATATATATATATATATATATACAGTCGATGTAAAAAAAATGTACTACGCATTTGAGCCAATTACTTTAAAAAGTTGGTTAGTTATTGTGGATTTATATCATTTGTAGAAATGGCATGTGAAAAACCAAAAGCAGATGATTTTTTTAAGGGGTTACCCCCACTTGCGATTTTGAAAAAAATCGATTTTTTTTATTGAATTTTTTTGAAGTATAAGTATCTGAGAATATGTCCTGAAAATTTCAAGTCGATCCGAACAAAATTGACTGAGATATGAGCGTTGAAAGAGAAGAATCCGCGTTGAAAGAGCGTTGAAAGAGAAACTTTAAACGCGTTTTTCTCAAAATGGCATTTCTGAAGTCGGTGACCAAGATTACTCGAACACTAATGAACCGATCTTCTTGAAATTTTGCAGTCTTATTTAATACATAAAAATGTAGTCTTTAATCGTTCGATTTTTTTTTCGAAAAAAATGGCCGTTTTATAGCCAAAAAACGGCCGGTTTTTTTCGTTAAAATCGAACCATTAACTTTGACTGTCCACCATTTTGTGAAAAATGAATATTTTTTAAAATCCTTCGATTAAAGACTAGTTTATACTTATATTTGACTAAATCCATCCGCATTTTTTTTTCAGATGATCCACTTCGCCGCAATGTTGGTCACCGCAAACCGTGTATAGAAAAACATTATTTCAGTGACGGCCATTTGCCACTAAACAATGTAATATTTTTCAATAAAAAAATTACTGAAAGTTCTTCAAGATGTGTTCTTCAAGATGGTATATTGATCGAGTAAAAAAGTTTTGTAGTTTTCTTTGAAAAAATTCATGAAAAAGGCCTTTTTTTGCGCTACAAGTGGGGGTAACGCCTTAAATAACATAAAGCCCAGAAACTCGAAAGCCGTGGGACTTTTACTAAACTTAAATTCCAGCATATAGTGGGACATGATCTGACCTATCGACATTTGCAGGATTATCCATTCGTAACAGGACACCCTGTGTACAGTCGGTATACAGAGGAGAGACAAGAAGTACGGATCTTAATCCTCGAGAGAGGATAATGCACCAGCGGAATCTGTTGCAGCCTAGTAGCGAGTCTACATTATCCGACATTAATGCTGCACGGCACAGGATTTTACAAAAGGTTGAATGGCATTTTCGTCTTAAAATCGAAAATAAAAATACAAGTTCGACATTTTCAGCTTACGAAATAAATCAGAGTAAAAACCATTTGCACGTTTTAGTACGAAACACGATTCTATTTTCTGAATTCGAAGCTTACACATAATTGAAAATTTTGAAAAAATCGATTTTTAGTTTCCGACGGCTTCTCAAAATATAACATTTCAAAAATTTTCTCTAAAAATTTCAGGTCCATCAAAATAGACGGAGTTATGGGCGTTTATAGGTAGGTTCCGCCAACCGGCGAGCTTTACACGCGTTTTACTCAAAATGACTTTTTCAAGATCGGCGACCACGATATCTCACAAAATCACTGTATCGATCAACTTAAAATGTTACAAGCTTCTTTTCCATATAAAAAAGCAGTGCTTGAACGATGTAATTTTTTTTCGATTCGTAGTTTTTTTATCAACGAAAAAAGACCGTTTTCTTCGCCGAAAATCGATACTTTTTATTTGGTGTGTGGCCATTTTTTCAAAAATCAATATTTTATTAAAATCCTTCGTCCAACCAATAGATAATTAATAAAAAGATTTATAAAAACAAATTCAATACACTGGTTCGCAAAAGATATTTAAAATCATACTCTTTAATGTTAAAAAGAAAAGATTTAAAAACCTGATAATGTTTTTTCAGAAAAAAATATCAAAAATTTCTCTTTTTTCCGACCATCAGCTAGGTGGAACCCGTTAATAAAGTGAATCGCTTTAAAATAATTGCGTCATTGTGTGGAAGTATCTATTATATATGTGGGAGGAAAAAAAATTGGTGCAGAGGATCACGAGATATTCATTTTTCTTAAGGGGGTCATCGCATGTGACAGGTTCAAAAAATTGATTTTTTTTGCAGAGATCGCAAATTTCGCTGAAATTTTTCTGGTATAGCCATAAATGTGACTATACCATAACGTATGAAAAATATTTTGAAGTAGAGGATCACAATGAGATATCCCTTTTTCTTAAGGGGGCCATCCCATGTGACAGGTCCGAAAAATCGATTTTTTTTGCACAAATTGCAATGTGTGCACGTTATATGGACCCGGCATATAAGACAAGTGAGTCAACATTTTCTTCGTGTAAAACGCATTTTTCTCAAAATTGTATTTTTAAAATTGGCTTCCATGATATCTCAAAAACTATTGAACGGATTTCGCTCAATTTTTTATGGCATAGTCAGCACATCTATAGTTCTCACCCGAACTAGAATATTTCTGGTATCTGCCATAGTTTTTTTGAAAGCTGAAAAAGTCGATAAAAAATGTCGAAAGTTGGAACGTATCTTTTAAAATCGTGCCAAAAATTCAATTTTCGATATTTTTACTTTACTCTAATTCCAGCGATAGCCTCAGATGTGCAAATTGAAATACCGTTTGGTTGTTAAATTTCAGATGAACAAAACCTCCGAAATCATGGCAGCCGTCAACCCACCTTTTTTTACACATGAGTGTCTTCCGAACGGTGTAAAGTCGAATCCCCTCCTTATTTTTGTTTGATAAAATTCTGAGGGACTGTCAAAATGTTAATAAATGAGTGGTAAAAATTCAAAGATAGTGGGTTTTCATAGTTCATAAAAAAAAAATTCCCCAAAAAAACGAAAAAAGTAGCTGTCACATGGGATGACCCCGTTAAGTAGAAAATAAATCGCATATTGATAATGCTGCTAGTCTGTCATGTGTTTCACAGCGAATAGTGTTTTGATAGCTCATCTGAAAAAATTCCCCGCAAAAATGACTGCGTTAAATTTAAGGGGTTACTTGGGTTTTAAAATTTCGAAAAATCCATTTTTTTTACATTATATTATCTAATAGTACAATATGTCTAGAATATTCTCCTAAAGTTTTAAGTCAATCGGAGTAAAAGTCTAGGGGAGAGAGCCTTTGGGAATTCCCCCCGTCGGGAAAAACCAGCCGGGAGCGACGGAGGTATATCGCATTTTTCTCAAAACATTATTTTTGAAGTCGATGGACACGATTTCTCAAAAACTAATGCACCGATCTTATTGAAATTTTGCACACTTCTTCAAAATAGCATTGACTAGTGACTGACCGAAGGTTTTGTTTTTCGATCACAACCAATTTTACAAGACTCTATGGAGTGTAAATTGTACCAAAAATTGAACTATTTTGCATACAACTCTGCCAAAAATTCAAATTTCAATTTTTTCAAAAATCCTTAGTTCAATCACGAGCTGTACTTATCTACTAACAGAAAACATTTGGTTTTTTAATTTCAGACAAAGCTATCATGAGTTATCGTGACCACCACGAGGACACTTTTTTAGGGGTCTCTGAAAACCAGGTCCCACCGGCTGAATTTCCCAAATTTTTGGATGAAATTTTTCTTAAACACTGTTGAAATGTTGCTCTTTTATGTGCTCAACATTTTGCATATAATAATTAATATATTATATTTTTTTAATAGAGAAAGTATTCTTTTTTAATGCCTTTAAAATAAATCGCACATTGAAAATGCTGTCGGTCTGTTATTTATTTCACAGCGAACCTAACAGCCCTGCAAGATCGTCTGTTAAAGATAAAGCTATTACACCGCCGTGTAAAAAAAAAGTTTCCGGTTTTTTAAATCCTTACTTCGCTCTTTCTTGCCCTTGGCAATGACGAAAAAATTTTGTTCGCATTGCAAAATCTTCTTCTGCAATTGTATCGGTCTTTTTTGCCTTCACTCCGGGGGCGACAAAAAAACACAAGCGTGTTAAGAGAATTGGGTCAATCTCGGATAATAAATCAAGCGACGAGGCACGCCTATTCAGACAGCTCTTTTTTTTGCTGGAATTTTTTTTTGTTTTTTTTTTGTTTTCTTTTTCGGGAAACAGCCCTCCGTCGATCTCCATTTTGATTATACGTCAAGGTATCCCGTATCGCTGGACCAAAGCGATTTCTACAGCTCGGATCAAAAGGAAGAGGGAGATGGAGAGCAAGAGGGTTTTCGAATCGAGCAAACGCCACTTTTACGGGCTCTGACAAGCGGCGAGACTGGTTTACGAGGAACATAGGGATTGTAAACTTTTTTTTTGCCAGATAAAGTCTCCAGGAACGCAGGGTACGGGGGGTGGCAGACGCGAGAGATCACCGACGGACGAAAGGCAGTCCGAGGACAAATCGCAGTAAAATATGTCGAAATGTCCTTGCCGAAAATGTAATAATAAAACATGAGGCGGGAGAGATAAAACGAATGGAAGAAAAGTTGCTGTCTTAAAATATCGATGCAAGGCCTCAAGGGGGTAGTTTTTTATTTTTATTTATTTTATTTTATTTATTTTTTCAGAAAAACTACAAAATAAACCGCGATTACGAAAAAGGGTCTTTATCATACATATTAGTGACTGTATACAATAATTTTTTTCAAGCGATTAATTTCAAAATGGTGGCTGTACAGCGTTTATCTCAAAACTGCATTTTTTAAGTTGGCCGGAAACATAACTCAGACAATTTTCAGCCGATCTCACTTGAAATGTTGAATATACCTTGAAAAATACATTGTCTATGGAAATAGGTAGGATTTTGTTTTCATATTGCATAGTTCATTTGTTATTAATAATAATCTGACGATTTTTTCGGCAAATTTTTCACTTCCCAAAAAATTGCCTACAAAATCGTCAGATAATTGTTAATAACAAATGAACTATGCAATAAAAAAACCTCACGTACTTTTATAGACAATGTATTTTTCAAGATATACTCAACATTCCAAGTGAATCGGTTGAATATTGTCTGAATTATGTTTCCGGCCTACTTAAAAAATGCAGTTTTGAGATGAACGCTGCACAGCCGCCATTTTGAAATTAATCGGTTCAAAAAAATTATTGTATACAGTCACTGATATGTATGATAAACACCCTTTTTTGTAATCTCGATTTATTTTCTAGTTTTTCTGAGAAAAAATCCCAAAAAAGCCAATTTTTCGGCCTCTAGAGTGGCTTAAGGCCTTAAGTGATTGCCTGCAAAATTTCAAAAGGAGTCACCGTTCTGTATTCGAGATATTGGCAATCAAAGATTGCTCGGTTTCAGACGTGTTCTTGTGGGTAACGGTGGAAAATTTCACATTTCATGCAATAACGTCGAAACTTTTCTACAGATTATTCTTAAAAGTTTCTCAATTACAGAGAAACATATAACGAAGTGGGTTTAAAAAAATCATGAATTTGGACCGCCTAGTTTCAGAGATATAGCGATTTAAATTAAGCAATGTCTGGCGACGCTAGCGCCACGACGCGACTGGAGCAGAGTAGAGCCCGCGAGCTGGCAGCGCTGCAAGCGTTCGGCGCGGTCATCGGTAGAAATTGTATCTTCAGACGCGGCAGATTTTTCATATTTACTTATATATACAGGGTGTCCCAGAAGTAACGTACGCCCTTCTAGCATCTGGCAGGAAAAAAAATTCTGACACGAAAAGTCCTTAGTCATTCTTTGATCAGACGCATAGATAATTAATTATGAATGAAAATAAAGAGCCAATCAGGTGCGCGCTACAGCGGAAAGACAGCATAGAGGGGAGGGATAGGGAAATGCGTTGTAATTGCGTGCGCCTGAAAATGTGTGCGGAGGGAAAATTCCGAAAGCATGTGTGCAAGTGCACACGTACACATTTGCACACACACACACACACACACACACACACTTGCACACATGCTTTCGGAATTTTCCCTCCGCCCACATTTACAGGCGCACTCAATTACAACGCATTCCCCTATCCCTCCTCTCTACGCTGCCTTTCCGCTGTAGCGCGCACCTGATTGGCTATTTATTTTACTTCATAATTAATTATCTATGCGTCTGATCGAAAAATGACTGAGGACTTTTTGTCTCAGAATTTGTTTTCCTACCAGATGCTAGAAGGGCGTACGTTACTTTTGGGACACCCTGTATATACATTGCTAGGTCAAAATTAGTAAATGAATAAAATAAAAAATTCATAACTTTCATAAAAAAGTTCATTTCATAAGTTCAATTCATAAAAAGTTGTACATAAGATGTACAACTTACATTATAAAGATATTTCGCAATATTTCGAAGCTTTCAGCGATTGAGCGGAGAATAAAGTTTTCAACGTGACTGTGGCGAGACTACTACCTTGATGAAATTAGTCCGCAATTATGCCAAAATGTTATTGAAGATTTCGTCGAAAGAGTGAACTTTTGCAAATAGGGATTTAAATGAAAATATTCGTACTTTTCAAATAATACGTTTTATTGATGAATTAAAATGTCAGGGCATTTTGAGCCACCCTATACTTTCAGAAATATTCGACTCGAGTGAGATTATTTTCTGTGTCGAGGACGAATCCTTTTTCCTCCGAATGCGGTAGAAGTGGGAACAGTACGCAAAGTTATAGTGATATGTTGTACTCACAGAGGCAGGCAAGTCCGATCAATCGTGGAGGTCGTTATCGGGAGTTCGACGGATCTGAAAAAAATAATATTCATCAGTCATCCGTCTTCCGATCCCGGAAGGGAACTGACGATGGAACTGGGACGAAAAGAGGCGGAAAAACAAAGTGAAAATGGAGTGAAATTCGTAATAGAGATCGATGCTGGATATTTTTTGGTTCTTTGCGATGGTGTACAACTTTGATTCTTTTCGAAAAATCTTTTCGTTTCTAATGGCAAACGGGAGGAGACCTGGTGCTTAAAGCAGTATTGTTGTTTAGCAATTTGGCAAAATGGTTTTTTTTTAATTCAATTTAATTATTTTACAGACTTTACTGAATACGTCTGTGTAAACAGTTTAAGGCGGGATATACATTTACAACGATCAAAAAATCAATTTTTTTTTCTTTAAAGGATGCACCTATATATGTAGAATATTTTTCAGATTTTTTTTATTGGTTCAATCGATATATAAACTATCCAACAATATATTTACAAAGTTACAGAGGCCAATTGTAAATATTTTCGAAGATGCAAGGCCAAAAGCAAAGAAGCGTCGAGTAGGTGTGTGAGTGCTGGTGATTGATATTTCCTCCTATTTAAAACTTTGAACCGCGGTTTCTCCACTTTTCATTTTTCCGAGTTTTCCAAAGTGGCGGGCGTGATAGCAAAAAAACGAAACGACCCTCTTGAATCAAACTAAAGTTTATTTTCTTCAGTATGAAAATCTCTTCTAAGTGAACTAAAAAAGTCATTGAAAAAGTTTTTTTTTTAAATTTTTATAGCACGTTGAAATATTTTTTAAACAATTTTTTTTCAAACCTGAGCAAAGTTATAAATTCACGATTTTTTCAGCTCTTTCTTAGTTCACCCGGGAGAAAAATATATGACAATTGAACATTTTATCGGTTTTTTGTTTCAGTCAAGAATTACGAGCTGCATCTTTCCCGCCGATCGGGGACTGCAGCAACAAGACGCACATGGAATAGGCTGATAAATCTGCAGCCATTTATTGATTCAAGTTCAAAAAAAATTTTGACACATTTCAAATATACATGGAAACATACCTCAATGTTTACTGGGCTCACTTGTTTTTTTTTCCCTTCTAAAAAATTCCCGAAAAAATGCATTTTTTCATTAAACACCGCTTTTTGTTCAATAAACGCCGCTCCGTAAACATACCAAATTTTAACATATTCAATATTCCCCGCATGAAAAGTTGGTGAAATGTCGAACATTTTTTTGCCCAACAAAGCAGAAACCTCCCTTAAGGCCTTAGGCCACAGTAGCGGGTATAAAATCATGTGCAATTTTAACAATTTTTTTCGTATGAAAAAGTGATCCACTCATAAAATTAATTACACATCTATTTAGTATGAATATCAGCCTGTTAGAGAACAAATGTTTTTTTTTCGATGTACAAAAATGGCCGACAAATAACTTCAACAATTGTCACTCGATTTACTTCAAATTTAAAAGTTATGTTCCTAATTGCATTTCGCAGAGAAGTACGTACGGAATTTCTGATTAATCGAAAACTTTTCATTTTATGAGCAGTTTATGAGCAGTTGTAACGAAATTTTTCACTGAAAATTCATTTCTTAAGTTCAAATAACTACAACTTTTGAATAAAACAATATTTTTTTAATTCCGTACGTACTTCTCTAGGTATTTTAATGTAGATTGACGAGAATTTTTGTTTTTTGCTCTAGGTAAAAAATTGTGGATGCTATATGTCACGCCGCGGAGCGCTTAAAAAAAAAGATAAAAGAAAATATTAGTAGTCGGCGATTTTGTACATCGAAATGAAAAAATATATATTTTTTAACAGCTCGATATTCATGCTAGATAGATGTGTGATGATTTTTACGAGTGAATAACTTTTTCATACGAAAAAAAATTGTTAAGGTAGTACCTCCACAGAAGAGTTGAATTAAGAAATGGTTGAAATTTGACATATACGTTATTTAATACATTATCCAAACATCTGTGCAATTTGAATAAGTTTGACCACCCCAAACCTGAGATATTTACACTTAAAGTTGGCTTGGTTTACACGTAACTAATGCGTTATGATGAGCAAACAGAGCACCATTAATTCTACCGTCAAAACTAAAATTAAGAAATTGATAAAAAAACGAGGATAAGCTACAGTAAGATATCACGAATAATGTGAAAAAAAATGAGCATGATTCATCATCTAGTTTCCAAGATATAACCATGAGAAGCCTTCACAATTTTGGTGCAAAGCCTGGCAAAGTCTGGAAAAAAAAACAATTGGGGCAAAGCCTGGACAGTCCCGGCAAAAAGTTTACTGGCAATGGTCGATCAAAAGCACAATACAAAATATATTTTACGGCGATAAATGATATCCATCGTATTATCTACTAGTACCGAGTCAATATTGCGTAGTTTTTAATTTTATTCATTACTAATTAAACCAATTATCAATCTTTTAAACATGAACATGGTATGTAAACTTTTGGTTGAGATTTTCGCAGAGGAACTACCTTAAATTCGAACATGATTTTATACCCGTTACTGTGGCCTAAGGCCTCAAGGCGCAACGTTTACAATCCGTTTGCCGAAGTAATGCACAGGGTGGGAACTGGAAAGAGTGTTGCGTGTGTCCGCTCGCGAAAGCTTTCTCGCGTGAATTATCCGGCACTACCGGCCAACCTAATTCACTTCCCAAGGGTGTCATGAGAGCCACGCCTAATTCCGTGAACAAATGGGTCGAATATAATAATATAATAAGGTTGAAAAAAAACCTGCGACGTGGAACAACGCGATATTGCGAAAAATATTTTTTTTATCTCGGTCACGTAATCCCAAAGATAAAAGCAGCTCACTTCATGTGCCAGGAAACAAAGGCAAATTGGAGTATCTTTCTATTACAGCGAGCGGGAAATGAAGAATATCAAATGCGTTCACGAAGGTACAAAAAAATGGGTAGCTCAATGGACTGTGCTAAATATAAACGATTAGCTACGCCAAGTAAAGCATGTCGCGGCCACGTTATATTTTTTTTCGCCACTCAGAACACCGACTAATTTGCGTTTTTTTTTTTTTTTTTTATAAATACAAATATGACAATAAGGTCTCTCAAATTTTGTAAAATCTTTCGGCGAAGTACTTTAGCTTACAAAAATGGCGAGAATTACGCAATCTTAAATTGGAATGGTTTTAAAAACATTATCGAAAAATAAATATCATGGAATAATAAATATTATGTAATTTCTTTTTTTTTGCGCGAGAAGAAAACAAATTTTATGGACACTTTAAAAATGTAATTATTTTTTAAAAGGGCAGATTATTATGGGTCTTTGACCCAAAATAAGTATTTTTTCAAGAGTGGTAAAAATCGAAATTCGACCCTTAAGGGGGTTTAAAAGTTGATATGCGACAAACATGTTTTTTGGTAAGATTTTCTTGAACAAATACACTTCAATATAAATAATTAAACATGTATTTCAGCAATTTCCAAAATGTTACCTTTAAGGGGGTTAAACGGGAGTATTAAGGTTGGTATGAAAAAACTTATCTTTTGAACATATTTACTTGAAACTTGCCAAATTTATTTGATATGTAACGCTATACCATGTTTTCCTCGCTGTTCTGTGCGTATAGACAGTCAAGTAGTACTTTTAACTCCTCAACTGTGTATGCCACACATATGTGAGCATTTCAAAAAACACCCAAGCAAACCCAAACTTTCAAACCCCTGTTTCACCCCCTTAAGGGTCGAATTTCGATTTTTACGACTCTTGAAAAAAGTCTTATTTCGGGTCAAATATGAAGGCTGCGTGGTCAGAATGAGGAGTCACAGATGTGGTATTATCCCCTTTAAAAGTGCACACTATGTTGTTTTTACAAGCTTTTATTTAACTTGACATGGTGTGGGGTGATTTTCGAAAATTTGCAATTGCATCTAATGTAAGAGGTGACAATGCATGATTCAACTTAAAAAAAAGACTCTGTGCGATGCAAAACGGAAAATCGATATTTGGCCCACTTCCCGACTACTTACAGCTAAAATCAATTAAAGAATAAAAAAAGGAAAGAGTTTATATGAAAAAAAAAAATAAACAAGCTTTTATTCAATGTACTAAAAAATATAAAATCTTTTTTTTCATCAAGTCGCCTATACATATGTGACTATACATAAAAGCTTGGGGCGCTCAACATTTAGACATAATCTTTTATTTACATTAATCCGTTAACACGCCAACTGTATTTAATTTACTGTAAAACAACCTTGCAGCGATTAGATTTCTCAAATAAAGATTGAATTAGTTAGATTTCTTAAATAAAAATATTTAGTCAGAGGATTTCGAGAGAAGATTTAGAAAAGTTAAATTTCTTAAATAAAAATCCCCAAACTGACAAGGAAAGGTTGCGAGGTCAATCTCTCTCTGATTTCGATGAAATTTGGCATGCTTGTAGAATGGGTAAAAATAGGCGACACGTATTTTTTTATATTTGTGGAACCCAATTTTTAAGGGTTGAAACGCACCCTCGAAAATAGGGGTAGTTCTCGTTTTTCGTCGATAACGTTTCAACAGTACGAGATATGAAAAAAATTGAAATTGAAACAATGTTTCTTTTTTCGTATACTATACATTGGAGATGAGAACGATAACGTTATTGACGAAAAACGAAAACCACCCCTATTTGTAAGGGTGCGTTTCACCCCTTAAAAATCGGGTTCCGTAGATATAAAAAAATACGTGTCGCTTATTTTTACCCATTCTACAAGCATGACAAATTTAATCGAAAGCGGAGAAATCGACCTCGCAACTTTTCCTTGTCAGTATAAACGTGGGATAATAATTTCTCCAATTACTATTGTGCCAAATTAAATACGGTTAATGAAACTGAATTGATCAAATTTATTAAACATTCAAAAAGTTGAGCGGCCCAAGCTTTTATTTATAGTCGCATATAGGCAACTTGGTAAAAAAAATATTTGCTTCTTTTTAGTACATTAAATAAATGCTTGTTACATTTTTTTTAATATAAATTTTTCTCCATGTAATGTTTTTATTTAATTTACTTGACTTCATTCGAACAAATTTCGCGCGCATCTATAATATTCTCTGACGTAACAGTAAATGATGACGTAACGTTGAATCTGTTGAATTGATGACAATTAATTAAACGGATTATCAATTAAGCTACGAATTAAATTCCGACTGCACGTCCGACGTATCAAATCTGTCAAACGCAACAATTACAATTTTTTTCCTCATTATTGCTGCACATATGGTGGTGTAACTTCAGGAAGACCGCATATCCAATGAGAATGTCGAGCCTCTGGGGTTAATTAATTTCTCGAGGTCACGCATCTCCAGAGTCTCCGGTTAAGTCATACCATAACAACTTCGTGCACCAGCCCCGTGGAAACGTGACAGTGCACAAACAAGGCCAGTCCACTACATACAAATTGATCGTTGCGATGCTAAAGGGCGAAGCCACCAACATCTTTGGGACTCCTCTGAGACGACTTCCGCCCCTTTGTATCGCAATACTATTGGAATGCAGGTACGTATATACGTATTATCAGGAGCGATACAGGTTCGTACTGCGTGTACATGTAAATTACTGTTATCGCGTCTAGGGTAGACGCTGGCACTCTTGCCCCCATGAAATTTGTGTCGCACGACCAAGCTCGACAATATTACACGTACGGGACGATGAGGGCTTTGATACGCGACGCGGCTGGATTTCATCTGTGGATTTTCACATATTCCCGCAACTGGTGGAGGGTGTCTCGAAATGACCTGACATTTTAAAACGCGCGTCATTTTTATTTGTGGCGAACGCAGCGGCGATGTGAATTGGCCACCAAGATCTAGTCCAGTTTTTACTGGACTAGATCTTGAGACGAAAAGCCCAGTATTTTTTTAGCGTAGAATATGCATTTTTGACTGAAGATAGATGGTTGCATGCTGAAAGTAACCTCAATAAAATGTTGCCGCTCAACTCGCCCCAACCCTAAGAAATAGGGGTTGAAAACGTAAAAATCGCCGTATCTCGATAATTAATAGTCCGATCAAAAAAAGTTTCAAACAAAAGTTGTTTGGAATAGTAAAATTCGTATAAAGTTATGTGACGTCTAACCTCCTATCTTTGAAAATAGCGGCACAAAAACGATTCGAAAGTTAGGGGTTGATGCGTGTGCGAGCGGAGTGCTCTCGTGTTTTTGTGCCGATATTTTCAAAGATAGGGGATTGGACGTGGTATAACTTTATACGTATTTTATTATTCCAAACAACTTTTGTTCGAAATATTTTTCGATCGGGCTATTAATTATCGAGATACGGCGATTTTTAAGTTTTCAACCCCTATTTCTCTTAGGGTTGGGACGAGATGAGGGTCAATATTTTATTGGGGTCACTTTCAGTATGCAACCATCTACGTTCAGACAAAAAATTATATTCTACGCTAAAAAGGGCTGAGTTTTCGTCTCTTTTATCGGACTAATCGTGCGATTTGACGCCATTGGACTTCTTTTTTTTGAGGTTTCCTGAAAGGAAAAGCTTATGCCAGCGATCCACAGACTATGCCGGAGCTCGAGGAAGCAATTGGACGCACCATTAATGAAATGTGCTCCTGAGATGTTTCATTAAGGAACACGTAGAATTGTGTTGAAGGGCATTAATACTATTTTTCAAGTAAATCTGAACAGATATTTCTATCACCATACAAACTTTGCTACCCCCTTTTTCCCTTGAGGATTACATTTTCAAAAACACTGACAATTAATTAATTGTGTCTAGGTAAATTTGCCCCGATTTTTTAAATTTTTCGTACAACCTTTGCCACCCCTTTTCGTTTAGGGGTTGAATTTCGAAAAACGCTGAAATAGGTGTTTATTGATTGTGTTGAAGAGCTCTAATACGAAGTTTCAAGTAATACTTCTGACCAGATTTTTTCAATTTCACACCCGAACGTTGCCACCCTCTTTCTCCTCATAGGGGTTGAATTTCTAAAAATGCTTAAATACGCGTTTCATTAATTGTGTCAAGAAGCACAAATACCAAATTTCAAGTAAGTCCGACGAGATATTTCATGATACTTCTTTAACTTAATTCTTATGATTATATCGAGCTCGCTTTCCGGAAATTGGTCCTATCCTCCTATTTATTGATCAAAGAGGATTCGCTATTTATTGGAAAAAGTTTCGTGAACTTTGTTTAATCGGGAATGATCGATTAAGCCTACTCCTATTTGAGCGAGTACTTTACGCGGGAAAATCCCTTTAGACGCTCGAAAATGAGTCATTTTTCGTGATTTTTTTTAAAGGTGATAAAATAATCGCATCATGTTAAAATTTTCACATTATCTTATTACAACTTTCAAGTGTTAAAGAAAAGGTTTTCATTTCTGAACAAAACAAAATGGCGGCGTTATAAGGTATTCCTTCAGGCGTCTTTTGAAAAGTTGCTCATGTCATAGCTCAAAAAGTTTTCCTGCTCATGTTATTCCTCAAAAAGAAGGATATACCTAAAGTTTTAAGGTTATCGTATAAATGATAATCGTTTTGGGGTAAAATTTGTCGAGAAAATGGCCAAAAATATGAAAATTTGATTACAAAGCCTACTTAATTTTTAATTTGATACTTTTTAAAATATTTGTATAGCTATTTATTTTGTAGCTATATAGATCAATAATTTTTTGAGCTAAAAGATGAGCAGTTTTTCAAAACACGCCTAAAGGCATACCTTATAAAAACGCCATTTTGTTTCGTTAAAAAAAAATGTTAACACTTGAAAGTTGTAATAAGATAATGTCAAAACTTTTAAATGATGCGATTATTTTATCACCTCTAAAAAAATCACGAAAAATTACTCATTTTCGGGCATCTAAAGGGATTTCCCCCTTAAAATTTTCATTATTTTATTTTTATTCTATTTACAATTATTTTCCTCATATACCCAGTTATGCAGCCTCCCACCTACCCTCAGCGCCGACTTCAACGTGGCACGTAGAAGTTGTGAAAAAAGAAAATAAAAAATTGCCGTTGACGCGTGCAAAGCAGACGAGAGAAAAATACGAACTAGTGCATACGAAGGATGAGGAGATTTTTTTTAAGCATACGCGCGACGTACCTCACCTACAGACGGAATAATGTTGTAGAATTTCTCTCCGTGCGGCTTTTCGTCGAATGTCTTTCTCCTTGTACTCGTGCTTTTTCTTTTTGTTTTTTAACGAGACGACGGTACCGTGGAAAAGCGATGTGAGTTCACAATGGCTCGAGAATATACCCTCAGGATGTATACCGGTACGTACCTCGTTACGTTTCGTGTACCAGGAAAAAAAGGAATGGGGGGGGGGGGGGGGGGGAGACGACAATAAGACGAAGGCATGGAAATCGTAAACTCGGAGAAACAAGTTTTTCACACTTTCTGGCCAATGAATTGATGATTGGCAGCATTGTGCAGCAAACGTAAAAACTCGATTTGAAAGCATCATTTGATCAAATTATACAGAAAATTGAGTTGCAAGGAGAATGTTCACTATACCGGTGCGAGCCGATAATGCAAAGCTTGGTAACAAGAATTTGCGGGACGGTCATTTTATCCAACTTGTTTAAGAAAAACGAAACGACATTTTAAAATTCGGTTTGCAATACATTTTTATGTTGGTTAAGGTGGCACAAATTTGGCCTCTATTTTTTCCCCTTTTTCTCACCATCCAATTATCTACTTTAAAGAAAAAAAAAACAAGTTGTGGCGAGGGCTGCGAGCGGTTGAAAAATATTTAAAGGTCGCTCAAGCTTCCCAAAAATTCAAATTTTCATTTAAAAATTCGTTTTTTTCGTTCACTTCTTACCCATGAATTTTACGCTTTATAATTTTTAAATTAAGCTCGCGAAACCTTTGGACTGCCAATAAATATTTAGTAGTCTCTCAAGAGTCTCGAAATTTCCGTGTCGCGAATTTTCTTTTCTCTTCTCACTCATAAATGTAACACTTTGTAAAATTTTCGAAATAATTAAATCTTTTTTTCTTTAGAAAGGGATTTTTTAAATTGACCTCATGAGCAAATGGATACGAAGAAACATTATAATTAAAAGTAAATATGTTATCATTATTAAATACCTATACTCAATATTTATATATTTAACTCGTTTTCTGCGTAATTAATTTAAAAAAAAAACATTTTCTATATAATTTGTTATCGTGTCGTTAACAGTTATAGGCTGAATGATTATTAGCATTACTTAACGTAATTTTCAGGAATTATTCTCGTTGGTGTACATTGAATTTTAATTGCAATTAACTTATCGTAAAAAATCATTTTTTTTTTATTTTCCATACGAACTCTGAATATTTGTCAAAGCAAAATAGTTGAGCTTAGTACTGACACATTTTCATTGCACAATAATCTGGGGATAGCAGTAGTGTGAAGTGGTCTTGTGTTTGCGAGCCTCTTCAGATTTTTCCGAGGTATACAAGGACCCTTCTCTCGAATTCACGAGGGAACGACTCTATCGTGTCTATTTATCACAGGGTGTTTGCATAATACGCGCGTATATCGAAAACAATCTTCCCTTCTCCTGCGTGGTAACAACATCTTCACGGCTCTTTATGCTGTGGACGTTTTTTCCCTTCGGTGAAGCGAAGAGAAAAATTGATATTGAATTTCGCGCTATCTTGCTGCGAACGGAATAATTCGGGAGAATATTTCCAGGGATTAAGGTGCCATTTGGCGACAATTTTGCTGATAAGGGAGAATATAATCTCAGCTTAATTAATGTGTCGTGGTATGGAAGCCATTCTGGCCTACTCTCTCATAAATCTGAGAGAAAATAAAGCAAGAAATGTTGCAATGAATTTCTTATAAGGTTACGGGGTCGATCTCTCCGATTTCGATGAAACTTGGCATGCTTGTAGAATGGGTAAAAATAAGCGACACGTATTTTTTTATATCTGCGGAACGCGATTTTCAAGGGGTGAAACGCACCCTCGAAAATAGGGGTGGTTTTCGTTTTTCGTCGATAACGGTATCATTCTCATCTTCAATGTATAGTACACGAAAAAGTAAACATTGTTGCAATTTGAATTTTTTTCATATCTCGTGCCGTTAAAAAGTTATCGACGGAAAACGAAAAACACCCCTATTTTGGAGGGGGCGTATCAGCCCTTAAAAAACGGATGTCGCGGATATAAAAAAATACGTGTCGCCTATTATTACCCATTCTACAAGCATGCCAAATTTCATCGAAATCGGAGAGATCGACCTCGCAACCGTTCCTTGTTAGTTACAAAAAAATTTATGAATCTTCAAGATTTCGAACGTGAAAGTTATATATCGTGGTATTTGAGCTCCCCTAGCCTACTTCTTCATAAATCTCAAGGTGAAGGAAGCAATGGCATTCTGAGTTATAAAGAACAATCTACCAATCCTCAAGATTTCGTACGTAAAAGTCAAATCGAACAAAAAGGACACTGAATTGGCGTCACATAGTTCGAATTCCAAAATAATAGGAAGCTCTGCAAGAAAGTTAAAAAAAAAACGAATGGCATTTCTATATACGACTTTTAATGGATTCCTGATGGGGAACGGGAAATTGATAGCCATTTGTTTTTCTCCAGCGAATAGCCATTGACGAAGCTTTTTCTGACTTCCAATTACAATTAGTCTGTTTCTCTGACAAAATGGAATTTCATATCGGCCTCAATGCGCCCACGTCCATCTGTCGATCGTTACGTGTGTACCTGCATATAAATGTGTACCCACGCATCTATACAGCTATTGTATGGAAATTTCAATTACGTGCATCAATATCCCGTGCACAACTGCGTAGCTTTCGGTACGTACAAGTGCAAACCCAAGCTGTTGTCTCGAATAGGATAACGTCGTGTCATGTTCTGGTTCGGATGAAGAGAGCGGGGGGGGGGGGGGTGGGGGCAGTTACTCAATACAGTATTACTAATAGAAGGGTGTTTTAACCCCTGAGAGACGTCTCTGAATTCTATGACCAACCATACGCCTTCTAGAAGCTGATTGTTGGCTTCCATTTTGACTTTAGTCTGACTTAATTTCTGACTTACAAGGAAAGGTCACGAGGTCGAACTCTCCGATTTCGATGAAATTTGTCATGTTTGTAGAATGGGTAAAAATAGGCGATACGTATTTTTTTATATGTGCGGAACCCTATTTTTAAGGGGCGAAACGCACCCTCGAAAATAGGGGTGGTTTTCGTTTTCCGTCGATAACGTTTTAACGGTACGAGACATGAAAAAATTCAAATTGCAACAACGTTTATTTTTCCGTGTACTATACATTGTAGATGAGAACGATGCCGATAACAATAATTTTCATATTGTTTATTGAAAAAATGCAATCTTTTCATACGTATCTCCGAGAATTTGGAACCGATTGAGATGTAAATTTGCATACATGTAGAGGACGGAAAAGTAGCGGATACATGTTTTTTGTTTTTCCAATATTCCATAATTAAGGGATTGGAACTGCCTTTCGATTTTTTAGCCAATTGCCTCGTATAATCAGCAAGCCTTTCGCAATTCCGGGTTAAATTCACGTCTGTATAAGTTCGCTTCAATACGCGGTTGCATATTTGTAAATTGCAACCCCCCCCCCCCCCCCCCCCCCCCCCAACCACCCACCTCTCGAACATTCAAAGTTCTTACCGTGCGGCATTTTATTTCGACGAAAATTTGTCGAAATAAAAATGGGTTACAAATGGAAGTACAATCAGTCAAAATAGTCGATGCAAATTTTCTCGTTTTGGCGTCACTCTTAAGGGGTCATAATAATGTTTCACTTTCCAAAAATTTGCCTAAAAAATCGTCAGATAATTGTTAATAACAAATGAACTATGCAATATAAAAAAAATCTTACGTACTTCCATAGATAATGTATTTTTCAAGATATATTCAACATTTCAAGTGAATCGGTTGAAAATCGTCTGAGTTATATTTCCAGCCAACTTAAAAAATGCAGTTTTGAGATGAACGCTGTACAGCCGACATTTTGAAATTAATCGCTTCAAAAAAATTGTTGTATACAGTAACTGATATGTATGATAAACCCTGTTTTGAAATCTCGATTTATTTTGTAGTTTTTCTGAAGAAAAAAAATCCCAAAAAGCCTATTTTTTCGGCCTCTAGAGTGGCTTACGGCCTTAAAGGGTTATTGACTGTTTCCGTCAATGCGATTTTGCACATTTCCTCAGTAACAAACCATCAAAATGTAAATAAAATAATTTCTAGCAATCATTTTGCATCCTTCGTATCCGTTTAATGTCACCTTCCGGCTCTCTTCCTTCCGAAGGTCTCCAAAACTAATCAATTATCACTGGTGA
The DNA here is from genome assembly GCA_963210295.1 of Ophion ellenae. NCBI lineage: Eukaryota > Metazoa > Arthropoda > Insecta > Hymenoptera > Ichneumonidae > Ophion > Ophion ellenae. The sequence continues at coordinate 3,099,273 of OY723385.1, read as the reverse complement.
ACCTCATTTACGTGAAACTTATGTGGATTTGTTTGGGTTAGGATTTTTGAAAGTACTGGATATAATAAAAGTGGTGTAAAAGAAAATCGTGCATGATAGACCTTTTTGTGGGCCTTTACTTTTTCAATAAGCTCGCTCAGCTAAAGCTCCCAATGCCGAATGAATTATCCATGATGGGACGGTCGCTGGGTCCTCATCTGGGCGACCGAAGTAAACTTATTGCTTCGACATGGAATCCACATGCTCCTTTTAGCTTGTCCCGTCTTTTTTTAAGCCCATCAGTCACTCCTCTCAACGGTCCAAGTAAAATGTTTCAGGACCCTTCACCGCAGCCGTCTCCGCCTTTATCGAACTTATATATTTATATTCCCAAGTTCCCCTTTTGCAATGTCTGCGGAAATCACTTTTTTCCCCCAATTCCACATGCGACCTGTTTTTTTTTCTTATTCTTTGTGCTTTTTATTATTCTTTTCTTCGAAAGTGTCGCAATCCGCGCATTTTTTATAATCTTATTCGTGTTTGTACTTTTCGTGCCTAACAATTGAAATTCTTCACGTCAAATCGCGGCTGGTTGCGTTCGCGTATTTTTCCCTCCCTTCTAATTTGCGAAACGAGATGACGCGGCATTTAATTTATGAAAAGTTCAAACCAAACCTGCGGCTTCGAGATTTTATCTTTTTTATTGCCGCTTCCAAATATTTAATCGTATAAATATTCAGGTCTGCAGTGAATTCTTTATCATACCAATGTCAGCCAATTTCAGTAGACATTGGGGTGCTTGATTTCGAGCCTATAATTTATACACCAACCTGCCTTTACTCGCAGGGGGGTTGGCCCATAAGTGTAAAACTCAGTTTCCGCGACGTTGAAGGTGTTAGACGGCCGCCATCTCGAAATTAAGGGTGAATTAGTTTTTTTTAAATTTATCTCCGTAACCGTGAGGCTGACATAAATGTTGTAGAGAGCTTTTTTTTAGTTGATCCAATTATCCATAACTTTTCCTCATGACTTTTTGCGCTAATGTCAATAATAAAAAAGTTATAAACAAAAAAGAAAAAATGAGAGGATTAATATTAGCGAAAAAAGTTATTGATAAAAGTTATGGAGAATTGTATCAACTACAAAAAAGCTCCCTACAATTTTTTCGTCGCCCTCACGGTTATGGAGACAAATTTTAAAAACCCGGCCATTCGAAACGAATGATATTTTAGAGTGATGATGATTCATAATTTTGAAATAATCATTGAAAAACTTAACAATATAATGAAAAAAGAAACTACTGCTCGCAATAAAATTATTAACCATTTTTGTAATACCGACGCAACCTACTCACCTTCCACTACCTCCCTTCTTGACGCTGGAAAATCAATAAAAACAAACCGTATAAAAAAATAGGTTAAATTGTTTATAACAAAATGATCTATAAAAAGGTAAGAAGCATTTTTATTGTCAGATTTCGAATTAATTAATAATCTTGCCTCAAAGTTTTTTATCCCCTAACTTTTAATATTTTTTTGTTTATAACTTTTTTATTATTGACATTAGCGCGAAAAGTTATGATAAAAAGTTATGGATAATTGTATCAACTACAAAAAGGCTCTCCACAAATTTTTTGTCAGCCTCACGGTTAAGGAGATAAATTTAAAAAACTAATAACAACCTGAATTTTAAGATGGCGCCCGTTCTCCCACCCTGAACGTCCCGGAAACTGAGTTTCACACTTATGGCCGAGCCCCCTACGAAATGAAAAAAAAAGGGTTCTACCCAAAATTTTCGGCAAAATCACCATTTGACCATACTAGTAATCGGTTGGTGGATTCGGCCTACCTCGTCGCCGAGACGAGATCTAACTTCTATTAATTAAGTATTAATTAATTAATACCTTAATTAATTTAATCTAATTAATTATTTTAAGCAATAATTAATTAATACTAAAATTAATTAAGTAAAACGAAAAATGTATATTAAAAAATATGTATTTAAAAAAACGAGCTTTTATTTAATGACCTAAAATGTAGACATTTTTTTTTACCGAGTCACCTATATGTGACTATAAATAAAAACTTGGGGCACTCAACATTTAGACATATAATCTTTAATTTACATAAATTCGGTAACATATCAAGTGTATTTAATTTACTGTAAAACAACCTGAGATTTCTTAAATAAAAATCCTAAAACGTATGAACGTGTGATAATAATGGCTCTAATTACTATTGTGCCAAATTGAATACGGTTAATGAAATTGAATTGATCAAATTTATTAAATTTTTGAAAAGCTGAGCGCCCCAAGCTTTTATTTATAGTTGGTAAAAAACTTGGCAAAAAAAATTGTGTTCTACTTTTTAGTATATTAAATAAAAGCTTGTTTTTAAAACATATTTTTTTAAGTTGAATTGTACATTGTCACCCTCAGTCATGTTTACAAAATTTCAGAACTTTAAGCAGTCGCGAAGTGGGTGGAATATCGATTCTCCGTTTTGCATCTCACACGAAGTCAAGTTAAATAAAAGCTTGTGAAAAATCAGCCCAGATTACATTGATTTTTCGGCGCTGCAAAGGCATTGAGCAAATGACAAAAGGCAAACAATATCGTCTAAGGTGGTTGAACCAGTGATCAACAGGGTCCTATTGATCGTCATGTTTACACATTAAATATGTATTTTAAGATAAGAATCAGTCGTTCGTGCAGATCTGTGATATGTTAGCGTGCAGGAGGTATTTACGATGTAGTAATGCATTGTCACACTTCTAAGTATACGTATTCAAGAATAATGGAATCACATATATTCAGCTAGGATAAACCGACCAGTGAATGGACGAATAACGACACTGTAGGATTCAGATGGACTGTATGATGGAAACATTATCAAACGAATTTTTAAATGGCTATAGCTACCAAGAGATATTATTCTGATAGTGGAAAAAAATATTCGGAGTAATTGCAACAAATAATTTTGAAGGAATTGATAGATAACTATCGAAATGACTAAATCGCCGGAAATAAAAAAAAATCTGGTCGGATTTACTTGAAAGGCGGTATTGGTGTTGATGGACACAATTAATGAAACACGTATTTCAGCGTTTATAGAAATTCAACCCCTAAGGGGCGAAAGAGGGTGGCGAAGTTGTGTGTAAAATAGAAAAATCTGGTCAGAAGATTTACTTGAAATTTAGTATTAAAGCTCTTGAACCCAATTAACAAAGCACGTGTTTTAGCGTTTTTCGTAATTCAACCCCTAAACGAAAGGGGGTGGCAAAGTTTGTACAGAAAATTACAATAATCGGGTTAAATTTACTTGGAAATTTGTATCACTGCTCCTAGACACAATTAATAAAAATTTCAGCGTTTTTGGAAATTCAATCGTCAAGGGGAAACGGGGGTAGCAAAGTTTGTAAGGTAAAAGCAATATCTGTTCAGATTTACTTGAAACTTCCAAGGAACACCACTTTGGTGTCCTCCTCCGATTTTGTTGAAACTTTTTTATGTCCAAGTGTATCAAAAACTAAGAGACACGTATTTTTTGTGATCGGCAGAAAAACGGTTTGAAGGGATAAAACGCACCCTCAAAAATTGGGATGTTTTTCGTTTTTCGTCGATCAAGTTTTAACGGTGCGAGACATGAAAAACATTCAAATTGCAACAATGTTTAATATTTTTGTGTACTATACATTGGAGATGAGAGCGATAACGCTATCGACTAAAAACGAAAAACACCCCTATTTTCGAGGGTGCGTTTCACCCCTTAAAACCGTTTTTCCGCCGATAAAAAAAATACGTGTCTCGTAGTTTTTACTACTCTTCCAGAGAAAAAAGTTTCAACAAAATCGGAGGGGGACACCAAAGTGATGTTCATGTTAGTGTTAATGCTCTTCAACACAATCCCATGTGTTCCTTAAGGGATGAGATGCAGCCAGAATTTAAAAAAATCGATTTTTTTCCATTTTCTTGAAGTATGATGTTTCGAAAATATTCCCCGAAAATTTCAAGTTAATCCGTTGAATAGTTTCCGGGATATCCAACAATTAGTGAAGGGGCGTCGGTTCCCCATGGCCGGTGGCGGACGGCAGCTGCAAGCAACCGGTTTCGACCCCCGAAAGCAAAATGCTTCGCAGACAACAACAAATTGATAATTTGGAAGCTTCCACATCGGCAGAAGCCCTTTTGTATGGGCCAGGAATTGATGATTCGATGTAAGTCATTTTTTAATTAGTATTTCTATACTTAAATCAAGTGTAAAATTGGAAAACTTATGCAGAAATTTTCAAAAATGTATTACTCAAAAACTATGAACTTTAGCAAAATTTTATAAAGAATACGTTCGTTTTAAAATTGCCCAAAATATTTTAAAAAAAATTCATTCCAAAAATGTTTAATTAAAAAAAATTGTTTTAACAATTGGCTATAAACAATTGAATGCTCGACCTCTCGGCAAAAAATGTGATATTCGGATTCAGCGGATCAAAATACTTTTAAAAAAGTTTAGCTTCATCCATCGAGTTCAAAATTTTACGAACATAATTACCGTATTCACATCGAAAACATTAAACGCGTTTTTCTCGAAACTATGTTTTTCAAGTCGATGACCACTATAATTCAAAAGCCACTCGATGGATATTGATGAAATTTGGTGTGCTTATTGACAGCATTAAAAACTAGTCCTTCATCGAAGGATTTTCATTTTTGTTGAACATTTATATTTTTTAAAACAATCAACGAGCGATTTTTTGGCCGAAAATCGAAAGTTATCTGTCGGAAGCCGCCATTTTGTTAATTAAAAAAAAAAGCCTCGATTAAAAACTAGATTTATTATTAAACTAATTATTTTTTCTTGTTTTTTTTTATTTTAGATGTTCCAGTAAAATTTTATGATGGTCACCGCAAAGCACCACATGCCGAAGGGGGTCCGACAATAATGGCGATATTTTTATAAATAATCAATATTTTTCTTTGAAAATTTGTAAAACTCAAGTTGAAATATAACATAAAAAGTCTGTGTAACCACTTTTGTAAAACAAACTTAATTACTATAAAAAAAAAATTATCGAAAATGCTCGTTTTTTCACGCCTCTGACTGCATCTCACCCCTTGATGAAACATTCCAGGAGCACATTTCATTAAAGAGCATTCGACACAAGTGGCCTTTTTTTAAAAACCAGCCACCATCTTTCTTTACTATCGTGTATTTTGTCTGCTCCAGTTGGATAAAAAATTGTTTCATTTCCATCCAGAAAGGAAATCATTTTACAGAATTATTTGGATGCTCCTGGAAGCGTGCTGGACGACGAATCCAGTAAGATTTTAAGGGGAGGGTAGGAGTCACAGCGTGAAAAAAAAAACTTTTTTGCGAATTTTTTTCATTTATATGGATAGAGTAAATTCATTGAAACCTTTTGTACATTGTTAATCGTCATTTCAAGAACATTCCGTGAAATTTGTACGCGAAAATATCCACAAACAAGCCGGTGACAAAGCTTTTTCAAAAACGCTTTCGGAAAAACACAATTTGCGGTGTTCACTGTATCTCAGCTAGAAATTATCTGAAATCAAGTACCATTAAAATTTAGTCAAATTAGCATCAACCCCCCCCCCCCCCCAACGGTCCTTGATAATTTTTTTTTCATTTCTAAATTTTTGGTGGTCATGTAAAGTGAAAAGTGCTATTTTTCACGACAAATTCCGCTATTTTGGGGGTGGATAACTCCCTCAATGTAAAAAAAAATCTCAAACTAACCGTTGGCGGGAGGTATTATATATGTAGAAAGTGTGCACCAAGTTTGAAATAAATCGGTCATATAGTTTTCAAATGGCAGTGAACACGGACTTTGAAAAAGTGGTTTCGAGAAAAACGCGTTTGAAGTTTAGAGAAGTCGGAGCTACAGTGTTAGAGGAGCGGGACTAAATAGTCAATAACTTCGAGAGTTTTGCTCTGATTGACTTGAAATTTTAGGATTATATTCTTGAAATGTTTAACTATATGAAAAGACAACAAAAATCGATTTTCCAAAAGTGCAAAGTCCTACCCTCCCCTTAATCTAGCCACAACTGGAGAAATTGATAAAAATACCGTATTATAAAGTTGTTTAAGGGAGACTTTGTCCTTGAAATGCAGCGGGAGATGTTAGCGGCTCAACATGAGCAGCTGGAAGAAGAGGAGGGATGCCTCTATGGACCAGGCATTGCCGATTAGCGGTAATTTTTAACACATTTGTGTAAACACATTACAAAAGTTTAAACGCGTTTTTCTCGAAAACACGTCTTTAAAAATGGCTGACATTCTCCTGACCGCTGTAATTAACATATCGACCTGAAATTTGGAGAGCATACTCAGAAAATATGTCTTCACGGAATGACGGATCGTTTTTTCGATAGATACATTTTTGCATTTATTATTTATCTTTTTATGCGAAAAAAACGCGAAAATTCGATTTTTTTTTAATTGCCGCCATTTTCCGAAATTTGTACTAAACGAAAAACCCATCCGTCATTCCATGACCAAAGGGTCACAGATTGATAATATGCTTTGGATTTGTGTTTCAGATCAACAAAGAGGGGGCAGTGATGTCAGCCGTTTACCTCCCGCGATTTGAGGACCTGTTTTCGCGGAGCTGCAACGGCCGCCATTTTGGTTTTTTTTTTCAAAAAAAATTTTTTTCAACGTTCTGTATATCATGAATAAAAGCAAGAAAAAAACCGCACTCAATAAGCTTTACTCGTTTCCTTTAAAACAAATAAAATGTAAACACCTGAAATATGGCACTCCAAGGACAAAGTCTCCCTTAAACTTGTCTTGCAGGGAACTGCAGCCCTGAGGTTGCAAACGCTTGATTGCATGCATCCAATGGCTACGTGGCCCCCGGGTAATCGATACGGAGCATAAAAAATATCCATAACGGGCGTGTTGGGATGCTCCCGTATGTGCATATACATGTATTCGTTCTCAATGGATCGGCCCAACACCAGAGGCTATTTTCGATCGAACGTTCGTCTCAAGTGCCCTGGAGAATATTCCGCCACAGGGTGGAGCACCGTATTAGCCGCGTGTATGAGGGAGGTGTACGTACACACGTACACACCGTAGGTGCAATAATATTTAATACACGGAAGAGCGGCGTACAGGAAAGTACGAAGCACGTGCACAGACGACATCAAGGGCGTCCTGGGAGCATCGCGAGAGCATGGAATTCGATTTGTCTCCTCGTCCGATAGACGCGATGGTCATCGTGAGAGGAGCCAGATTGAAATCTCGTCTAGAATCGATGCGGTCCCGGGTCACTTGGTCTATATAGCCAATGATGAGTATAGACGAGGACACCAAGTACCGGAGAGAAAACAGCAGGGATATCGAGACCGTGATATCAGCTTCGGTAAATAATGTTATCGGTCACGATCAAATTTTCATCTTCAATTTACTTCGTTCATTATTATTTCGCAAATACTTGAAAATTCGTGAACGGGCGTCGCGATGTCGTGAAACGAATGGGAGATGGTTGGTGCGCGAATCCGGCGATTTCCCACGTTGAGCAACGTTAGGGAGCACACTGCAAAAACTAGGCGTGTTTGACCGGTGTTCAAAGTATGTAGAAGTAACACAACATAAAATGATACGCGTCAGGGTGCAGGCCGCTCTAGAGGCCGAAGAAATAGGCTTTTTGGGGATTTTTTTTCAGAAAAACTACAAAAATATGGAGGTTGCAAAAAAAGGTGTTTATCATACATATCAGTGACTGTATACAATAATTTTTGCGAAGCGATTAATACCAAAATGGCGGCTGTGCAGCGTTTATCTCAAAACCGCATTTTTCAAGTTGGCCGGAAACATAACTCACAAGGAACATCCCTCAGGTGACACCCTTCGATTTTGTTGAAATTTGGATATGTTATAAAGCACCGAAAAGTAAGCGATACGTATTTTTTTTTATCGGCGGAAAAACGGTTTTAAGGGGTGAAACGAACCCTCGAAAATGGGGGTGTTTTTCGTTTTTCGTCGGTAACGTTATCGTTCTCATCTCCAATGTATAGTGCACAAAAAAATAAACATTGTTGCAATTTGAAATTTTGTAATATCTCGTACCGTTAAAACGTTATCAACGAAAAACGAAAAAAGAAAAACATCCCCATTTTTTAGGGTGCGTTTCGGCGCTTAAAACCGTTTTTCTGCCGATAAAAGAAATACGTATCGCTTACTTTTCGCTGCTTTATAACATATCCAAATTTCAACAAAATCGAAGGGTGTCACCTGAGGGATGTTCCTTGTTAGACAATTTTCAACCGATTCACTTGAAATGTTGAATATGTCTTGAAAAATACATTGTCTATGGAAGTACATAGGAATTTTTTTTTATATTGCATAGTTCATTTGTTATTAACAATTATCTGACGATTATTAGGAAAATTTCTCACTTTTAAAAAATTTGCCTAAAAAACCGTCAGATAATTGTCAATAACAAACGAACTATGCAATATAAAAAAAATCCTACCAACTTCCAATTTGAGTAAAAAAATGTTGAGTTTCGAATTTTTATTGTAATATTTTTTTTATCGGCGGAAAAACGGTTTTAAGGGGCGAAACGAACCCTCAAAATAGGGGTGTTTTTCGTTTTTCGTCGATAACGTTATCGTTCTCATCTCCAATGTAGAGTGCACAAAAAAATAAACATCGTTGCAATTTGAAATTTTTTAATATCTCGTACCGTTAAAACGTTATCGACAAAAAACATCCCCATTTTTGAGGGTGCGTTTCAGCCCGTAAAACCGTTTTTCCACCGATAAAAAAAAATACGCATCGCTTACTTCTCGGTGCTTTATAACATATCCAAATTTCAACAAAATCATGTTCAAATAATATCGTTGGTTCACACTGAAGATACATTCATTATGCAATTATAAATATGTTCATTTTTTTCAGACAACCACATCGATGCCGAGAAAATTCACCATCAACGCGCGCGTAAATAAATACATCGCCTTATTATGTTATATCTTCGCCATTTGTTAATATTTCTGATTTTTTTTACATATACTTAACCATGTGCATGAACGATCTGTAAAAAAAATGTTGTCAATATATGCGTTATTTTTTTTAACCGCGTCTAGGAAAGTACCTTCGAAAATCGGCGATATCGCGTATAAGGCCTTAAATCCTCATGGGGATATAATAGGGATCTGGGGACTCCCGGACAAATTTCTGCACTCGGCATTTTCAATAAAACGCAAATGAACTCAACTTATCAAATCCCTAGAGGTGAGCTGAAATCAATTCATTTAACACAAGATTTCCTGCAAAAGTGCTAACAATTGGCATCGTTGATAATAGAAGATCTAAGAGAAAGAGCAAAAGAGTTGGAACCAACGGTGAAGCTGAAAACTTTCTTAGGAGATTACTCTCATTTAGTGAACTCGATGTGCTCTCTCTTCTCTCTCTCTCTCTCTCTCTCTCTCTCTCTCTCTCTCTCTCTCTCTCTCTCTCTCTCCCTCTCTCATCAATCGCCGAGGCGAAGACCTCGAGAATCACGGCTGGTACTTTCGTACTCGACAATTCCCTCGTTCGCATTTCATCCCTTTCTCAGATTCTTTTGTGCCAGTTGCGCTATACAGGGCGTTCCGAGTCCCGACACAATCATTCTTCCTTCAAATACATCGATACGTGCAAAACGACATCATAAATCATTCGGCGACGATGCATTAAAATATCGTTTCGATCTTTATCACATTGGAGTCTAGTGTCGACGCAACAGTGCCTACCGATCGTTTCTCAATCTAAGAATTGTCGTCGAAGTTCAACGGAACTTTGAAAAAGTCTTAAAGGGGCTATACCAGTGTGACACTTTCAAAAAATCGATTTTTTTGCCTTTTTCGACAATTTATATTTTCAAGAATATCCTGTAAAAATTTCAAGGCCGTATCTCGAATCATTTTATCTTGCAAAAATCGATAGTCAAATCTTTAAACGCGTTTTTCTCGAAATGAGATTTTTCAAATTTGCTGACATTGTAACTCAACGAGTAAATATCCGATTGACTTGAAATTTGAACTGAGTACTCTTGAATATATTTATTCTACAATGACGTAGGATATTGCTGATTGGATGAAAATTGACGATTTGGCATTGAAAAAAACGGCCATTTTGTAAGCAAGAAAACAGACTTTTTTTCATAACTACGCCATTTTGTTAGATTTTGATATTTTTCGAAAATCCTACGTCATTGTACAGGAAATACCTTCCAGTTTAACGACATTTTTTCCTTTTTCGGTTTCAGCTACTCAATCGGCCGGAATCATGTCAGCAGTGGAGGAACTTTTTTCTGGCGCCTCCGAAGGCAGCGTATAAGTCGCTTGGATCTCAATATTTTTCTATGAAAAAATTATGTAATATAGATCAAATATAGCCAAATATATACTTAATTTTTCGAAACATTTAATTTAGTACTTTTCTTCCAAAAAATTCCCGAAAATCACCCAAATTTTCAGCCTTCACACTGGGATAGCCCCTTAAAATGCATAGTCCCTGTAGTTCCGAGGCAGAAAAACAGGGGGTGTGAATTACACAACTGTCTGTTCGATCTTGAATGCACCGTACATAACTCTCTGAAAAACTCGGCCAAGAGTGCGCGCCTGGTCCTTTCTCGATTTATATGGCACGGGAAAAGGATTTTGCGCCTCCTGCTCCCCCTTGCGATTCGAGACTTTCTCTCTCACACGCACAGAGAAAACGTTTTTCCACCAGAATTTTTATCTGTGCCGCGCCCTTTTGCTTTCTTTTCCCTCCGTTTGCTATTAATTGCCTTCGCTTGCCTTGTCTCGGTATTCTCGTTTGAACTTCATTCCTCCCTTTTTACCTTCTTCTCTCAGCCATTGGTTACTCCACAACGCTGTACATATATTTTCTTTCCTTCTGTCAAATTTCTCGTACTTTCTTCCCGTTCACCGGCAAATTTTATTCTCAAAGAACAAAGGCTGGCGAAGCTCTAAAACGTTGTTTCGCCGCACTTTTCCATTCAGACATCGATTATTGAGCAATGGAAAACAAAGAAGAACTCTGACCTCTTCAGTGTCTCTGCAATTACGTAGGCATTGAATTTACCCGATCGCGGTACGTCTCAAATGAATTGGAATTGATTTACCCCAATTAACCCTTGCCATGGCGGTGAGCTCTTCTTCAACATGTTCTCTTGTTCAAGTAAGTGCTATTGGCCCAAAAACAAAATGGATCACAGTCACCGAAAATTCTCTCACCTTGCCATCCTCGCATGATGGAGAATAATCAATATTCTCGTGACTTTTATGAAAGGTACGTTTCGTCATGAAAGGTACGGTACGTCAACTCCATAGAGGAAGCTGCGAGGGGTTAAATAGTTCTTGCACGTTTGATTGGATTGGTCGTATGGAAAATAGTCGGCACGGAAAAAAAAGGAATTGACAGTAGCAGTGACAGATCGAGATACCCTAACGAGCAAAGAGGAGAGAAAAGGATACATGTTCCAATAATAACGATGCAAACGTTCACAGGGCTCAATGTGTACGTGTGTGTGTGTTTGTGTGTGTGTGTGTGTGTGTGTGTGTGTGTGTGTGTGTGTGTGTGTGTGTGTGTGTGTGTGCGTGTGTGTGCGTGTGTGCGTGTGTATGTGATTGGGCGTGTGTGAGTGGGTGTGTGGAGTGAATATGTATAAGTGGGTGTGTGGAGTGAGTATGTATGGTGTGTGTATGTGAGTAGGTGTGTGTGAGTCGGTAGGTATGAGTGGGTGTGTGTGTGAGTGGCTGTGCGTGAGTGGGTAGGTGTGTGTGAGTGTGTGTGTGTGTGTGTGTGTGTGTGTGTGTGTGTGTGTGTGTGTGTGTGTGTGTGCGTCTGTGTGTGTGAGTGGCTGTGCGTGAGTCGGTAGGTGTGTGTGTGTGTTCGCGCGCGCGTGTGTGCGTGTGTATGTGATTGGGCGTGTGTGAGTGGGTGTGTGGAGTGAATATGTATGAGTGGGTGTGTGGAGTGAGTATGTATGAGTGCGTGTGTGTGTGAGTGGTTGTGTGTGAGTGGGTATGTGTGAGTGAGTGTGTGTGTGTGAGTAGGTGTGTGTGAGTCGGTATGTATGAGTGTGTGTGTGTGTGTGTATGTTTGTGTGTGTGAGTGGGTGTGTGTGTGTGTGTGTGTGTGTGTGTGTGTGTGTGTGTGTGTGTGTGTGTGTGTGTGTGTGTGTGTGTGTGTGTGTGTGTGTGTGTGTGTGTGTGTGTGTGTGTGTGTGTGTGTGTGTGTGTGTGTGTGTGTGTGTGTGTGTGTGAGTGGGCAGGTGTGTGTGAGTAGGTGTGTGTAAGTCGGTATGTATGAGTGGGTAGGTGTGTGTGAGTGGGCAGGTGTGTGTGAGTAGGTGTGTATAAGTCGGTATGTATGAGTGGGTAGGTGTGTGTGAGTGGGGGTGTGTGAGTAGGTGTGTATAAGTCGGTATGTATGACTGGGTAGGTGTGTGTGAGTGGGTGTGTGTGAGTCGTTATGTATGAGTGGGTGTGTGTGAGTCGTTATGTATGAGTGGGTGTGTGTGTGAGTCGTTATGTATGAGTGGGTGCGTGTGTGAGTCGTTATGTATGAGTGGGTGTGTGTGAGAGGGTATGTATGAGTGGGTGTGTGTAAGTGGGTGTGTGTGAGTAGGTGGGTATGAGTAGCTCTGTGTGAGTGTGTGTGAGTGGGTGTGTAAGTAGTTGTGTTTGAGTGGGTGCGCATGAGTAGGTGCGTGTGAGTGGGTGGGTGTGAGTAGTGTGCGCGTAGAACATGAAGGCACTTTGCCCAGTCTCGTTCTTCGTATAAATACTTCTCTTCCTTTTCTCTCTCTCTCTCTCTCTCTCTCTCTCTCTCTCTCTCTCTCTCTCTCTCTCTCTCTCTCTCTCTCTCTCTCTCTTATTCGGAGAGCTCATGACGCTTATATCGCTCCTGGATCTCCACTCGAAGCACATTCACCGACTTTTGCCTCGTTTGCTCATTTTATATACGTGCCTAACGTGGTTGCACCTGACGTGACCCGTAATGTCCTTGTGCTATACCTCACGGCTTTTCAGGTCTGGCTATACGATTACTCGCACTACGCGGGCTTTTCCACTTCCACCATCATTCTCTTCCGGAATGAATCGCGAGGGGAAAAAAATAAGCGCGCGAGGTCTTTGACTTTCAGTAGCGCGCCCGTGAACGACAACGATAACCATCTCCAATGTATAAACCGAACTCGTAATTTTTTGATGCGTCGTATAGCTACGCGACATTACCGACTTTATATTCGATGGGATATACAGGATCTGCGAAAAGAACCTTATCCCGTTTCTTGAAACATCGTCTTTATCGGAGCCAATGAATTCTTCAACGGGGAATTAAAGGAGACCACCTGTCTAGAGCCCGGAGAAAAGGCGAATTTCGACTATTTTTTTGTGGATACCCAGTCGATGAGATGAAAATTCGGTTGGTGGGTTTTGTTCTACACATCTTCAAGTATCTTGATAATTTTTTTCATACGATTTTGAGGAAAAATTGCGGCGCTGAAGCTGGATGCAGCGAGCCACCAATTCTTTAACTGCTGACGCGAAGTTTTTGTAGAATCTTATGACTATATTTTACAACGACGAACGTAGGGAATTTTTGGTCTGATGAAATCTTTTTCTGAACTAAATCATTCTTACCCATTTTTTTACCGAAATAATTTTTTTCTGTTTAACATTCACTGATTTATCTATAATCGACATTTTTCGATTTCCCTACATACTTTGGAAGCAAACTTCAATGAGAACTCGAATTATTTTGAATTTTTATTCCAAGTAAAAAATTATCGAAATTCATCGTTTCTTCCGGGCTGGTTGTTTTTCTGGGCTACCATGAATTTTTTACCCTTGCAAATGTACGATTCAAGATTTTCGTAATCACAGATTTTTCAATATCGACAATATTAAAGTTCGGCCGTACAAGTATTTTTGATTGGTGAGGAAGATTTTTCGTTCGCTCATTTCCGACGGTCTTGTATACGCGTTATCGGGAAATATTGCACGGATGATGAAGGATATCGTTTTTTCACTCCAGACTCTATAATGCAAGTTTTTTAGGATTCCACGTTACAGCGTCGGCAGCTGATAATACCCTGAGCCCTGATATCTATAACCACAACATAGCCAGAGGAGAAGGGCGCAGGGTACGAGAAGGGTGGATAACGATTTTTCTAGAGACTTTTCCGGGCGCTAGCACATTTCATCCCGGTTGCAGATCCCCCACGGGGATAACTACGACAAACTGAACAACGTAACAGTGGTGGTACTCGACGTTCCTCGTACGAGATTCACGGGGTGCGACGGTCCTCGCGTTCTTTCCGAACAATGTACTGTACCAGCGGAAAAGCGCAGTCGCGGCACATTCTACCTTAGGACAACATTTTTTATTTTCCTTAAGGGATCTTCGCACTTTAGACGCTAAAAATGCTCTTTTCATGCATTTTTTGATAGGTTCATATTATAGATATTGATATAAAAGTTGGTACACTGAATAAATACAGTTTCGAAGTACATTTGTTTAAATTTGATTTATTTAAGTCATTTTTTATAGACGAAAATGGTAGTTGAAAAAATGTCCTAAAAAATTGTAGGTCTGTTGATGAAATCTCGGAGATGGATAATTCGCAACAAAAAAAATTAACGGTTTTACATTGAGTATGTTTAGGCACCCCGCGAAAAACTTCAAAGTCATTTTTCCACGATTCACTTTTTCGAACCTTGTGAAAGATCTAACTCTTGAACGAAGGTTCAGATCGCTTTGAAATTTTCACAACATATTCATAGTATCATCACCTATCGTGTGAACCACAGAAACGAAAATTTCAATAACACAAAAAAATATCAAAAATAAAATACCGACAGAACATTGAGTGAAAAAATTTCGAGTTTCGAGTATTTTATTATAATAATTTTTTTTTAATAATATTGTTGGTTCGCACTGAAGATACGTTCATTATGCAATTATACATATGTTCATTTTTTTCAGACACCCACATCGACGCCGAGAACTTTCGCCATCAACGCGCCCGCAAAAAAAATACATTGCTTTATTATGTTATATCTCCGCCATTTGTTAATATTTCTGACTTTTTTTTACATATACTCAACAATGTGCATAAATGATCTGTAAAAAAATGTTGTCAACATATGCGTAATTTTTTTTTAACCGCGTCTAGAAAAGTACCTTCGAAAATCGGCGAAATCGCGTATATAAGGTCTTAATGGCTATAGCGCATAACATACGATTTTTTATATATGCAAAAATAACGAAATGACGGAAATTTTTCTTAAAAAACAAAAAAACGTGTTTTTCGCCGTTTTTGGCGTAAAAGATAGTAAATATAAAAATTAAAAAAAAACTTTATGTGCACTATAGTTATAGTTGTAAAGAATATGTGGTTTAAAAATAAGGGTCGGTTCAGTAGTTTCGAAGATTTTATCAACAAGCCGTCGAAAATCATTGTTTCGAGAAAAACGCGTTTAAGGCGTTACCGCCACTTGTAGCGCAAAAAAGGCCTTTTTCATAAATTTTTTTAAAGAAAACTATAAAACTTTTTTAATCGATCAATATACCATCTTAAAGAACACATCTTAAAGAACTTTCAGTAATTTTTTAATTGAAAAATATTACATTGTTTAGTGGCAAATGGCCGTCAATGAAATAATGTTTTTATATACACGGTTTGCGGTGACCAACATTGCGGCGAAGTGGATCATCTGAAAAAAAAATGCGGATGGATTTAGTCAAATATAAGTATAAACTAGTCTTGAATCGAAGGATTTAAAAAAATATTCATCTTTCACAAAATGGCGGACAGTCAAAGTTAATGGTTCGATTTTAACGAAAAAAAACGGCCGTTTCTTGGCTATAAAACGGCCATTTTTTTCGAAAAAAAAAAAAATCGAACGATCAAAGACTACATTTTTATGTATTAAATAAGCCTGCAAAATTTCAAGAAGATCGGTTCATTAGTGTTCGAGTAATCTTGGTCACCGACTTCAGAAATGCCATTTTGAGAAAAACGCGTTTAAAGTTTCTCTTTCAACGCTCTTTCAACGCGGATTCTTCTCTTTCAACGCTCATATCTCAGTCAATTTTGTTCGGATCGACTTGAAATTTTCAGGACATATTCTCAGATACTTATAGTTAAAAAAAATGCAATAAAAAAAATCGATTTTTTCAAAATCGCAAGTGGGGTTAACCCCTTAAAGTTTGTCTGGGTTACATAAATAGATTTAAAAAATTTGAAGTATTTCGAAAGTGTATTTATTATGGGTAACAATTTTTATATAAATATCTATAATATAAACATAGCCAAAAAATTCATGAAAATAGCCTTCTTTTAGCGTCTAAAGTGAGAAGACCCCTTAATCACGGCTGGATGAAAATTTGTACATCCACGATGACTGGAGGAAATGATGTTATTCATAATTATATTACGAACTGGCATCACGATGTTATTAATACCTTTTTATGCTGAAATTGTACCCGAACTTTAGCGAAGATTCATGTGTCCAAATTATCCTTTAGATTCGATTTTGGTATTTCGGGACAAGATTAATTTGCAGTTTCGACTTGAAAAACCCTCACGCTCTTTCCCACAAAAAAGAAACCTGATTATACAGTGGGTAAAAAAAGTATTTGTACATCTCACACGAAACCGTTGTTAATTTGGCTTTATTCTTTTATTCATGTTTTCCCAAGATTATTGTAAACCGACACGATGTATATTTAGGATAAGCTATCGAGCACATTAACTTCATAGAGCATTTAATTTTTGTCGAACGATAATTTGAAAAAGACGACGTGTACAAATACTTTTCTTACCCACAGTAGTTCCCATCCCTATCAGTGAACTGACTCGAACCGTTCGCAAAGTAAATTTCCAACTTCTGTTTTCATTCGATTACTCAGGTGACGTGGAGAATTCGCTTAAGCTTCTAATGGTTAATACAACGTAGCGCTTGATTGACGAAAGTAATCGACAAGTGTTCCGTGCATTCGGCGTTATATTACAGAATTATCCAAGTTCCTCGTTTCTTGCTTGTGAGAATTACAGTTGAACTGTTTGCGTAGTTCAATGTAGACAGGAATAATTGAAGAGAAGCCTCCGAGATCCTTGGAATCGTTATAAAGGGTGTCTCAAAGTCACCTGACATTTTAATTTATCAATAAAACGTACTATTTATATTAAAAGAACGAATAGTTTTTATTTTAATTCGAGGTACAAACATGAAGGTTATATCTGGAACACAATATCCAATAAATGGCCGGTATGTTCAAAGTATGTAGAAGTATCACAACATAAGGCTAGACGGGCGTTACCGTGTTGATTCTACACATTTATGCGTTTTTTTACACACTTTTACGTACTAAATTGTTACACGCCTTCGTAGCTGCCCCCATCAATAACACGCTTAATCAAACACACATAAAGCGTGCAGAATCAACATACAATACGCATATTTACACACATTGGACTAAACATTTGATTGGACTAAACGTTGATAGAAACACGCGAGCAAAAATAACATGGGAACAAGCAACACAGTGCAAGTGTGTTAATTGCGAGTTATTGACCATATATTGCAAAAATCGCCTTGGTTACGGGATCACGTGAAACTCATTAGTTGATTTGACATCGATTGATTAACCGGTTAATTGAAGACCACATTTGGTCTTATCTTGTTGTTTCATTTATAGATCATTTTTGCATTTGTCACGTGGAAGGACCTGAAATTGGAATCTATTACTATATCACAGAGTGATATATAAGTACTGTTGAGTTCAGTTCAATAAATGCATATATTTTGACGATAAAAAGCTTTTGTTGTTCAATTTATTATTCCGACGCATCCCATGTATATACAGTGCTGCAAAAATAAGTGTGTTGTTTTTACACAGTTTGAGTGTGTAAATGGCTGTAGACACTTTTTACACGTTTCAAAGTGTGTAAGAAAATAACAAACGTAAGTGTGTTGTCTGAACGCATCTATCCGTGTTATTTTTACACCGTTATTTTTCACGCACGTTAAAACGTGTAAAAAGTGTTTACAGCCATTTACACACCTAAAGTGTGTAAAAATAACACATTTGTTTTTGCAGTGTATTAGGATGCACTGCAAAACTGCGCATCCCATGTATATACAATACTGCAAAAATAAGTGTGTTGTTTTTACACAGTTTGAGTGTGTCAATGGCTGTAGACACTTTTTACACGTTTAAGCGTGTGTAAGAAAATAACACACGTAAGTGTGTTGTTTAAACGCATCTATCCGTGTTATTGTTGCACTGTTATTTTTCACACACGTTAAAACGTGTAAAAACTGTCCTCAGCCATTTATACACCTAAAGTGTGTAAAAACAACACATTGGTTTTTGCATTGTATTGGGATACACTGCAAAACTGTGCATCCCATGTATATATAGTACTGCAAAAATGAGTGTGTTGTTTTTACACACTTTGAGTGGGTTGTTTTTACACACTTTGACTGTGTAAATGGCTGTATACACTTTTTAACGTGTGTAAAAAAATAACACACGTAAGCGTGTTATTTGAACGCATCTATCCGTGTTATTTTTACACCGTTATTTTTCAAACATGTTAAAACGTGTAAAAAGTGTCCACAGCCATTGACACGCCTAAAGTGTGTAAAAACATCACATTGGTTTTTGCAGTGTATTGGGATACACTGCAAAACTGCGCATCCTATATATATGGTACTGCAAAAATAAGTGTGTTGTGTTTTTACTCACGTTGAGTGTGTAAATGGCTGTAGACACTTTTTGCACGTTTTAACGTGTAAAAGAAACAACACACGTAAGAGTGATGTTTGAACGCATCTATCCGTGTTATTTTTACACCGTTATTTTTTAAACATGTTAAAACGTGTAAAAAGTGTCTACAGCCATTTACACACCTAAAGTGTGGAAAAACAACACATTGGTTTATGCAGTGTATTAGGATATACTGCAAAACTGAGCATCCCATGTATATATAGTACAGCAAAAATGAGTGTGTTGTTTTTACACACCTTGAGCGTGTTATTTTTACACACTTTGAGTGTGATGTTTTTACACACTTTAAGTGTGTAAATGGCAGTGCACTTTTTTCAACGTGTGTAAAAAAATAACACACGTAAGCGTGTTGTTTGAACGCATCTCTCCGAGATCTTTTTACACCGTTATTTTTCAAACACGTTAAAACGTGTAGTGTCTACACCCATTTACACACCTAAAGTGTGTAAAAACAACACATTGGTTTTTGCAGTGTATTGGGATACAGTGCAAAACTGCGCATCCTATGTACATACAGTACTGCAAAAATAAGTGTGTTGTTTTTACACACGTTGAGTGTGTTGTTTTTTCACACGTTGAGTGTGTAAATGGCTGTAGACACTTTTTTGCACGTTTCAACGTGTAAAAGAAAGTAACACACTTAAGAGTGTTGTTTGCACACATCTATCCGTGTTATTTTTGCACCCTCATTTTTCACACACGTTTTTCACACACACGACACAAAAAGTGTCCACAGCCATTTACACACCTAAAGTGTGTTAAAACAACACATTGGTTTTTGCAGTGCATTGGGATACACTGCAAAACTACGCATCCCATGTATATACAGTACTGCAAAAATAAGTGTGTTGTTTTTACACACTTTGAGTGTGTAAATGGCTGTAGACACTTTTTACACGTTTTAACGCGTGGAAGAACGTGTGGAAGAACGTGTTTTAACACGTTCCATCTATCCGTGTTATTTTTCACACACGTTAAAACGTGTAAAAAGTGTCCACTGCCATTTGAACACTTAAAGTGTTTAAAAACAACACATTTGTTTTTGCGCTGCTGGGAAAAATTAGTACTTCATGTTCGCCACAAAAAAATTGCGTACGATTTAAAATGACAGGTCATTTTGAGACACCCTCTAAATACATCTCGAATTTATCAAGTCAGGGACACTTCCATGTTGTTCGTCCCTTTTTCCCTCTTTGTCCCTAGCTGCTGTCTCTCATATGGCACATTTCGTTCTGCCTTCATTTTCAACACTTTTTCTCAATTAGACGGTAATATTGAAAAACTTGTTCACATTGAAATCCACTGGGGTATTTTGTTTGCATCAACGTATCAAATTGACATGCTCATAATGGACTGTTTTCGTGTTGCTCTTTTATTTGGGTAGCAGACGTCAACAGAGTTCATTTCCCAAATGAATATTAATGACTGCGTGGACCATTAATTTGAGAGTTTGCAGCCTGGGAGTATGCGAGTTAAATAAGTTTCCCCGGATCTGGCATGTACAACCTCTACAAGTATTGAATTGACGAATGAACCATCTTTCCATGCATGGTTGGAACTTTCAACTCGGCAAACTTTCCAGCTGATCGTTGAATCTTTCTACTCGTTGAACCACAATTAATGGAGTATCATTAATATCGCGTTTAGCGTAAAAATCGATTTTCTCGTCGTTCGAAAAGTTTTTAATGCATGTTCGCTCAACAAGGCACGATGAACGATCGTTTCCTCGTAGTTCTCTTCCTCTTGTTTCTCGACGTCTCAGAATCGCTTCACGGTGGCAGCTCTCCGCTGCAGGCCAGAGAAATTCTGGATTACTCTCCACCCCCCCCCTTCTCACTCTGTCTCGCTCTTTCCATCTCACCTTCTTCATTTGCCCTCAGGTGCAATTTCATTACTCAACTAGCTCCCGAGTCTATTGGCGTTCAGTCGAGAGAAGATTTCATTAATCTGAGACAAAAGTATCAATCTGTCAATTTCCTCGTTGTCACAAAAACGGATATTTGTTGTGGCAAAAATGATAAAAATTATTTATCAGCGAAATTTAAGGCCTTAGTAAGGGGTATAAAATCATGTGAGAATTTAACAATTTTTTTTCGTATGAAAAAGTGATTCACTCATAAAATTAATTACACATCTATTTAGTATGAATTTCAAGCTGTTAGAAAAAAATATATATTTTTTTTCGATGTCCGAAATGGCCGACTACTAATATTTTCGATTGTTATCTTTTTTCAGGCGCTCCGCGGCGTGGCATTTAGCATCCACAATTTTTTACCTAGAACAAAAAACAAAAATTCTCATCACTCTATATTAGAATACCTAGAGAAGTACGGAATTTAAAAAATATTGTTTTATTCAAAAAAATGAAAAGTTTTCGATTAATAAGAAATTCCGCACGTACTTCTCTGCGAAATGCAGTTAGGAACATAATTTTTTAATTTAAAGTAAATCGAGTGAAAATTGTTGAAGTTTATTTGTCACGTTAATTGGAAAGGAGCTGTTTCGAGAAGGTTCGAGTAGGCGGTAATTTTGTACATCGAAAAAAAAAAATTCTAACAGTTTGATATTCATACTAAATAGATGTGTAATTAATTTAATGAGCGAATCACTTTTTCATACGAAAAAAATGGTTAAATTCGCACATGATTATATACCCGTTACTGTGGCATAAGGCCTTAACTAGTTGACTGACACAATGTCCGTTGTAGAAAAGTGACAAAGTTGCTAAAATTTGTACGAAAAATGTAGCCTTTTTTTCAAATTCGTCGTATTGTTGGATTGATATTCACTCAAAAGTCCAAAAAAGAGACGAAAACCCAGTACTTTTTAGCGTAAAATATGATTTTTTGACTAAACGTAGATGGTTGCATACTGAAAGTAACTCCAATAAAATGTTGCCCCTCAACTCGCCCCGACCCTAAGAAATAGGGGTTGAACACTTAAAAATTGCCGTATCTGGATAATTAATAGCCCGATCAAAAAATGTTTCGAACAAAAGTTGTTTGGAATAATAAAATACGTATAAAGTTGTCTGACGTCCAATCCCGTATCGTTGAAAATAGCGGCAGAAAACGACAGATAGAAAAAGTATTTAAAAAAAATAATTATAAAATATATTTTGTGTTTTTATAAATTAAAACCAACATTATTCGATTGCTTATTGCGAAAATACCTTATTTATACATTCTTAGTATTCTTCTTGCATGGAATAAAATACCATATTGCTCGATCATCGGAACATTCACGATCGGCGAAACCTATCAATCTCGTGTTTTCTTTGAGAGGAAGGAAGAAAGGTGCAAAGAGCATGTAGATGGAAGCGAAGAGTTTGAAGCCCTTCAGTGGGGTTAGAGGGTCGGAGTAAGCTTTCTTTGCACTTCTACGAGGACGAAACATCCATGAAACGAGGTATACTTTTTGATTGCATATGCTGTAGCAAACGCGACTGAGGGAGTTCTTATATAGCTGTTCCATACACGACTCGAAGACAAAGAAAAATAAACCGATCCTGGAAAAACTGAGATGCAGCCCCATTTCTATGGACTCCATATTAAGCGCAAACTTGAATTGGAATTGCAGGACAAAGAAACTACACGAAGGTTTACAGTTCGAG
The DNA here is from genome assembly GCA_963210295.1 of Ophion ellenae. Lineage (NCBI taxonomy): Eukaryota > Metazoa > Arthropoda > Insecta > Hymenoptera > Ichneumonidae > Ophion > Ophion ellenae. The sequence goes on along the minus strand of OY723385.1, from coordinate 3,076,854 downwards.
AATATTAAAAATTCAGTAACAATTCGAACAAAATTTCCACAAAAACGAACAAATTTAAATTGTTAAAAATAATAATAGTTAAAATTGGTGATAAATATTATTATTTTTTGTAATTTTTAACTATAAAACAACATAAATAATGGTGTTATATCATCGTTGTAAGCGACCTTCTTTTTAATATATACTCTTGGACCCCCTAATATAAGTAAAAATTTTGCCAAAATTACATTTTTTCTTTGAAGACCCGCTTTTTGTGATTTTTTTCTTCGGACGTGAACTACATAATATAGATTATTATAAAACATTTTTATTTTCATTTTTCATTTTGTGCCGTAAGCACCCATTAAGAAGGGGTTTTTCTAAATTCAACCCTTATGGGGAGAAAAGGGGTGGCACAGTTTGTATGGAAATTCAACAAGATCTGGTCGGATTTACTTGCAATTTGGTATTCGTGCTTCTTAACACAATTAATGAAACACGTATTTCAGCGATTTTAGAAAATCAACCCCTAAGCGGAGAAAGAGGGTGGCAAAGTTTGTATGGAAATTCAAAAAAATCTGGTCGGATTTACTTGAAATTTGGTATTCGTGCTTCTTGACACAATCAATGAAACACGTATTTCAGCGTTTTTAGAAAATCAACCCCTAAGGGAAGAAAGGGGGTGGCGAAGTTTGTATGTAATTAAAAAAAATGGCCAGCAGATTTACTTGAAACTTACAAGGAAACTCCCTCAAGTGACACCCTTCGATTTTGTTGAAATTTGGATATGTTATAAAGCACCGAAAAGTAAGCGATACGTATTTTTTTTATCGGCGGAAAAACGGTTTTAAGGGCTGAAACGCACCCGTAAAAAATGGGGATGTTTTTCGTCAATAAAGTTTTAACGGTACGAGATATTAAAAAATTCAAATTGCAACAATGTTTATTTTTGTGTGCACTATACATTGGAGATGAGAACGATAACGTTATCGACGAAAAACGAAAAACACCCCTATTTTCGAGAGTTCGTTTTACCCCTTAAAACCGTTTTTCCGCCGATAAAAAAAAATACGTATCGCTTACTTTTCGGTGCTTTATAACATATCCAAATTTCAACAAAACCGAAGGGTGTCACCTGAGGGATGTTCCTTGTTAGTATCAAAGTTCCTCAATACAATTAATGAAAGACGTATTTTAGCGATTTCGAAATCCAACCCCTAAACGAAAGGGGGTGGCAAAGTTTGTACGGAAAATTTAAAAAATCGCTTCAAATTGACTTGAAACTTTGTATTACTGCTCCTAGACACAATTAATAGACTTTCAGCGTTTTTGGAATTTCAATCCTTAACGGGAAAAGGGGGTAGTAAAGTTTGTATGGTAAAATAAATATCTGTTCAGATTTACTTGAAACTTAGTATCAATGCTCTCCAACACAATTCTACGTGTTCCTTGATGATACATTAGAGGAGCACATTTCATTAAGGCGGTCTGTACATTTAAACAGGAAAAAAGTAAGCAATTTTGAGGAATTTTTTTAACAAAGAAATAATTATTTTCTTCTCATCAAAATATAGTTATACTTCAATAGTATGTTTAAGCATACAAAACAATTTGTTTAAATTCATTTATCATCGAAACGGCGGAGGCGTGGCAGACTGACTTGCGAAAAAGTCCGAACATTTTTTCAGTTCGAACATGTATAGTTTCTATTTGACGGTAACTAAAACGAGAAAAATACAAATTCAAGAGAATGGCACGCATTTACAAAAAAAAATCAACATTTCACGCAAAATTTCTATAAAATTTGGATTAAAATAGTAGTTTTTTTTAGAAGGTATCAATATTGTCAATATTTTCACCAAGTTTCGACTTAACCGATTTAATAGTTTTTGAGTAATCCTGCAAGCCAATTTCACGGCGTTGACAGCCCTTTCACGTATGAAGTTTTTTGAATTTCGTTTTGAAACTTTGGGAAAATATTCCACATATATAAATAGTTCTCTCGTTTAAAGAAAAAAAGAAAATCGATTGTTTGATCATTGTAAATGTATATCCTGGCGCTTGCGATTTCCGAGAAATTAAAGAGTTTTTTATTGAAAGTATCCTAATCTTGGCTCGATAATTTTTCGTTTCATATGTTTTCATAATGGAAGCGTGATGTGAGCTTGTGAGTCCAGTTACATGCAGAAGAGAACGCAATTCTCCAGTGCTTATTGAGCTCTCTCTCTCTCTCTCTCTCTCTCTCTCTCTCTCTCTCTCTCTCAGTCTCGCTGTCTTCGTTTGCGATACAGACCGGCTGCGATGTTTGACTTTCGCGGCGCGATTTCGCGAAGAGAAATATACAGAAACGAGAGTGCAAGGACCGGAGAGCGCGCACGTGATAGAACGACTTTTAAAGTACATATTTGCAACAGTGGAGTAAAACCGCAGACCAAGAAGGCGAAGAAAACTTCCTCCAAATCACTAGAGTATTCTCTCTCTCTCTCTCTCTCTCTCTCTCTCTCTCTCTGTCTCTCTCTCTCTCTCTCTCTCTCTCTCTCTCTCTCTCTCTCTCTCTCTCTCTCTCTCTCTCTCTCTCTCTCTCTCTCTCTCTCTCTCTCTCTCTCTCTCTCTCTCTTCTTCTCCATCGGGAGATTTTGTTCTCCCTGTCCAGAATTCTCATCGTGGTATACGAGAAGTATATAGGGCTTTGCTCGGACTTCGTTTCGTTATATTGTTCTCTCTAGCAGTTCGTAGGGAGTAAAGAGCTTTTTGTCCAGTGCACGTTGGAGTTTTTTGTTATTTCTTGTTTGTATCATATAACACTCTTTATATATATATATATATATATAAACGTATATCTTTGTATTTATAGATATATACATATGTATATATACATTGTAACCCCCCCCCCCCCCCCCCGAATATAGATGTTTCAAGGAACGTTCAGTTTAAGACGTGCCTTGCGTCCTGTACATTTTTTCCTTCAATTTCTGCACTTGATGTATGGAATACAGGTACCATACAGACCACATGAACACAGAAAATAAGTACCACTGCACGGTCTTCCTATGGAGACCAAGAACGATAGATATGGCCCAGCTCAGTGAAACGTTTCCGGTATGGGAACAAACGATTTTAAGCTTTGACCAGAATACGAAAAGTATTTGATAGCTTTGTCACATGAATAATTCGTAGGAATGGTACAAATGTCCATTAAGAACAGCGTGTAATGTGGTGGGTCGAATTTTTTTTTTATTGCGATTTCTGAAAGTATAATTTCTTACGAATATTTTCTTGGAAAAATTACCCGAGTTATGGGCTTTTAGAGGGGTCGTATTGAGAGTGCCCGACAATCGCAATTCTCAAATATTAATGAGACTGACAAGGAACATCCCTCAGGTGACACCTGCGATATTGTTGAAATTTGGATATGTTATAAAACACCGAAAAGTAAGCGATACGTATTTTTTTTTATCGGCGGAAAAACGGTTTTAAGGGGTGAAACCAACCGTCGAAAATAGGGGTGTTTTTCGTTTTTCGTCGATAACGTTATCGTTCTCATCTCCAATGTATAGTGCACAAAAAAATAAACATTGTTGCAATTTGAAATTTTTTAATATCTCGTACCGGTAAAATGTTATCGACGAAAAACGAAAAACATCCCCATTTTTGAGGGTGCGTTTCAGCCCTTAAAACCGTTTTTTCCGTCGATAAAAAAAAATACGTATTGCTTACCTTTCGGTGCTTTATAACATATCCAAATTTCAACTAAATCGAAGGGTGTCACCTGAGGGATGTTCCTTGTCAGACAATTTTCAACCGATTCACTTGAAATGTTGAATATATCTTGAAAATTACATTGTCTATGGTGGAATTTTTTTTTTATTGCGATTTCTGAAAGTATAATTTCTTACGAATATTTTCTTAGAAAAATTACCCGAGTTATGGGCTTTTAGAGGGGTCGCATAGAGAGTGCCCGAAAATCGCACTCCTCAAATATTAATGAGACTGACGAGGAACATCCCTCAGGTGACACCCTTCGATATTGTTGAAATTTGGATATGTTATAAAACACCGAAAAGTAAGCGATACATATTTTTTTTTATCGGCGGAAAAACGGTTTTAAGGGGTGAAACGAACCCTCGAAAGTAGGGGTGTTTTTCGTTTTTCGTCGATAACGTTATCGTTCTCATCTCCAATGTATAGTGCACAAGAAAATAAACATTGTTGCAATTTGAAATTTTTTAATATCTCGTACCGTTAAAATGTTATCGACGAAAAACGAAAAACATCCCCATTTTTGAGGGTGCGTTTCAGCCCTTAAAACCGTTTTTTCCGCCGATAAAAAAAACGTATTGCCTACTTTTCGGTGCTTCATAACATATCCAAATTTCAACTAAATCGAAGGGTGTCACCTGAGGGATGTCCCTTGTCAGACAATTTTCAAGCGATTCACTTGAAATGTTGAATATATCTTGAAAAATACATTGTCTGTGGAAGTATGTAGGATTTATTTTTTATATTGCATAGTTCATTTGTTATCAACAATTATCTGACTTTAGATTATCGGAATTTTTAGGCAAATGTTTCACTGTCCACTTTAGCAGGGCGTCATTTGGCCAAAAATCAATATATCGATAAAATCTTACGTACTTCTATAGCAGTTACTATATATAATCGAAAAAAAAAATCATTGCCTCATTATAATTCTAAAATTACAGGAGCTGGTTGTCCGGCCGTGGACCCTGGAAAAACGGAGACGTCATCGCAAAAACGCTGCCCAGCCGCCATTTTGAAATTAATGGCTTCAGAAAAATTATTGTATACAGTCACTGATATGTATGATAAACACCCTTTTTGTAATCTCGATTTATTACGTAGTTTTTCTGAAGAAAAAATCCCCAAAAAGCCTTGTTTTTCGGTCTCTAGAGTGGCCTCACCCCTTAATTTGATGCTGATCAGAACCAGAGATACAAACGCAACTGAAGATGATTGCATGCCTTCTAGCCCTAAAAGGTGCCGAATTCAAATTGAGAATCAAGATCAGCCTTCAACAAGTTGTGCCCCAATCATAGAATACACACCTCAATGTCGAATTTCGTTACAAACGTTGGAATCTATCTATCTATCTTCTATCTTCTATCTATATAAATAAAAAGAGAAGTCCTGACTGACTGACTGACTGACTGACTGACTCATCAACGCCCAGCCCAAACCCTTGGACCTAGAAAGCTGAAATTTTGCACAAAGGTTCCCTTTATAATGTAGACAAGGAATAAGGAAGGATTTTTCGAAATTCAACCCCTAAGGAAGTTAAATTGGGGGTGAAAGTTTGTATGAAAAATCTTATTCGTTGAGTTAATATACTTGAAAACTTAACACAAATAAATTATAAAGTAAATTATAAACTTTGTCACTTTTATTTTTCCTAAACTACCCCCTAAGAGGGGATTTGGGGGTATCAAAGTTTGTATGGAAGAATTTTAACGCGCGGTTCGATTAACTCGAAACTCAGTATTTATGCTTGAGAACAAAAATAAAGAATAACGTGTATCAGGGTTTTTCGAAAATCGACCCTTAACGGGTTAAAAAGGGATAGTCATTTTTACAGGGGAGGATTTTATCGCGGGGCTTATCTTCTTTGAAACATCTTCTTTGATCTTATTTGAAACTTGACACAAATACTTGCCTATGTAATAAAGTTTGTCATTAAGGGGTTTAGGGGGGGGGGGGTGGTTAACGGGGATTATTTACGTAACTATTTTTTTCTAATTCTCACAGGATAGAGAATAAAGAGGATTTAATGTTTTCACTTTAAAGTTGCCTTCATATTTGGCATTTAAGTAGGTAATTTTCCGTCCCGTTATTAGGTTATATTATTAGGTTTTAGAGATTTTATCCTCCATCAATCATATATCAATCCGCGCGCCGCTCCTCGGATACTATATAAGCAGTGCGAGAAGACATTGTTTACCTAGATTAACAAATGGGGTACTTTTAATCACGGTAGTATGTTCCCGTGGGATATTTTCCGACATCCACGCGGGCGAAGCCGCGGGCAAAAGCTAGTGTTGAATATGAACAAAGACCAGCAAGACCGGACTAACGACAGCGGAAATCTACTTTTGGTGTTACAATCAAACCTACTGGAGTACAAAAAAGATCAAAGACTACCTCTGCAAGAGGACCCCCAATGTGGTGGAAATCAAATGAACACAAGTACCATTGTCTCTTGCCAATAGTGCGGCAGTATTTGTCAGCTCCTCCCAGTGGCGTAGCCAGTGCACAATTATTCCGTGGAGCTGGTCTCACATACGAAAAACACCGAAATAGATTGCAGGGTGAAAAAGCGGCAAAATTCCTTTTTGTTAAATATAACTTTCCGTCAGTACATTTTGAATATTAAGGGGTATGGCCACTGTATAAATTTCAAAAAATCGTTTTTTTTTCTTAAAAGATGCCTTAATATCTTAAAAATGACATACTCAAAGGATTAAGGTGGGAAAAATGTGTAACTACTTCCGTTTTGAATTTTGGCGCAGCCCGTCTCAGCCCGATGCAATACGTACCGAAAACTTTAAACGCCTTTTTCTCGAAACTACATTTTTCAAGTCGGCCGGACTCATAACTCAAACAAATCTTGACCGATTGACTTGAAATTTAAACTGTATATTCACAATTATATTCTGCATAGAAGTACGTAGGATTTTCTCGGTATATTACATAGTTTTTTTTATTAACAATTTTCGAACGATGTTTTTTTGAGAATTTCGAACTTTAAAAAAAACGCGCTGTTTTAGCAAAAATCGATATATCAAAAGAATCCTACGTACTTCTGTAGCTATTCGCACGTATAATCGAAAAAAAAATTCATTCACTGTAAATTAAAAATTGCAGGTGCCGTTGCGTCGAAGAAAAGCTGTGCAGCCGCCATTTTGTTTTATATTACTTTGAGAAAAATAGTTTATACAGTTTACGATATGTACAATGAAGGGCATTTTCAGAATTCTTATTAGGTGCGCAACTGAGTTCCCGCTGTTTTCCAAGAGATGGCTCCACTAGTAAGTGCTCGTCGATTGTGACATAACCAAAACGTCATGAACCAAGCTAAGAAATATGGCAAACAAACCGCTTTGACACATTAGCGATTTTGTTTTTGCGTCGTATACTTTTGGTTGTGTGAAAATGTCTGATTTTGTGCCAAATAATCGTCATTTGCGGGAAGTGTTGCTTGTCTTCATTCATTCGAAGAAAACGGCGGCTGAAGCGCATCGAGAACACCAAAAAGTTTACGGAGATGCTGCTCTGAGTGAGACAACGTGCCGTGGTTGGTTCCGTCGCTTCAAAGACGGTGATTTCGATGTTGACGACCGTTCACGTGAAGGAAGGCCAAAAACCTTCGAAGACGGTGAATTGGAGGCATTGCTCGATGAGGATCCGTGCCAAACGCAAAAAGAGCTTGCTTCAGCGTTAGGAGTTACCCGCCAAGCCATTTCCAAGCGATTGCATGCGTCGGGAATGATTCAAAAACAAGGAACTTGGGTTCCTTATGATTCGAAGCCGAGAGACGTTGAGCGTCGTTTTTTCGCCTGTGAACAACTGCTCCAGCGGCAAAAAACGAAGGGTTTTCTTCATCGCATCGTTACGGGTGATGAAAAATGGATTCATTACAGCAGCCCAAAGAGAACAAAATCATGGGGACTGCCCGGTCATGCTTCTACGTCGTCGGCTCGGCCGAATATTCACGCTGCGAAGGTTTTGCTGTGTATTTGGTGGGACCAGGCCGGTGTTATTTATTACGAGCTGTTGAAACCGAACGAAACCATCACTGGGGAACGGTATCGAACTCAATTGATGCGATTGAGCCGAGCACTGCGCGAAAAGCGGCCACGATACGAGCAGAGGCACGAAAAAGTGATTTTACAGCATGACAATGCTCGGCCTCGCGTTGCCAAACCCGTTAAAACCTACTTAGAAACGCTCAAATGGGAAGTCCTACCCCACCCGCCATATTCCCCAGATATCGCGCCGTCCGATTATTACTTGTTCCGTTCGATGGCACATGGTCTGGCTAATCAGCAGTTCCGCTCATATGAAGACATCTCAAAATGGCTTGTTTCGTGGATACACTGTAAAAAAATTCTGTATGAAAATTAATATACAAGTGTAGGAAGTTTTTGTGCGGATACCGCTTATGAAATTTCAGATACGATTTTGAAAATTCCAAACAGGTTATTTTAAAAATGAAAGTGTAGTTTCGTAATATTGATATACTTGTGCGTTTGAAAAATAATGCACGTGTAAAGAAATAATCACATCCAAGTATATTGAAATCAAGAACCATTTGCTGATATCAATATACAAGTGTATATTAAATTCAAGAACCATTTGCTAATATTAATATACGGGTGTGTATTAAAATTACTCATCCTAAGTATTAAGTTTATTTCAGAAATTGATAATTGCAATACGTTTTTATGTAAAAATTATCAAATTAAGGGGGGATTGTCTTTTTTTTTCGCAAAATTTACCGCTTTTTGGGAATTTTTTTGTGAAGAAAGTATACAACGGAAAACTTGTGAAACTTGGCATATAGTTTTATTGATCTGTTTACTACATACAAAAAAATTTTTAAACAATTTCATCAAAAAATCCCCCCTTAAACGCGTTTTTCTCGAAACAGCTTTTTCACAACTGGTGTGCACGATTTCTCAAAAACTATTCAACCGATTGCCTTCAAATTTGGACAGAATGCTCAGCTGACATCCTTTTATCGTTTGATGAAGCAAAAAAGCAATGCGTTTAATAGTTTTTTATTTATAACAAAAAATCGATCAATTTTTTTCGAAAAATCGATACTTCAAGTTCAAAACGTCACCAAATCGTCAATTTTTTTTCCCCTTCATCGAACGATAGCTATATGTATCTAAAGTAAAATGCTTTTTGGGTTTTTGTTGCAGGATGAACGTGAAGGCTGTAATCGTGCACACCATCAAAAAAGGACCATCGCGCGTCGAGGGGGGTGGGAGGCGGATTTTTTTATGAAATTGTTAAAAATTTTTTTTGTATGTAGTAAACAGATCAATAAAACTATATGCCAAGTTTCACAAGTTTTCCGTTGTATACTTTCTTCACAAAAAAATTCCCAAAAAGCGGTAAATTTTGCGAAAACAAAGACAATCCCCCCTTAAGACCACTCAATTCATATACTGTATGATGCTTTCGATAAAATGTAAATGCAGTGAAATCACTGCACATATGTATTTTTTTTTCTTTATATATGTATTCCTCAGAGGCACGGGGCCTTCTCCTTTTATCATCCTCTCCTTTATTCCTTCCATCATTCACAATCCTTCCAGAGTTCCCTACATTCCTTCCAGCCCCCCCCCCCCCCCAGAGTATTGACCGCATCCACTCTTTCCTAATGCACTACCGTATCGCATTTGCACGAAGGCCCAGGTAAACTGCGGAAAACCTGGGCCGATACAGGCGGCCATATTCGGTTGAGTTTCAGTTGTATTACCATCAATCAGAAACTCAGACAAACTGTTTCCCACTCAGAGGTTGACGCGCAAACCAGTGCACGGGCAAACGGTCACCGCTCCAAGTATTGGCCGCGCCCAATGCTGCTTAACTTCAGTGACCGGCGAGCCCGCACACCGACCGCGCGCCCATCTCTGTCCACTGCACGCATGTATTTGAAATTCATGTGACTTTGAGATATCGTCCGGGTCAACAATTATGAAAATCATAAAATGTTTCTTCAATATTAATATACGAACACATTAAATTCAACTTACCTGTGATTTGTTTTTGACAAACAATTGTTAATCTCAGTGGCTTTTGTCTTGGAAATTTCTGAATCGAATCACAGTATTCATGTACTGGATGGTATTATTCCGAGAAGTATATCATCGATATTCCTAAAGATTTGTCTTATATTTAACTCAGCGTCGATGAGAAATAATATCAGATAGGGGTACGATCGAGATACTTTCCATTTCCAATTCAGTTCCACATGTATTGTATTTTTCAGGCAGCCGTAAATAAATTTCAAACTTGTTTTGTATTTTCAATACTCTGTTTTTTATAGTTGATTTATTATACATCTGTAGTAATTTTCAATTGAAGACACGGGTTAATACAATACATTTCCCACAAATTTACAAACTTGTCTTTGAAATTCCACGTTGCATCTATTAAATTCTATATCCACGTTAGAATTTCATGTTCCTGTTTTAAATTTACGGTACGAGTGTTTCAAAGTTAATTTCATCTACTGAGTTCGTCAAATTCAATTCCTTTGTATCTTAAATGTATTGTAAATTTCATATCATTTTTTACAGTGTAGCCTCAAAAGACGAACACTTCTACCGTGACGGTATTCGAGCTCTGCCAGAAAGATGGGAAAAAGTTGTCGCTAGCGATGGGCAATATTTTAAATGATTCATTTGTAACCATTTTTCACAATAAAGTGGCATTTTCATCAAAAAAACAGCGAGAACTTAGTTGCGCACCTAATATTTGTTCCATTGTCCCGCTAAAAAAAATTCCCAAAATATCAAACACAATCCTTGACAAAGAATTGTTATTTTTTTAAATAGTATTTACACTTCCGGTTCTGCATCCGCTTTCGCTAAAATTTACTTTTGACATCTGTTTCCGCTTCTGCTCCTGTTATGACACCTCCGTTGCATCGCTAATATGGAGACATTTTGCCACCACTAGTGTGCGATTCACGTATCATACACTGCTGGGGAATGAGGCACGTTCCCATCTCAGGTGTTTCATGATGGAAACCAGATTCAGCAGGCTGCAAAATTTACTCTCTCCTTTTGCTTCTCTCCTTATGTTCCACTCTTTCTTTCCATCTGCTCTCTTGCTGTTTCTCCCTTCCTTCTCTTTTTACACTCTTCTCTTCCTCTCCATGCTTTCCGTCCGGCTCTCTCCCACCAACGCACCCGGCAATCATAATACCTCCGGCTCTTTATCCTACGCTCGATCTTGATTCTATTTTGATAACCAGCGCAGCTGGAAATGCGGCAAGAGAGAATCCGAAGCACAACCATCAAGAGTTACGCCACGCGTGTGGACTCTTGTAACGAATCGCGGTTGAAGAGAAAAAGCGAGGGAGCAAGATGGGAGGAAGCTGTCCTAAATTGCAAAAGAAATACAGCGCAAGACAAATGCAATTGCAATTTACTTGCACACTATGATAATCCACGGAAAAGATCAAAAATCGTTATCAAAATAACTGATTTTTTTTACTTTGGGTAAAAATGCATAGATATGAAAGTAAATTAAGGGGAGATGTATACCTGGATCGATGATTCCATGTAAGTTGACAAATTTCATGATTTATTCATTCGCAAATTTTCAAACGCGTTTTTCTCAAAACCACGGTTTTCAAATCGGTACCCAAAATTTCTCGAAAACCAATGAACCGATTGTCTTGAGGTTTTTCGTGGTTATTCTATACACCATTATCTAGTACTTGTCATAGGATTTTTTTTCCCCGTTACTTAGTTTTTGTTTTATAGGCAAAATAATAACTAATTACTGGCCCAAAAATCACTATTTATGTTCAAACTTCCGCCATTTTGTCATAAATCGATATTTTCAAAATCGGCTATGACAAGTACTAGATTATAGTATCTGATTTAATAATCTTTTTGGTTTTTTTTTTCAGATGATTTTTGAAGAAACGTCAGTGGGTATCGTATACGCAGATTTGTTTACGTCGCTCCAAGGATCATACAATATCCTTGTATATTTTTGATATTTTTAAGGAGGTACACCAGCTTCATACAATGTTGCCATGCTGAACCATGGTAAAATTTCAAAACGGTGATAGATCAATAAAATTTGGTGAATATATTCTTTAGTATTATATATGTCAATACAATTTTTTTCAGATTTTTTCATTGTGCCGTTATCGAGTAATTGAACATTGAAGTTCACGTGTATAAGCATAGCGTTTTTATAGATATAGGTATATATTCCGGGTATAAGAATAAACGCTTGTGAATTATTTGTAAGAAAACGGCACAACCAAAAAAATCTGAAAAAATTTGTATCTACATGAATAATACTAAAGAATATATTCACCAATTTTTATTGATCTATCACCATTTTGCTGAAGCTAGTGTACCTCCTTAAATGAAGAAAATTAAATATATTTTTGAATGTATATACTTTTAGATCATTGAAACCCCAATCCGAAATTTTATATAGTTTTCCTTGAAAAAAATCACAAAAATGACCTTTTTCGCGCTCCTAGGTGTATATCTCCCCTTACGGCTTTAGGCCACAGTAACGGGTATAAAATCATGTGCGAATTTAACAATTTTTTTCGTATGAAAAAGTGATTCACTCATAAAATTAATTACATAGGCCTTTGAATGTATATAATTTTAGATAATTAAAACCCCAATTCGAAATTTCAAATAGTTTTCCTTGAAAAAAATCACAAAAATGACCTTTTCCGGCTCCTAGGTGTATATCTCCCCTTAAGGCCTTAGGCCACAGTAACGGGTATAAAATCATGTGCGAGTTTAACAATTTTTTTCGTATGAAAAAGTGATTCACTCATAAAATTAATTACATATCTATTTAGTATGAATATCACGCTGTTGGAATTTTTTTTTTCGATTTAGTATGGATATCTATTTAGTATGAATATCACGCTGTTGGAATTTTTTTTTTCGATGTACAAAATCGCCGACTACTCGAAACTTCTCGAAACAGCTTTTTTCCAATTGGCGTGACAAATAACTTCAACAATTTTCACTCGATTTACTTTAAATTTAAAAGTTATGTTCCTCATTGCATTTCGCAGAGAAGTACGTACGGAATTTCTGATTAACCGAAAACTTTTTATTTTATGGGCAGTTTATGAGCAGTTATAATGAAATTTTTCACTAAAAATTCATTTCTCAAGTTCAAATACCTACAACTTTTGAATAAAACAATATTTTTTAAATTCCGTACGTACTTCTCTAGGTATTCTAATGTAGATTGACGAGACTTTTTGTTTTTTGTTCTATGTAAAAAATTGTGGATGCTAAATGTCACGCTGCGGAGCGCCTAAAAAAAGATAAAAGAAAATATTAGTATTCGGCCATTTTGTACATCGAAAAAGATATATATATATTTTCTAACAGCTTGATATTCATACTAAATAAATGTGTAATTAATTTTATGAGTGAAGGACTTTTTCGTTCGAAAAAAATTGTTAAATTCGCACATGGTTTTATACCTGTTACTGTGGCCTAAGTCCTTAACCCTTAGTTATGATACAGGTGCAAATTTGCACCACCTTAAGTTTCTTGCTCTCTGTAAATATTTTTTTTATTTTTACGTATTTTCACCAAACAAATACCATTTTTCCCAGTGGAAACCCATGTTACTAATTTTACGCCAACAAAAACTGGTTATTGAATACTTTTTGGTCATTCATACGAAAATAATAGTACTTTGAAAATACAAAATCCCAAATAGCACTGGTGTGCTTATGTAAAGGGTGTCCCAAAATGACCTGACATTTTCAATTGCGCGCTATTTTTTTCCGGCGAACAGAGAGTACCAATCTTTGACAACCGATATCAGGAAGTATTGAGGTTTAGTCATGGAGAATTGCACGATCGAGCAACGCTTAGAAATTGTTGCAACACAAGAACGATTGCAAACACACTGCAAAAACAAATGTGTTGTTTTTACACGCTTTAGGTGTGTAAACGGCTGTATACACTTTTTACACGTTTTAAGGGGCTATACCAGTGTGACACTTTCAAAAAATGCACATACATACATACATACATTTTTTTTGCCTTTTTCGGCAGTTTATACTTGCAAGAATATCCTGTCAAAATTTCGAGGCAGCATCTCTAATACTCCCCGAATGCAGAAATCGATAGTTAAATCTTTAAGGGGCTATACCAGTGTGACACTTTAAAAAAATCGACTTTTTTGCCTTTTTCGACAGTTTATACTTTCAAGAATATCATTATCATTCATATCATTTATATCAATATCATTTTATCTTGCAAAAATCGATAGTTAAATCTTTAAGGGGTTACCCCCACTTGCGATTTTGAAAAAATCGATTTTTTTTTATTGCATTTTTTTGAAGTATAAGTATCTGAGAATATGTCCTGAAAATTTCAAGTCGACCCGAACAAAATTGACTGAGATATGAGCGTTGAAAGAGAAGAATCCGCGTTGAAAGAGCGTTGAAAGAGAAATTTTAAACGCGTTTTTCTCAAAATGGCATTTCTGAAGTCGGTGACCAAGATTACTCGAACACTAATGAACCGATCTTCTTGAAATTTTGCAGGCTTATTTAATACATAAAAATGTAGTCTTTAATCGTTCGATTTTTTTTTTCGAAAAAAAATGGTCGTTTTAAAGCCAAAAAAGGGCCGTTTTTTTTCGTTAAAATCGAACCATTAACTTTGACTGTCCGCCATTTTGTGAAAAATGAATATTTTTTAAAATCCTTCGATTAAAGACTAGTTTATAATTATATTTGACTAAATCCATCCGCATTTTTTTCTTCAGATGATCCACTTCGCCGCAATGTTGGTCACCGTAAACCGTGTATATAAAAACATTATTTCAATGACGGCCATTTGCCACTAAACAATGTAATATTTTTCAATAAAAAAATTACTGAAAGTTCTTCAAGATGTGTTCTTTAAGATGGTATATTGATCGATTAAAAAAGTTTTGTAGTTTTCTTTTAAAAAAATCATGAAAAAGGCTTTTTTTGCGCTACAAGTGAGATTTTTCAAATTTGCTGACATTGTAACTCAAAGAGATATTATCCGATTGACTTGGAATTTGAACTGAGTACTCTTGAATATATTTACTCTACAATGACGTAGGATATTTTTGATTGTATGAAAATTGACGATTTGGCATTGAAAAAAACGAGCATTTTATAGGCAAGAAAACAGACGTTTTTTCATAACTACGCCATTTCGTTAGATTTTGATATTTTTCGAAAATCCTACGTCATTGTACAGGAAATACCTTGCAGTTTAACGACATTTTTTCCTTTTTCGGTTTCAGCTACTCAATCGGCCGGAATCGTGTCAGCAGTGGAGGAACTTTTTTTTGGCGCCTCCGAAGGCAGCGCATGAGTCGCTTGGATCTCAATATTTTTCTATGAAAAAATTATGTAATATAGGCGAAATATAGCCAAACATATTCTTAATTTTCCGAAACATTTAATTGAGTACTTTTCTTCCAAAAAATTTCCGAAAATCACCCAAATTTTCAGCGTTCACACTGGTATAGCCCCTTAAGCCCTTTATGTATCCTCAATCGATGATGAGCAAGGAGATAAGGAAAGCTCCAAGCTGTTCGCCGAAATGATTTGACAATGTTCCTTTGTGACTTTCGGTGTCCAGTTCCATTCACCACGCCCTCGTCGTAAAGATTCCCCGACGACACGACAACCTGTTCAACATCACCGATCTATATGTCTATTCATCTTTGGCATTGTCCCAACATTTCGGAAGTGCTTCCTACGCCGGAGAGCCAAGAATCGCCGGGTTTCCTGATTAATCATTCGGCTGACACACCGGACATCCGGCGACGGATAATTAATCCACCTCTTCACGAAGGTGCGAGGAGGGAGACAGAACAGGAGAGGAAGAGAGAGAGACAGAGACATTTGCGCCATAGTGAGTGTCTACGTTGTAGGTACGTATCCTGGTTTCTACCAGGCTTCAGCGATATTACGCGCGAAAACCGATTTTGCTGTAATCACGCGGGTATGCGTACACACAGGGTGTCCTGTTATGAATCTCCAACTGTCGATAGGTCAGATCGTGTCCTACTATAGGCTGGAATTTCAGTTTACTAAAAGTTCCACGGTTTTCGAGATTTTGGACTTTATGTTATTTTTTGAAAAAAAAAATCATCTGTTTTTGGTTTTTCGCATGCCATTTCTAAAAATAATATAAATCGACTACTAAGCAACTTTTGAAGGCGTTACCCCCACTTGTAGCGCAAAAAAACGCCTTTTTCATGAATTTTTTAAAAGAAAACTACAAAACTTTTTTAATCGATCAATATACCATCTTAAAGAACACATCTTGAAGAACTTTCAGTAATTTTTTTATTGAAAAATATTACATTGTTTAGTGGCAAATGGCCGTCAATGAAATAATGTTTTTATATACACGGTTTGCGGTGACCAACATTGCGGCGAAGTGGATCATCTGAAAAAAAAATGCGGATGGATTTAGTCAAATATAAGTATAAACTAGTCTTTGATCGAAGGATTTTAAAAAATATTCATTTTTCACAAAAAGGGGGACAGTCAAATTTAATGGTTCGATTTTAACGAAAAAAAAACGGCCGTTTTTTGGCTATAAAACGGCCATTTTTTTTCGAAAAAAAAAATCGAACGATTAAAGACTACATTTTTATGTATTAAATAAGCCTGCAAAATTTCAAGAAGATCGGTTCATTAGTGTTCGAGTAATCTTGGTCACCGACTTCAGAAATGCCATTTTGCGAAAAACGCGTTTAAAGTTTCTCTTTCAACGCTCTTTCAACGCGGATTCTTCTCTTTCAACGCTCATATCTCAGTCAATTTTGTTCGGATCGACTTGAAATTTTCAGGACATATTCTGAGATACTTATACTTCAAAAAAATGCAATAAAAAAAAATCGATTTTTTCAAAATCGCAAGTGGGGGTAACCCCTTAAGGCCTTATATAAGCGACAAATTTCAAAAATTTTCATTTTTTAAATGTTTTCTGATTCCATTAGCCTGAACGGTTAGGAATATTTTGAGCTTTACAGAATGGAAAAATTCCAAAAATAAGGTAAGATTGCATTTATAATTGATACCGCGCGGCGCTCCCGACCGCCAACTTTAAAACCGATTTTCCACGATTCACTTTTTTGAACCTTGTGAAAGTTCTAACTCTTGAACGAAGGGTCAGATCGCTTTTAAATTTTTACAACATATTCTTAGTATCATCACCTATCGTGTGAACCACAGAAACAAAAATTTCAATGACACAAAAAAATATACAAAATCAAATACCGACAGAAAATTGAGTGAAAAAATTTAAGTTTCGAATTTGGATTAGAATAATTTGTTTTTAATAATATTCTTGGTTCACACTGAAGATACTTTCATTATAAAATCATAAATATGTTCATTTTTTTTAGACACTCACATCGATGCCGAGAACTTTCACCATCAACGCGCGCGCAAAAAAAAATACATTGCTTTATTATGTAATATTTCCGCCATTTATTAATATTTCTGATATTTTTTTTATTTATAATGAACCATGTGCATAAATGATCTGTAAAAAAAATGTTGTTAATATATGCGTAATTTTTTTTTTAACCGCGTCATCAACAGCGCAGACCTACAATTTTTTTAGAACATTTTTTAACTACCATTTTCGTCTATAAATAAATAATAACTTGAATAAATAATTTTTTTTTAAATGTATTTCGAAAGTGTATTTATTAAGTGTAACAATTTCTATCTTGTAACGACCTCTATAATATAACCCTATAAAAAAAATCGTAAAAATAGCCTTTTAAGCCTCTAAAGTCAGAAGACCCCTTAATATTTGAGGTTAAAAAGAAGCCTTTTCTAGATAAAACAAATTACCAAGAGTATTTTTAAAAAACCGCGTAAAAAAGTTATCATTTGTCGAAATGGCATGCGAAAAACCAAAAGCAGATGATTTTAATCTCGAAAACCGTGGGTCTTTCCTGAACTAAAATTTCAGCATATAGCAGTACACGATCTGCCCTATCGACAGTTGCAGGATTATCCATTGATGACAGGACACCCTGTAAATAGACACACATACCGATATGTATATAGAGCACGTCCCCTCGGACTCTCGAGCTTGAGGCAAAAGCCATTCGGGTACATTCTGGGTAATTATCTTCGACTAAACGATTTCCTTGTTCGCCCATATTCCCACGTCGAAGATTACCCGATTATCAGTTGCGTTAAGTTCGCCTTTTTCAACCAATAACCTCACGACTAACGATTGCTATTTTCACAAGTGGTATCGGCTGCATTAAAAAAATTAAACAATCATGCGTAAGTGGATCCACTTTTTTCCACACCCTTCTCCATCAATTCCGACGGTTTCGTCGAAGTGATCTTTTAAATGGAAACTTGCATTGAATATTCTCAGAACGAACGAGAAATAGTGGTTCGAGCGGAAACGATAATTATATATTCATACGTAAATTTTCGAAAAATGCTGAATTATGAAAGATAATGCATGAAAATGATAAATTCAAAGGAAAGAATCATTGATATCGATAAGGGTGGATAAATCTCGAAACTAACATCCGTAGAGAATAATGGATAGCCAATATCGACTTTTTCAACCAATAACCTCATGACTAACAATTACTATTTTGGGTGAGCTTCCGACCCCCATCCCCTGATCGAGCTGAAAGTTTATACAAACCGTCCTTTTAATATTTTAGGACAACCCTTAAGGCCTTATATACGCGATTTCGCCGATTTTCGAAGATACTTTTCTAGACGCGGTTAAAAAAATGATGCATATATTGACAACATTTTTTACAGATCATTTATGCACATGGTTAAGTCTACGTGAAAAAAAATCAGAAATATTAACAAATGGCGGAGATATAACAAATTTTCACGATTCACTTCTTTGAACCTTGTGAAAGTTCTAACTCTTGATCGAAGGTTTGGATCGCTTTGAAATTTTTACAACCTATTCTTAGCATCATCACCTATCGTGTGAACCACAGAAACGAAAATTTCAATGATACAAAAAAATATAAAAAATAAAATACCTACAGAAAATTGAGTTTTATTGAAACTTTTATTGAAATTGAAATTCTATTCTATCTTGATAATTTGAAGTTTCAAATTTTCATTATAATATTTTTTTAAAAATAATATTGTTGGTTCAGCCTGAAGATACATTCATTGTGCAATTATAAATATGTTTATTTCTTTTTTAAATAATTACAATTTCAAATTTCAAAAAAATACACTGCCTTATTATGTTATATCTCCACTATTTGTTGATATTTCTGATTTTTTTTACATTTACTTAACCATGTGCGTAAATGATCTGTGAAAAAAAAATGTTGTCAATGTATGCGTCATTTTTTTTAACCGCGTCTAGGCAAGTATCTTCAAAAATTGGCGAAATCGCGTATATGAGGCCTTAAAGGGATTTTTGGCGACACGCAATAGTGTTTGGATTTTGGTTTGTTTGGACAAAACAGAGAGTGCGATAACATATAGAGGTATGAACGGAGACGTAGCATATATATATATATATATAGTCGCCGCGCGTTAAAAAAAACTTAAAAATTAAATATCTCGAAAACTATTGCGAGTCGCTAAAAAGGGGTTTTAGGGGTTGTCTTAAGATATTAATAGGAAGGTGTGTGCGAAATTTCCGCTCGATGGGGGGCAGGGGGGGGGGATTTCGGAACCTTACCCTTAACCCTTATTCCGCACACTGGGGTGGTTTGCACCCCGCAACATTCGCAATTTTAATTCTCATTTTCATTTTTTTTCGCAATTTTTATTTTTTTAACTTACTCAAATAAAACTTTCGGCTATATAACTTACACTACTTTGAAAAAGAAGATTTCAAGAAGTCCCAAAAAAAATTCAACTTGAAATATTAAAGAGTTTATTTATAATGACGGTTTTTGTCAGTGGGGTGCAAACAACCCCCCTGTGCCTAGGACGTCTCTCCACTGAAGTGTACCGAATAACGGTTACAAAAAACCTAAACATTCAATATCTCGAAAACTACTGCGAGTCACCAAAAATCCCTTAAGGGGTTGTCTCGAAATATTAAAAGGAAGGTTTGTGCAAAATTTCAGCGCGATCGGAGGGGGTGGGGGGTTCGAAACCTTATCCACAATTTAACAAGCGTTATTAACTGCATTAAAATAATTAACTGATCTCACCCGATTGGATCTAATTTTTTCCACACCCTTCTCCGTCAATTCTGACGGTTTCGTCGAGCTGATCTTTTAATCGTAAGCTTGAATTGACATTTTTGGAAATGAACGAAAAATAGTCGATGGAGGGGGGACGTTGGAAATTCATATCTAAATTTTAGAAAAATGCTAAAGTATTAAAGATAATGCACGAAAATGATAAATAAGAAGCAAGGAATTATTGATATTGATAAGGCTCAATAAATCTCGAACCTAACATCCATAACGAATAATGGATAGCCAATATCCGTGAAGTTTTAGTAAGTATTTTTATTGCCACCGAGCATGTCCGCCCACATATGACCATCTACTACTTGTTATCAGCTTTGGAGCTTACGAAGTTGCTACGGCGCGTTACCTTGTGTCGCGTGCTACACACAAACATACATGCGTACTACAGTGCTAAAGAGAGAGGAGTAAGACGTCTGATGTAACTCGATATTTTCTACTTTGCGCATTACTCGAGCACATATTCGATGATTAGGTAAAAGGCCAAGCACTTGCTACCCAAAACCCGAACTGTTCTTGTAGTCCAGTAAAACAGACGAAAACCCACCAATTTTTAGCGTAGAATTAAATTTTTTTACTAAAGCTACATGGTTGCAAGTCACCCCAACCCTAAAAAATAGGGGTTGAAAACTTAAAAATCACCGTATCTCGGTAATTAATAACCCGATCGAAAAATGATTCAAACAAAAGTTGTTAGGAATGATACAATACGTATAACGTTATCTGACATCCAACCCTCTATCTGTGAAAATAACGGCACAAAAACGATTAGAAAATTAGGGGTTGTTGCAAAAACACCACATTTTTAGAAATTCGTAAAAAGTATCTATATATTTGAAAAATCGATATATATATCGAATCAGGATAACGTAGAATAAAAATTTTTCACTAAAGCTAGATGGTTGCAAGTCACGCCAACCCGAAGGAATAGGGGTTGAAAACTTAAAAATCACTGTATCTCGATAATTACTAGCGTGATGAAAAAATTATTTCAACAAAAGTTGCTTGGAATCATAAAATACGTATAAAGTTATCTAACGTCCAACCCTCTATCTGTGAAAATAACGGCACAAACACGATTAGAAAATTAGGGGTTGATGCAAAAACAGTACATCTTTAGAAAATCGTAAAAAATATTTATATATTTTAAAAAATCGATACATATCGAATCAGGATAAGTTCCTCTATATTTCAGACGAAAAAGACTAACAAATTTAGTATTCGTCTTTTTTACTGGACCATTAGACTCTCTCCCTTTGTCGTTCGCTCTCGTTAGCTGTTAGGTTGTGACTCTTGCGCTAGTGTGATATTAGCTACTAATTAAATCGTATAGCATCCCTACTACTCTGTAAGGC
Source organism: Ophion ellenae (assembly GCA_963210295.1). Classification (NCBI taxonomy): domain Eukaryota; kingdom Metazoa; phylum Arthropoda; class Insecta; order Hymenoptera; family Ichneumonidae; genus Ophion; species Ophion ellenae. Next base: position 3,055,525 of record OY723385.1, on the reverse strand, counting down.
ACGGATGATACTATATTTCTTTATTATTTTCATTTCCATGGTCATAATAATAATCATAATTATTGTGATTATTTTTTATTATTGTTCGAATAGTAATGTATGCATTTTCTATAGTTATTTTCGATGCTTATTTGACTTCTGTTAACTCTTTGTTTTTCATTTCTGATATTATCTACACGAGGTTTATAATTTTCTGTTAAGTATGCCTTAAGGGGACTAGGCATTGCAGAATCTCGATTTTTTTTTGTTTTTGTTTTTTGTATTCTGCTAGTACAATGTCTTCCAAACATTTTGGCGGAACGAAAACTGGAAAATTCGCAAACTTGAGCTCAGGAGAGCAATGAAACTCCAATACTCCGTTAACGGGTAACGCTTGGATGCAGACAAGAGATCGCAAGCATCGACAAAAGAAGCGAGGGTGGAAAAAAACGACGTTCCGAGATTGCTGCCACGGAAAAAGCTGAACTCGAGAAGTCCTTCTACAGCGCCGGGAATTTTTAACGTACGTAAGTTGACACCAGTGTGACACTTCTGAAAAATCGATTTTTTTGCCTTTTTCGACAGTTTATACTTTCAAGAATATGAGATGAGATTTTTATACTTTCAAGATTTTTATAATTTCAAGAATATGAAATCAAATTTTTCAAATTTGCTGACATTGTAACTCAAAGAGCAATTATCCGATTAACTTGAAATTTGAACTGAGTACTCTTGAATATATTTACTCTACAATGACGTAGGATATTTTTGATTGAATGAAAATTGACGATTGGGCATTGAAAAAACGACCATTTATAGGCAAGAAAGAAAACTTTTTTTTCATAACTACGCCATTTTGTTAGATTTTGATATTGTTCGAAAATCCTACGTCATTGTACAGGAAATACCTTCCAGTTTAACGACATTTTTTCCCTTTTCGGTTTCAGCTACTCAATCGGCCGGAATCATGTCAGCAGTGGAGGAACTTTTTTTTGGCGTCACCGAAGGCAGCGCTTCGTCGCTTCGATCTCAATATTTTTCTATGAAAAAATTATGCAATATAGGTCAAATATAGCCGAATATATTCTTAATTTTCCGAAATATTTAATTGACTACTTTTCTTTCAAAAAATTCCCGAAAATCACCGAAATTTTTTGGGTTCACACTGGTACATCCCCTGAAGGTATAACCACGGCGTGAATAAACCTAATCAATAAATCGATCTCTATCCATCATTATGTACGTGAAAGGACTCGGAAAAGTGCAGTCGAACCGTCCATATTTCTGGCTGGCGCTTCTTCTCCTCCCATCCGCGTTAAATCTCGGGCGCTCCCTCGTTGATGACATGGGTGCAAACATCAAAGTTCCCCGAGCTCTCTCCCTCGGGAAAGAGGGAATTACAGAGAGAGAATGGGGCAGGGAGAGATGGGGGTGAAAAGTGAGGATGTAGAAAAATTCCGTGGTGAAGGGCTCACTCCAAACTGCAAATGGGAAAAAGAGGGCATGGGATTTCAGCTTGCGTATATCTATATACATATATGCGGTCGAAACATTTATTCGAGTTATGCTTTCTGTCTCTCTCTCTCTCTCTCTCTCTCTCTCTCTCTCTCTCTCTCTCTCTCTCTCTCTCTCTCTCTCTCTCTCTCTCTCTCTCCTCTCTCTCTCTCTCTCTCTCTCTCTCTCTCTCTCTCTCTCTCTCTCTCTCTCTCTCTCTCTCACACACCCCCCCCCTCTCTCACTCCGTATAGAGGCTTGCCCACATTATGTCCGACGTAACCGCACGACCCTGTCAGAATTAACGACGTAATATACGTCGCCACAGTGCTATCCACCGCCATAAATACGTATAAAATGTATATATCGTTGGAAAAGTCCCGACGTTTCGTTAGGTGGGCTTCGGCGTAACGTACGAACGGAAGCTTACACCGTGATTATTCCACGTGGCAATAAATACATTATATTCCACCTGCACGTAGGTGCCCCTTAACAGCCACGATATACCGTGAGCTTTATCGAGGCTGCGAATTAAATTCTATATCTCGAAAGAGCAACAACACATGTGGCCCCCTTTCGTTGGGACCCTTAAGGCCTCAGGCCACAGTAACGGGTATAAAATCATGTGCGAATTTGACAATTTTTTTTCGTCCGAAAAAGTGATTCACTCATAAAATTAATTAATAGTTTTAATTAATTAAAATTAATAAAAACATCCATTTAGTATGAATATCAAGCTGCTGGAAAATATATTTATATTTTTTTTATGTACAAAATTGCCGACTACTAATATTTTCTTTTGTTATCTTTTTTTCGGCCTGACATTTAGCATCCACAACTTTTTACCTAGAAGAAAAAACAAAAATTCTCGTCAATCTACATTAGAATACCTAGAGAAGTACGTGCGGAATTAAAAAAATATTGTTTTATTCGAAAGTTGTAGGTATTTGAACTTAAGAAATGAACTTTCAGTGAAAAACTTCGTTATTACTGCTCATAAAATGAAAAGTTTTCGATTAATCAGAAATTCCGTACGTACTTCTCTGCTAAATGCAATTAGGAACATAACTTTGAAATTTGAAGTAAATCGAGTGAAAATTGTTGAAGTTATTTGTCACGCCAATTGGAAAAAATGCTGTTTCGAGAAGTTTCGAGTAGTCGGCCATTATGTACATCGAAAAAAAAAAAATTCCTAACAGCTCGATATTCATACTAAATAGATGTGTAATTAATTTTATGAGTGAATCATTTTTTCATACGAAAAAAAAATTGTTAAATTCGCACGTAATTTTATATCCGTTACTGTGGACTAAGGCCTTAATGAGGAAGAATGTATTTCATGAAAAACCCAAACAAATCCAAACTGAACCATAACACTTTTCATTTCGCTACTCTTTAGTCGCAAGACTCAAGTAGGACCGTCCGCGTACTCAGCAGGTCGAAAAACCTCTTGAAGCTCCCTTTTGGCTGACCACTGTGCGTGGAAATTCGATTATCATTATACGCGTCCCGAAGGTGGTAAACACGTTTCACCCTGTGTACTTTCCTCCCCGAGCGGTCGAAAGTGGCGGCAAAATTGTTTTCCTCTTTGCAAGCTACACAGCACCCTGTTTCGTATTCCTAGTGCACGCGAACTCTAGTCGGCAGCCACAGAAAGGATTTTATGAAAATAGTTTTCGTAATATTTTCCTGTGGGAGAGCAGCGTCAAGAGAAGGAGAGAGAGAGAACAATGTTTGGATGAGTTCATACTTTGTAGATTTCTAGTAATTAGCTGTGGGAAAGCCTTTTCAGCCACTGTGCATATACCCGTGCAGAAATATGTTGGGGAGTCCCAGGATCCACCCACATCACAACAGGGATTTGTTAGGGACACCACACGTAGGGATTCCTCATTGTGATCCAATTGGATTCTGCACTGTTCCCCGATGAACGCCGTTTGAAAGTTCTAACCACGTCCGAGTGAAAAAGATGTGAAAAGCTACGAGAAACAACTCGGTATGCTTATGAAATATGAATATGAAATATGAACATGAAATAAGAATATGAAATATGAAATATGAATATGAAATATGAATATGATATATGAATATGAAATATGAATATGAAATATGAATATGAAATATGAATATGAAATATGAATATGAAATATGAATATGAAATATGAATATGAAATATGAATATGAAATATGAATATGAAATATGAATATGAAATATGAATATGAAATATGAATATGAAATATGAATATGAAATATGAATATGAAAGAGCAGCAAAATAAATAACAAACGATAATTACAATCGGTTTTCAGTAATCTTTTTCGAATCGATATTTAAGATATAGTTTTTAAAGATAAAATTGATACTTGTTCAAGACCCACTCATTTTGTACATGTTGTATCATGGCGTTACGAATATGAAGACTATCCGAGAATAGTGTGGTAAGCGGGCTGGCGTAGCTCAGTGGTCGGGGCATTCGACCAGCAATCGAAAGGTCCCGGTTTCGATTCCCGGCTCAGAAGCGCACCGAATTTTTTTCGGATAGTTCTCTTGGAGTTTTTTTCGGATGTTTATAATGTATTCCTCATTGTGATCCAATTGGATTCTGCGCGGTTCCGCGATGACCGCCGTTTGAAAATTCTAATCACGTCCGAGTGAAAAAGATGTGAAAAGTCACGAGAAACAACTCGGTATGCTTATGAAATATGAATATAAAATATGAACATGAAATATGAATATGAAATATGAATATGAAATATGAATATGAAAAATGAATATGAAAAATGAATATGAAATATGAATATGAAAGAGCAGTAAAATAAATACCAAACGATAATTACAATCGGTTTTCAGTAATCTTTTTCGAATCGATATTTAAGATATAGTTTTTAAAGATAAAATTGATACTTGTTCAAGACCCACTCATTTTGTACATGTTGTATCATGGCGTTACGAATATGAAGACTATCCGAGAAAGGTGTGGTAAGCGGGCTGGCATAGCTCAGTGGTCGGGGCAGTCGACCAGCGATCGAAAGGTACCGGGTTCGATTCCCGGCTCAGAAGCGCACCGCATTTTTTCGGATAGTTCTCTTAGAATTTTTTCGGAGGTTCACAATGTATATGTTTTGTTTGGAAAATTCACTGTACAGAATGTGATGGATTCATCAAGAATCCTAACGGATTCTGTTCGATAGCGCGGGGATGGTTTAGGATCCAGAGTGGATTAGTACATTAGATTCCAATGGAGAATCCTGAATAGAATTCAATGTAGGAGCGTGACGTTTCGGTATAGGAATCCAACGCGATTACCCATTGGATCACATCAGTAAGTGGAAAGAAACATGGGAATTCAATTGGTCAACTAACACAATTTCTGCGGCTATTTCCTTAATTCCCACCTACAGTCTTGCAGGCCTTCACTACCCTTCCCAATGGAACCCCGCCTATCACTCCCTACCCGCACTTCGCTGATCTAACCTAACTTCTGTTGCGTTCACGTCTTAAGCTACGGTATGGGAAAACCCGTGCTGGTATAGACGGCCACGTATTCTTCTGATTCTCTGGTGCACATACTTTTTCAACTCAAGTATCCACATCAAGGTCTCCGAAGTATTGGGCTTCTGATCACTGGTTGATGAGCCAGCCGGTGCACAGCTGTCACCGCTCTGAGTATCGGCCATGCACAATGCCGCTTACCAGTGCTGGTTGCCAATATGTATATATCTATAATGCCCTCATGCACATATGCGCCGCAATAATTTAAGCCACTTAATGGCTTGTATGACGTTTATTTTTCTTTCTCTCTCCCCCTCTTTGTTTACTTAATTCTCCTTTTCGGATATCAGAACTCTCTGCCACCGGATCGTGCGAAAAATCAATTAAAGTGTACGTGAATTTGATTTATCCACTCACATACATCTCTATATAAATTGGCACATGTACAGGGTGAGTCACGAGAAACAGAACTCCTGAATATCTCTGGTGGAAAGTACGAAGTATGTACAAATTAGAATTCGCATAGTTTGGAGGGGCACACATGGCTACCATAATATTTTTTTTCGGTTTTTTCAACGTCATCAAGGTTTTTCCAAATGGAATGGCATATTTTTCAACCATGTAACATAGTATGACCTTCAAATGACCTTTAAACGGGCTACAATGTGCAAGGGGAAAAATGATACCATTGCGTTAACCTTTTGAAGCATACATTTTTCTTTACCTGCAATTGGCTTGAAATCTTGTACTCGGGGGTTTTCGGGGTTGCTGATTACGAATATGCACTCAAAATTCGGGAATTCAAGATGGCGGATCCAATATGGCGGACCATAAATGCAAAACGTCGTTTGATGATCGCGAAAGTTGGTACTCGGGGGTTTTCGAGGTCGCTGATTACGAATCTGCACTCAAAATTCGGGGAATTCAAGATGGCGGACCAGAAATGCAAAACATCGTTTGGTGATAATGAAAGTTGGTTCTGGGGGGTTTTCGGGGTCGCTGATTGCGAATCTGCACTCAAAATTCGGGAATTCAAGATGGCGCATCCAATATGGCGGACCAGAAATGCAAAACGTTGTTTGATGATAGTGAAAGTTGGTACTCGGGGGTTTTCGGGATCGCTGATTACGAATCTGCACTCAAAAGTCGGGAATTCAAGATGGCGGACCAGAAATGCAAAACGTCGTTTGGTGATAATGAAAGTTGGTACTAGGGGGTTTTCAGGGTTGCCGATTACGAATCTGCAGTCGAAATTCGGAAATTCAAGATGGCGGATCCAATATGGCGGACCAGAAATGCAAAACGTTGTATGATGATAGCGAAAGTAGGTACTCGGGGGTTTTCGGGGTCGCTGATTATAAATCTGCACTCAAAATTCGTGAATTCAAGATGGCGGACCAGAAATGCAAAACGTCGTTTGATGATAGCGAAAGTTGGTACTCGAGGGTTCTCGGAGCCGCAGATTACGAATCTGCACTCAAAATTCGGGAATTCAAGATGGCGGATCCAATATGGCGGACCAGAAATGCAAAACGTCGTTTGATAATAGCGAAAGTTGGTACTCGGGGGTGTTCGGGGTCGCTGTTACATGAAATAAGCTCCCCCCCCCACAAAAAAATAGATCATCAAATTTTAAAAAAATTCTATAGTTTTTGCCATATACAGCCGCCATATTGGATCCGCTATTTTCAATTTGACGGCTTAGACTTCGGGTTCGTATTCAGTGGATCAAAAACCAAGTTTTTACCTACTTTTTGGTTATGGTTCACCTGCAAAATTAGTCGTGATCAGATTCATGATGTAAAAAGTTCGTTTTTTTGCACTTTCGTTATTGATGACACCCGCTACGAGAAAAATAAAAATTTAATAAGTATTTTTTAGTAGTTATTGACGTCCTAGGAATCTTGAACCGCATTTGAAACCGCCATATTTAGTTACGAAACTCTTTTGAATCGCCAAAATCTTAATTGAATTAGGTGTAGCACCAGTACACTATGCCGCAAAGGGTTAAAAAAAACATCTATTTAAAAAAAACGAAAAAAAAATTAAAAAAAAGAAATTATGATTGCCACGATGGAAGGACTTCCAAACAATTCAAATTCCGATTTGTGCACACTTCGTATTTTCAAATCCAGCAGAGATATTCAGGTGTTCCGTTTCTCGTAACTCACCCCGATATATAAAGATACGTGTTTATGTGTATAAAATCAAAAGTAGTTGAAGTTCACTGAACTCACGGAAGCTGAAATAAAAATAAAAATAAAAAACGATGGTCATAAATCAGCGCGCGGCAAATTCAACGTATACAGGCTCGCGTAACTTGTTCGGGGGAAATCTTCTCTCGATTTTTCCCCAAGGCCTTTCCGCTCGTCGAGTTTAGGTATATGGGACAGATGCGGGGAATCTCGTGGGTACGAGTTGTGCCCGCCGAGCGTACAAACGAGTTCGCAACTCATCTTAACCGCTCCAAGCCTCACCCCTATACAATTGGGCCAAAGGAGTCGCACGCGCTAAACTTGGTGGTCCGAACTCGTTCATCGCCACCAACATCCATTCCTCTCCCATCGTCACTTTCACGATTTTCCTCCATATCCCCTTTTCTTTTCTTCCTCGCAATCTACTTTTTCTTTATCGCTTTATTGCCAAATTCGTTCCCTATTTGAAACTTTGCGAGCACGCCACGGAAGTCTTCGGCGTCTTCGAGGATGTAATTCGGAGCTTTCGTGAACAGGCTCGGTTGAGAAGAAAAAACATTCCTTCGTAGTTACATTTGTTTAAGGGGTCTTCTCACTTTATTTTTTTTTTATAGGTTTATATTATAGATATTGATATAAGGGTTGTTACACTTCATAAATGCACTTTCGAAATACATAAAAAAAATTCAATGTATTTATATAACCCAAACTAACTTTAAGGGGTTACCCCCACTTGCGATTTTGAAAATGTCGATTTTTTTTTATTGCATTTTTTTTAAGTATAAGTATCTGAGAATATGTCCTGAAAATTTCAAGTCGATCCGAACAAAATTGACTGAGATATGAGCGTTGAAAGAGAAACCTTAAACGCGTTTTTCTCAAAATGGCATTTCTGAAGTCGGTGACCAAGATTACTCGAACACTAATGAACCGATCTTCTTGAAATTTTGCAGGCTTATTTAATACATAAAAATGTAGTCTTTGATCGTTCGATTTTTTTTCGAAAAAAAATGGCCGTTTTATAGCCAAAAAACGGCTGTTTTTTTTCGTTAAAATCGAACCATTAACTTTGACTGTCCGCCATTTTGTGAAAAATGAATATTTTTTAAAATCCTTCGATTGAAGACTAGTTTATACTTATATTTGACTAAATCCATCCGCATTTTTTTCAGATGATCCACTTCGCCGCAATGTTGGTCACCCCAAACCGTGTATATAAAAACATTATTTCATTGACGGCCATTTGCCACTAAACAATGTAATATTTTTCAATAAAAAAATTACTGAAAGTTCTTCAAGATGTGTTCTTTAAGATGGTATATTGATCGATTAAAAAAGTTTTGTAGTTTTCTTTAAAAAAATTCATGAAAAAGGCCTTTTTTTGCGCTACAAGTGGGGGTAACGCCTTAAACGCGTTTTTCTCGAAACAACGTTTTTCGACGGCTTGTTGAGGAAATATTCGATACTACTGAACCGATCCTTATGAAATTTTAAGCGCATATTCTTTACAACTATAGCTATAGTTTATATCAAAGATTTTTTTAATTTTGATATTTAGTATTTTTTAGGAGAAACGGTGAAAGAACACGTTTTTTTAAATGCCCGTCATTTTGTTATTTTTGCAAATATCAGAAATCGTACGATATACGCTATAGCCGTTGAGGCGGGATATACGTTTACAACGATCAAAAAATCGATTTCTTTTTTTTTTCTTCAAACGATAGAACTATATATGTAGAATATTTTCCCAAAGTTTCAAAGCGAAATTCGAAAAACTTCAAACGTTACAGCCGTGCTACCGACGTACAGGATTACTCAAAAACTGTTAAGCCGATTGAGTTGAAACTTGGTAGAAATATTGATGATATTGGTACCTTCTACTTGACGAAAATTGTTTTTGAAAAATTGGAAAAAAATGACTTTTTTAATCCACATTTTACAGAAATGTTGCGTGAAATGTTGATTTTTTTTTGTGAATGCGTGCCTTTTTTTCAAATTTGCATTTTTTTCATTTTAATTACCGTCAGATAGAAACTATACGTGTTCTAACTGAAAAAATGCTTGAACTTTTTTGCAAATCAAAGTCTGCGGGAAGCTAGACTGCACGCCGATTTGCAACTCCCGTGATGACCTTGCTGTAACACTCTACCACAGCTCCGTCATTTTGATGATGAATTAATTAAAAAAAATTGTTTCGTACACTTAAATATACTATCAAAGTATACCTCAAGTTTGATAATTGTAGAATAATTATTTCTTAGTTTAAAAAATCGCTTAATATTGCTTATTTTTTTCCTGTCTCAGTGTATATCCCGCCTTAAGGGGTAAGGCCACTGTAGAAATTTAAAAAAATCGTTCTTTTTCTTAAAAGATGCCTTAATATCTTAAAAATGACATACTCAAAGGATTAAGGTGGGAAAAAAGTCCAAATACTTCTATTTTGAATTTTGGCGCAGCCCCTCTCAGTCCGATGCAATCCGTACCGAAAACTTTAAACGCGTTTTTTTCGAAACTACATTTTTCAAGTCGGCCGGTCTCATAACTCGAACAAATCTTGACCGACTGACTTTAAATTTTAACTGTATATTCACAATTACATTCTGCATAGAAGTACGTAAGATTTTCTCGATATATTACATAGTTTTTTTTTATAAACAATTTTCGGACAATGTTTTTTTGAGAATTTTGAACTTTTATTTAAAAAACGCGCCGCTTTTGGAAAAATCGATATATCAAAAAAATCCTACGTACTTCTGTAGCTATTCACATGTATGATCGAAAAAAAAATTTCATTCACTGTAAATAAAACATTGCAGGTGCCGTTGGTCCGGCCGCGCGCCTATGAAAAAAAGGCTTCGTCGAAGAAAAGTTGTGCAGCCGCCATTTTGTTTTATATTACTTTGAAAAAAATAGTTTATACAGTTTATGATATGTACAATAAAGGACCTTTTTCAGAATTTCGATTTATCCCATTGTCCCGCTAAAAAAAATTCCCAAAATATACTTCTTTTTTCCCCGCTACGGTGGCCTAGCCCCTTAATATGCTGAATCTAAAACCGTTGGATTTTTTTTGTTTCGGACGATCCATGTCCGAGATTTCACCAACAGCGCAGACCTACAATTTTCAGGACATTTTTTTAACTACCATTTTCGTCTATAAATAGTAACATAAATAAATGAATAATTAAAAAAAATGTATTTCGAAAGTGTATTTATTAAATGTAACAACATTATATCAACATCTATAAAATAAACCTATCGAAAAAAATCATGAAAATAGCCTTTTTCAGCGTCTGAAGTGAGAAGACGCTTTAATCTGTATGAATGTTGTGACGTTTGGTACCACATGTTTGTGATGTTTGGTACCAGATCCAGCAAAAAAATTCTCACAAAATGGTGGCATACTAAACTTTAATCATCAAATTTTCCAAATTTTCCGACTATTCTACGAGTTATAGAAAAAAAAATGTATTTAATTATTTCCACTCGATTCTCATACCAACGTTGAAAAACAGTGTACTGAAGGTAAATGCCAAATCTGAGCTCAATCGGCCTATTGGTTATCGAGATATCGTAGTTGCCGATATAAAAAAAAACAGTTTCGAGAAAAACTCCCAAACGTACTCCTGATAATTTCTATAAGTCCGCTCATTTTATGAGTATCTTTTTATGAGTAACGGTTTTTACAGACGTATTCAGAAAGGTCTCTAGAATATAAAAAAATAAATTAAAAAATAAAAATGCTTATTTTAAATTTCTCGACAAGAATACTGCCTTAAGGGGGCAGTCAGCTTTGAAAATTTAAAAAAATCGAAAGCAAGCGAGACTTGAAGAAATCGACGATGATGAGCAATCAGAAGGGATTTTGTACAGTGCAGAAATTGCCGATTGAGTTTTTCATAGTATAAACTTCAAACGCGTTTTTCGCGAAACAACGTTTTCAAAATCTAGCTCCGTCGTATCTCTAAAACTAATAAGCCGATTCTCTTGAAATTTCAACCACATATTGCAAACATGATTCGCAACAAGATGACCCTCGATGGTTTTAAAATTTTCATTTTTACTCTTTTTTTGGGAAAAATTGCGAAAAAAACGCGTTTTTTTTTACTTTTTTCGTTTTTCATCTGGCATTTTTTTATTTTTTGATAAAACTTAATATCCAAGAGTCATTTTGTAGCTAGTGTCATACTGAATCTAATGGACTTTGATTTTTTTAAACTATAGTTTTTGTACTTAAAAATTAATAAAAATGAATTAAATTTTTTTTTACGTATTTCAAGATTTTATTTATCAATCCCAACAACTTTTATATTCACATCTTTTATAAAATCCTCAAAAAAAAATCGCGAAAATAGCCTTTTTTGGCTCCAAAGTCGACTGGCCCCTTAATATTCTATTTCTGGTGTCATACTTCGTATGTCCTTCCGAGCTTCGGCAATGCCTTCTCCCACTGATTCCTGATGCAGATGAGAATCCGTGCCAAGCAAAGCAGCGAAGAATGTCAAACAAATAAACGTCCAAAATTTTTTATTTTATTTTTTTATTTTTTAAACATCCGGAATGGAATTCCATTTTTTTTGCATCAGTGTATAATTCCGGTCTATCGGACGACGGAACCGCGGAGTGTACATAAAGAATACGAGGCGGCGTGTGCTGCGCACATACACACAATGTACGTATGCAAGTATGACGTAAGTGGGCTACTAATTTTCCGTACTCACCAGCGCGAGTCTGCGATCGATACGTTTTCCTGCTGCTTCTGGCTCTACCTCCCCACCTCTGTCCCGTCTTTCGCTCTCTCTCTCTCTCTCCTTCCCTCTTCGCTGAACGGGACTCACTCCTCAAAAGAGGGAGAGAGAGAGGCAGAAAGGATTTCTTTTTCCGGCTGTATGCACCGACTTTTTTTTTCCTTGCTATTCGAGGGATGAACCAGCGCGGATATTCATCTCATCTGCAAAACACAATTAAAAAAGGATTCGTCAATATTCTGAGAGAACTGTATAGTGTTCTCAACCATATTTCAATTATATTTTATTTTTGTCTGAGGGGACAATAATATTTCATTTTATGTGAATTATGCACGTATGTTAACTACCACCAATCTTACAAACGTACGTTTATTTTTTAATGTTACATAATATTGTTGGTTTTCATAAAATGGATTTTCCCTGATTATGCAGAAATGTACCCCGAATTTTCGAATCGTTTTTGTGCCGCTATTTTCGAAGATAGGGGGTTGGAGGTTAGATAACTTTATACGAACTGTATTATTCCAAACAACTTTTGTTTAAAACCTTTTTTGATCGGGCTATATATTTTATATATATTTTTTTAACTGTATTTTAACTATATTTTATTTTTGTCCACTTTTTTAACTATACCTATACTATACCTATACCATAACGATACCATATTTTAACTCTATTTTATTTTTGTCTGAGGGGACAATAATATTTCATTTTATGTGAATTATGTACATATGTTAACTACCACCAATCTTACAAACATACGTTTTTTCAATGCTATGTAATATAGTAGAATTTCATAAAATGGATGTTCCCTGATACTATGAAAAATGTACCCCGAATTTTCGAATCGCTTTTGTGCCGCTATTTTCGAAGATAGGGGGTCGGACGTTAGATAACTTTATATGAATTGTATTATTCCAAACAACTTTTGTTTAAAACCTTTTTCGATCGGGCTATTCATTATCGAGATACGGCGATTTTTAAGTTTTCAACCCCTATTTCTTGGGGTTGAGGCGAGTTGAGGGGCAACATTTTTATTGGAGTTACTTTCAGTGTACAAACATCTACCCTCAGTCAAAAATTCATATTCTACGCTAAAAAGTGCTGGGTTTTCGTCCCCTTTGTATTTACTGGACTAAGAAGGTGAACTACAAGAAGTAGTGTTGGACTGATATCCCATTTTTGCAATGCAACAAACATACTACGTAACAGTTTGTGAGACACGCGAAGTTCTTAAAACTATTAAGGGGGAATATACCTTTGGACATTTTTTTGCATTTTTTCCTGCATCTTCCAGAAAAGAAGAAGAGCAAGGGAATGTTGAATTGGGACAATTGCATGGTCCAGGCATCGCCGATTAAAGGTAAACACGAAATTTCCATGATTTTACGGAACTTAAAACTTTAAACGCGTTTTTCTCGAAACTATGTTTTTAGACACGTATGCGTGAACTGAGAAAAAACCAATTGAATTTAAAAAAACATATTGGTTGATCCAAATGAATGTGCTGCTGCGGAGTGCCACCGATATATGAGATTGTTACAATACTATAAAATATTGGAAAATGTGATTGATTTAAATAACATTTTATTTTGTTTGAAAAAGCTCTTCTGTTCTCTGAATATCTACATTATCTTTAAAATAAAATTATATTCTATTGAAATCATTCTATATATAATCCGTAGATGTATGGATGAAATAATTAAGCGGTTGCTACAACATTTTTTATTGCGTACAAAAATATAATCAATAGAATTAATTATTTCTATATTGCATCGAAACGAATATGCCATGGGACGTGTTTTTCAACTTGTTTTAAATCTTAAGGGAGACTTTGTCCTTGATATGCAGCGGGAGATGTTAGCGGCTCAACATGAGCAGCTAGAAGAAGAGGAGGGATGCCTCTATGGACCAGGCATTGCCGATTAGCGGTAATTATAAACACATTTGTGTAAACACGTTACAAAACTTTAAACGCGTTTTTCTCGAAAACACGTTTTTAAAAATGGCTGACATTCTCCTGACCGCTGTAATTAACATATCGACCTGAAATTTGGAGAGCATACTCAGAAAATATGTCTTCACGGAATGACGGATCGTTTTTTCGATAGACACATTTTTGCATTTATTATTTATCTTTTTATGCGAAAAAAACGCGAAAATTCGATTTTTTTTTAATTGCCGCCATTTTCCGAAATTTGTACTAAACGAAAAACCCATCCGTCATTCCATGACCAAAGGGTCACAGATTGATAATATGCTTTGAATTTGTGTTTCCGATCAACAAAGAGGGGGCAGTGATGTCAGCCGTTTACCTCCCGCGATTTGAGGACCTGTTTTCGAGGAGCTGCAACGGCCGCCATTTTGGTTTTTTTTTCACAAAATTTTTTTTTAACGTTCTGTATATCATGAATACAAGCAAGAAAAAAACCGCACTCAAAAAGCTTTACTCGTTTCCATTAAAAAAAAATAAAATGTAAACACCTGAAATATGGCACTCCAAGGACAAAGTCTCCCTTAAATAAAAAGTGGGCATCAGAATGATCATCCACGATAATAGTGGAGAGAATATCAGATATTCAACTGATAAGAACAGATACTACACTTTGATCCTAGCCACAGGCCAAGAAGCGATACTCTTTAGAGTTTCTCCGGCGTTTAAGTAGATTTTCGGTTCGCGCTACGCTTACGAGAAACGAGCGCGCGTGCGGCTTCTAGCGGTTACTCCGAGAACTACGAGTTTCCTCACACCTATAATTTCGGTGGCGCTCGGCCATGACTTGGTTGAATTTTTTCAACCAAATGCGCAAGAAACAAATTCTATTTTCACATAATTTTTTAACCAATTCAGACATTTGCTTAATATTTTTCAATAAAAATGAAATATCAATATTTTAACGAATAATTTACTTGGAAATCAATATCGGATGTGGTGAAAAAAATAAAATCACATATTTACGCAATAGAAATTTTATCTGAATCAAACGAGCGTAATTCAATTTTTCTTGTGTACTCGAATCAACAATATTCATGTTATGAATTGAACCGCTTTTTTTGTTCGTTGCAGAAAATGCATTCAAAACTATATAATTTGTTCGAGATAATTTTTTAGATAGTTTCAATAATATATTGTTCTCGGCTAACAATATATCTTTTGAATGAAAAAAAAAACTTTTAATTTTATCATGTTATTAAAGTCAATAGCGTTTCGTTTTGACTAATAAATTCGATTATTTACACCAACAATTTTACAATCGAATCAACGAAATTTCATTCAACAACACCAATGATATTGGATCAATGATTTTTTTTCTCAGAGAAGGTATATTCCCCCTTAAGGGGAAATACACGCTGCGGTGGCTCGAACTGCAAATGACCACTATATGACCACGTCTTCGCTATAAGTAAACATTACTATAATTTTTTCCGTACAGTCACTTTTCATAAAGTCTTCTAACAAATTAAACTCGCAAACGTTAGCGTTAACCATATGAATTGTACAAGCTTGAAAATAATAGTAGAAGTTTCACTGAACAAAACCCAAAATACAGTATACAACATTAGTATTTGTACGCCAATTCTGTCATAGCACTGAATTAACCATATCTATATTGTCAATCCTCTTACAATAGTGAATAATCATTCCGGGGATAATACACAGTTAAACACCCCACCCAAATCGCATGTACAGGTATACTTTTCGCTTATAGTCATGTTAACCACATTATGATTGCTATGTCAATAAACTATAACGAATTTTACCATCCCCTCTTTTACCATGAGCGTTTGTTGTAAATGCCTAGGCTTTTCTCCCAGTGTATGCGCGTTGCAACTGATGAAAAGAAAGCTTGAAAATATGAAAAAATTGTTGCTATTTTTTTATTGTAAAAACGTATGCGACCCTCGGTACTTTTATCTCGGCTGGACAATGGGAATAAAAGATAAACGAGAGTTTCGAAAAATGGGATGATTCTATACCTGTATATGTGTACATTTTTTATGTCGCGTGACAATGAAGGGTAGGAAGTCCGATATTGCTGGCCACGTGCCGAGGTTCGCATCAACTCTTCCACCCTACCTCACTCCTTTGCTTCCCATCTCTCTCTCTCTCTCTCTCTCTCTCTCTCTCTCTCTCTCTCTCTCTCTCTCCCTCCCTCTCTCTATCTGTGTGTGTGTGTGTGTGTGTGTGTGTGTGTGTGTGTGTGTGTGTGTGTGTGTGTGTATGTGTGTGTGTGTATGAGGCATTCCACGTCACTTCAGCCAGTGAAAAAAAAATACACAAATAATTTTGAAAAATCGAGTTACTTTATTGAAAAATATTCACCGAGTGTCGAAATTATTTTAAAAATTTTGACGTTTTTTTCTCCTTGATTACCATTTTTTTATTCAAATGGCTGTATCTTTGGTAGGACTTGACGTATTTACATTCGTAAAAAACGAAAATGTGCGTCTTTTTACAGCCTTCCAGAAAAAAATTAATTTAAATTTTATTGAGCAAGTCGAACGTCCGTTTCAGGCCAAATATGCAAAAATATTTTTTTTCTCAAGGAAAGACACTCGTTATTTTATTTTTTTAAATTTCCCCGACTTGCGAATACGAAAAACGTATTTTTTGTATTTTTTATATTATGGGATTCCTAAACACCGTGAAGTGACAGCTATGTTTAATTAAAAAAATGTTTTATTGATATTCGATTGAAGAGTGTGTAGTGCACTCCAAGGCTCCAATACATGTGACATATGTGTCATATGTATTTCAAAAACCTGGTAAATATACAGCGAGTGCCCCACACTCTTCAATTGAATATTAATAAAAAAATATTAAAAAAATAAAAATAGCTGTTACTTCACGGTGTTTAGGAATCCCATAATATAAAAAATACCAAAAATCCGTTTTTCGTATTCACAATTCGGGGAAATCCTTAAAAATAAAATAACGAGTGTCGTTCCTTGAGAAAAAAAATATTTTTGCATATTTTGCCCTGAAACGGACCTTCGACTTGCTCAATAAAATGTAAATTAATTTTTTTCTGGAAGGCTAGAAAATGACGCACATTTTCGTTTTTTACGAATGTAAATACGTCAAATCCTGCCAAAGATACGGCCATTTGAATGGGAAAATATTAAAAAATGGTAATCAACGAGAAAAAACGTCAGAATTTTTTTAAAAAATGTCGACACTCGGTGGATATTTTACACTCGGTGGATATTTTTCAATAAAGTAACTCGATTTTTCAAAATTATTTCTGGATTTTTTTTAACTGGCTAAAGTGACGTGGAATGCCTCATATGTTTCTTTCGCTCCATCAACATTTTCGTAGCACGAAGAATCCTCGTGAAAAAGAAGTATTATGTGCCTTTGAATCTTCGAGATGTTAAAACGTTTCGTGGTCGAGACCCTCTTGAGTCTGGATATAGCGAAGTAGGATGGAGGGATCATTGTCAGTGGTATATGGATGTACGGAGAGTCAGGGGAGAATTTATCATTTTTGGAGCAAAGCCACCCTCCGTTATCTGACCTTGCGACTTTGTGGTTCGCTGGTCAGTCGTATCACGTTTTGAGTATTAAAAAAAAAATGTTTGTAGGTATCGATGCAGAAGGAACGTCGCAACTCGTGACGAGAGAATAAATTGAGTCTTGCTCGAATGGGTATCGCGAATTTTCGAAATCGCATAAAATTTATACGTTTTTAGGCCCTCTGTACTTTTTGTCGTACTTTTGTCTCAATTCTCTCGCGAATCGAAATGCGATACTACTCGTTGGGGAAAAAAAAAATCATAATGAATTCGAGAGTTGACTAACGAAACAGCTAATTATTGAAACAATTATTTTCGCCGCGTACTCCGCGTGCGCCATTATCGTAATTACCCATTTTCAATTGGAATACATTACGCGTGTGTCGGTGAATATATTTAGTATAGCTGCATTCATTATTCCTACGCTGAACCTTCCGTAGTATGATTAATTTCATTAACGTCGTCCTGGTTCTGACGTGTTCGCGTATATAAAGAGCCTTAATTTATCCCACTATAATTCATTCTCACTGTGGTGTGCAGGGGCATTCAAGGCAGAGTAAAAGCGCACACGAAACTGATCCACTACACTGAGGGAAAGGTATGATGTATTCAATCATGTTTTAACTATATTTTATAAAGGGTGTTTCAAAATGACCGGACATTTTTTATTTCGCGCCATTTTTTTGTTACGAAAATGGAGTACTGATAACATTTCAACGAGTAAATTTATCGTATGAAGGCTGAGGTCTTTTTTTGTAGTGCGTTAAGGGGCTGTACCAGTGTGAACGCTGAAAATTTTGGTGATTTTCGGGAATTTTTTGGAAGAAAAGTACTCAATTAAATATTTCGGAAAATTAAGAATATATTTGGCTTTATTTGACCTATATTACATAATTTTTTCATAGAAAAATATTGAGATCCAAGCGACTTGTGCGCTGCTCGGAGGCGCCAAAAAAAAGTTCCTCCACTGCTGACATGATTCCGGCCGATTGAGTAGCTGAAACCGAAAAAGGAAAAAATGTCGTTAACTGGAAGATATTTCCTGTACAATGACGTAGGATTTTCGAAAAATATCAAAATCTAACAAAATGGCGTAGTTATGGAAAAAGTCTGTTTTCTTGCCTATAAAATGGTCGGTTTCTTTTCAATGCCAAATCGTCAATTTTCATCCAATCGAAAATATCCTACGTCATTGTAGAGTAAATATATTCAAGAGTACTCAGTTCAAATTTCAAGTCAATCGGATAATAGCTCTTTGAATTACAATGTCAGCAAATTTGAAAAATCTCATTTCGAGAAAAACGCGTTTAAAGATTCAACTATCGATTTTTGCAAGATAAAATGCTATTTGTATAAATTATGTAAATGATAATGATATTCTTGAAAGTATAAACTGTCGAAAAAGACAAAAAAATCGATTTTTTTAAAGTGTCACACTGGTAGAGCCCCTTAAATTTCCTATAAAACAATGTTTTGGGAATTTCCGTTTGTTTACCCGTAGGCGAGTTATAAAGCTGAGAAGTGGCAAATAAAGCTTTTACCATCCCCCATGGAAATTCATGTATGTAAAATATATGCAGAAAATATATGCTATATATATATATATATATATATATATATATATATATATATATATATATATATATATATATATATATATATATATATATATATATATATATATATATCGGTCGCATATATAGTGACGAAAAACAGAATAATACGTATATATTCAGTATATATGCACCAAATAAATGACGCATATATGACCCATATCTTTTCGATATATTTTTCTGACCAAAAAAATATATGCTACGTATAAACACTATATATGATGCATATATGAGGCATATACGACGCATATATTTTCGAGATATTTTCAATCTATTTTTTTGTCAGAAAAATATATCAAAAATGTATGCGTCATATATACATGTGTCATTTATGCGTCATATATGACGCATACATTTTTTATACATATTCCTGACAAGAAATATATGTTGTGTATAAACACTATTACAGTTAAACTTAATAAAACTTAAACTCAAAAAAACTTAACTTACATATATACAGATATGTTACGCATATCTGTATATATGTGGTATATATGTACCATTTATGCAGTATATATGTGGTATGTATGCAGTGTGTATGCAACATATATTCTAAATATATAAGGTATATATGCAGGGTAAATGCTACATATATCATTGATATATGATACATTGATGTACAGTAATACCATGCATATACATCTCATATATAAAAACGTTACGAAAATTAGAATTTGGCACATATATGCAACATATATTTTCAAAATATGGCATACATTTCACATATATTACAATTAATAATAAAATAAATTTGCAGTATATTTTTGCGTATATAAATTTCCATGGGGGACGTTAATAATGGGAAATAGTAAATCGCGATGAGGGACCTCTAAATATTAATACACAGGTCTCAAATTTCGTCAGCACTCATTTTTTGTTATTCTTAACAAAATTTCAACAAAAATTTCAATTGCAAAAAAACTATTTTTTTTTTGGGCCAGTCTATATATATATATATATATATATATATATATATAATATATATATATATATATATATATAGAAATTCTATATACATTCAAAATATATATAGAATATATATAGATATACGCATACTTATAAATTAAGCTAAAGATCTCTATTTAACACGTAAGGTAGAAAAAACGACATATTTGTAGGAGCCCGCGAGGTGCGGTAAGCTACGGTAATTAACTTTAACCCGTTACTAATTGAAATTCGTGCATACCATTTCGGCGCCATTCTCTTCGTTGGCTTTTCTTTGGTAGTTTGGCTAATGTGGTCTTTCTGTCTCTCTTTTTCGTTCGGTCCCTCGCTTTCTCTCTCCTCTCCTCTCCCTCTCTCTCGCCCTCTCCGTCTATATCTTCTACCTCCCCTCCTCTCTCGCGTTAAGGCCTTAGGTCACTCTAGTGGCCGAAAAAATAGGCTTTTTGGGATTTTTTTTTCCAGAAAAACTACAAAATAAATCAAGATTTAAAAAAAAGGTGTTTATTATACATATAAGTGACTGTATACAATAATTTTTTTGAAGCGATTAATTTCAAAATGGCGGCTGTGCAGCGTTTATCTCAAAACTGCATTTTTAAGTTGGCCGGAAATATCACTCAGACAATTTTCAACCGATTCACTTGAAATGTTGAATATATCTTGAAAAATACATTGTCTATGGAAGTACGTAGGATTTTTTTTTCTATCGCATAGTTCATTTGTTATTAACAATTATCTGACGAAATTTTTCACATACCAAAATTTTGCCTCAACATCGTCAGATAACTGTTAATAACAAATGAACTATGCAATATAAAAAAACATACTACGTACTTCCATAGACAATGTATTTTTCAAGGCATATTTAACATTTCAAGTGAATCGGTTGAAAATTGTCTGACAAGGATCATCCCTCAGGTGACACCCTTCGATTTTGTTGAAATTTGGATATGTTATAAAGCACCGAAAAGTAAGCGATACGTATTTTTTTTTATCGGCGGAAAAACGGTTTTAAGGGCTGAAACGCACCCTCAAAAATGGGGATGTTTTTCGTTTTTCGTCGATAACGTTTTAACGGTACGAGATATTAAAAAATTTCAAATTGCAACAATGTTTATTTTTTTGTGCACTATACATTGGAGATGAGAACGATAACGTTATCGACGAAAAACGAAAAACACCCCTATTTTCGAGGGTTCGTTTCACCCCGTAAAACCGTTTTTCCGCCGATAAAAAAAATACGTATCGCTTACTTTTCGGCGCTTTATTACATATTCAAATTTCAACAAAATCGAAGGGTGTCACCTGAGGGATGTTCCTTGTGAGTTGTTTCCGGCCAACTTAAAAAATGCAGTTTTGAGATAAACGCTGCACAGCCGCCATTTTGAAATTAATCGCTTCAAAAAAATTGTTGTATACAGTCACTGATATCTATGATAAACACCCTTTTTGTAATCTCGATTTATCTTGTAGTTTTTCTGAAAAAATTTTTTTTTCCAAAAAGCCTATTTTTTCGGCCTCTAGAGTGGCCTAAAGCCGTAAAGCAGTGGGTCTATGAGAAATACGAGGCATATATTCCACGTTTGCTCTAGCTTTTCAACCAACCAATAACCATTCCACTTACAAGGAACATCCCTCAGGTGACACCCTTCGATTTTGTTGAAATTTGGATATGTTATAAAGCACCGAAAAGTAAGCGATACGTATTTTTTTTATCGGCGGAAAAAACGGTTTTAAGGGCTGAAAAGCACCCTCAAAAATGGGGATGTTTTTCGTTTTTCGTCGATAACGTTTTAACGGTACGAGATATTAAAAAATTTCAAATTACAACAATGTTTATTTTTTTGTGCACTATACATTGGGAATGAGAACGATAACGTTATCGACGAAAAACGAAAAACACCCCTATTTTCGGGGGTTCGTTTCACCCCTTGAAACCGTTTTTCCGTCGATAAAAAAAATACGTATCGTTTACTTTTCGGTGCTTTATAACATACCGAAATTTCATCAAAATCGAAGGGTGTCACCTGAAGGATGTTCCTTGTTAGACATTGAATTTAAAAAAAAAAGTGCAACGTTCCAACTCTAGTACATGCATATTATATTCTCCACGTAGTGCACTATGTCATTCTGTTTATTTTTCTCTTCATTTTACTTTTCGATGGTGCAAGCGTTTTTGCGAAAAAGTATCATCGATTAAAATAATCCGGAGTTCGTTATCAGAATAAAGTTCCTCCAAATATGTAAAAGTTAGGGAAAATAAATATTTTTTTTTTGTTTTCATGGAGATTGACAAATACGAGGGAAAAACTGCGCCTTTGACGGCGTTCGTTACTGGGCTAATCGAGTGACCGGCTATTCGAATTTCGTTCTATCGAGTGCATGTGTACGACGTCAATGTGTACACAAGTTGCGTCCGTATTATTTAATTAACACACGTGGGAAATCTCGGAGAGACTGTCAGCTAAATTGCTCTGGGTTTCCCGATGGCTCAGCCATGCGAGCAGTCTCTCTCTCTCGTATTGTCTCCCAATCTCTCTTTCTCTGTTCGTCTCTCCTCGAATATAGTTTTCCCATTCGTTTTTCCACTGAAAGCGTCGATTTGTATTTCTCTCTCTTGGTTTGCGGCTGCCATTGGGCAGAGCTTTTCCCGGTGCATATATCGACGCTTTCAATATGGAGCCCGAAAGTTACGTCGAATATTACTCTTCTCTCGTATACAGGCATTCTTTTCTCTCCGTACGGTTTGCTCACTCGCATCACTGCAGTTGATAGAAGCTTTCCTAAAGGGTGTCTCAAAATGTCCTGGCATTTTTTTTATCAATTAAACGTATTATTTATTTGAAAAGTACGAATATTTTTATCTTAAGGCCTTAGGCCACAGTAACGGGTGTAAAATCATGTGCGAATTTAACAATTTTTTTTTCGTATGAAAAAGTGATTCACTCGTAAAATTAATTACACGTCTATTTAGTATGAATATCAAGCTGTTAGAAAAAATGTATATTTTTTTTCGATGTACAAAATGGCCGACTACTAATATTTTCTTTTGTTATCTTTTTTTTAGGCGCTCCACGGCGTGACATTTAGCATCCACAATTTTTTACCCAGAACGAAAAACAAAAATTCTCGTCAATGTACATTAGAATACCTAGAGAAGTACGTACGGAATTTGAAAAATATTGTTTTATTCAAAAGTTGTAGGTATTTGAACTTAAGGCGTTACCCCCACTTGTAGCGCAAAAAAAGGCCTTTTTTATGAATTTAAAAAAAAAAACTATAAAAAAATTTTAATCGATCAATATACCATCTTAAAGAACACATCTTGAAGAACTTTCAGTAATTTTTTTATTGAAAAATATTACATTGTTTAGTGGCAAATGGCCGTCAATGAAATAATGTTTTTATATACACGGTTTGCGGTGACCAACATTGCGGCGAAGTGGATCATCTGAAAAAAAAATGCGGATGGATTTAGTCAAATATAAGTATAAACTAGTCTTCAATCGAAGGATTTTAAAAAATATTCATTTTTCACAAAATGGCGGACAGTCTAAGTTAATGGTTCGATTTTAACGAAAAAAACGGCCGTTTTTTGGCTATAAAACGGCCATTTTTTTCGAAAAAAAAATCGAACGATTAAAGACTACATTTTTATGTATTAAATAAGCCTGCAAAATTTCAAGAAGATCGGTTCATTAGTGTTCGAGTAATCTTGGTCACCGACTTCAGAAATGCCATTTTGAGAAAAACGCGTTTAAAGTTTCTCATCCAACGCTCTTTCAACGCGGATTCTTCTCTTTCAACGCTCATATCTCAGTCAATTTTGTTCGGATCGACTTGAAATTTTCAGGACATATTCTCAGATACTTATACTTAAAAAAAATGCAATAAAAAGAAATCGATTTTTTCAAAATCGCAAGTGGGGGTAACCCCTTAAGAAATGAATTTTCAGTGAAAAATTTCGTTATAACTGCTCATAAGCTGCTCATAAAATGAAAAGTTTTCGATTTGGGGGCCAGTCCACTTTGAAATTGTAAAAAAATCGAAAGCAAGGAAGTCTTGCAGTAATCGACGATGATGAGCAATCAGAAGAGATTTTGTACGGTGCAGGAATTGCCGATTGAGTTTAGGTAAGAGTTTTTCATAGTATAAACTTCAAGCGCGTTTTTCTCGAAACAACGTTTTCAAAATCTAGCTCCATCGTATCTCTAAAACTAATAAATCGATTCTCTTGAAATTTGAACCACATATTGTAAACATGATTCGCAACAAGATGACCTTCGATGGTTTTAAAATTTGGTTTTTTAGTCTTTTTCGCGAAAAACTGCGAAAAAACGTGTTTTTTTTGCTTTCTTCGTTTTTCATCTGCGATTTTTTTATTTTTTGATAAAACTCTATATCCGAGGGTCATTTTGTAGCTGGTGTCATACTGAATCTAATGGACTTTGATTTTTTTGTTTCAGACAAGCCGTTGCCGAGTTGTGATGAAGCTACCTAGCCCACCTATTTTTGAGGCGTTACGTTAAACTATAATTTTTGTACTTAAAAATGAATAAAAATGAATTGAACATTTTTTTTATGTACTTTAAGACTTCATTTATCAAGCCCAACAACTTTTATATTCATATCTTTTATGAAATCCTCAAAAAAATCGCAAACATAGTCTTTTTTCATGGTTCCAAAGTGGGCTGGCCCTTTAAAACGTTGCTTAGTTAATGTCGATTCATAGTATTTGTAGAAATAACATGCGAAAAACCAAAAGCGGATGATTTAAAAAAAAAAATAATGCTCAAAATGTCGAAAAACGTGGGAATTTTACTAAACTGAAATTCCAGCATATACAGGGTGTCCAATAGGAAGTTGCTAAAACTAAATAAGTGTCTCGTCCCTCCATGAATTCAATAGGGGTCCCTTTTTCTAAGGCGCATACCTGAGGCCCCGAAGTTTTATTCCAGCCGTGGTTGAATCAAGTACGCGCGCGTCAAAATGAGTGAGCTCACCACGGAAGAAAAAGTATATCTTATTGAGTGCTTCTTCTCGAGGGGAAAAATTTCTAGTAATGCGTATAGAGGGTTTCGTACTAAGTTTGGAACTCATAGAGTTGCCAGCGAAAACACTCTGAAAAAGGTAAGAATTGAATATTTATTCATATTCATCTATCACACAACTTGTGTTTCAATTCAATTAAACTGCATTGAAGTAATTTTACGTTAATTTTTGTAGGATAATCGATAACTTCGTGAAGTATGGTACACTCCAGGACCGTAGACACGAGTTGCCAGGTCCATCTGTTACGCTGACTACACCAGAGAAGATCAACGAAGTTGAGAATTATTTCAAACAAAATCCAAATGATTCGATTCGGGAAGCTGCTCAAGCATTAAAAATAACCAAATCATCATTACACAACATTTTGAAATATTTTTTAAAGTTTCATCCGTATAAAATAAGCACTCATCAATTGTTAACTGAACATGCCATGACGAAACGCATCGAATTTTGTAACACTATTACGGGAATGTTTGAAGCCGAAGAACTCAATGAGAAATTGATTATCTATTCCGATGAACCACATTTTTGGATGAATGGGTACGTAAACAAGCAAAATTACCGGTTTTGGGGAACGGAAAATCCCAACATATCGCTAGCGAAGTCCCTTCATCCACAGAAAGTAACGGCATGGGCAGCGATTTCAGTTAAAGGAATTTATTTGCAATTCTTGGAATCTACGGTAACAGGAGAGAGTTACAAACAGCTTTTGGAAACGAAATTCTTCCCTTATGCAAAAAAGAGAGGACTGGTTAAAAAATGTTACTTCGTGCAAGATGGAGCGACGCCGCACCGGACTCATGAGGTGATTGAAGCTATTCACCGCGTATATGCGACTCGAGTAATCGGTCTGGGGTACCCTAAATTTGCTCAAGGCGGACTAGAATGGCCTCCGTACTCACCGGACCTGAACCCCTGTGATTTTTTCTTGTGGGGTTACATTAAAGATCATTGTTGCGCTAAAAACCCCAGCACAGTAGAAGAACTGATCGCGGCCATCCAGGAAGTGGTTCGCGGCATTACGAACGATATGTTAGACACAGTTTTCCACAGTTTTCAAAAAAAAATTGATTTTTGTGCACAATCTAACGGTTCGCACTTCGAAAATATCTATCACTAATCACTGTACTTTTTCGTTATTTTCATGAGATGTAATAAATTGACATAAAAAATATTTGACTGGGTTTTATTTATGTGCGTTTAAAACTGCAATTTGGCTTATCTGATTCTGTGCACGTGTTTTAAAATGACAGTCGATTAGTTTCGGCAACTTCCTATTGGACACCCTGTACTAGGACGTGATCTGACCTATCGACAGTTGTGGAATTATCCATTCATAACAGGACATATGTATGGCGAAAGAATATTTTATTGCGTTATCAGAGCATCTGGCTGCTGAGGATGGAATTGGGGCTTACACAGTGTTTTGTATAGGGACTATCGACCATTATGAGGATGGCCAGCGACGTCGAACGTCTTCAAAATCATGCATTTGAACAGTGTGGGTGAGCAAACCGTGGGTGAGCGAACGTTTCATATTTTCGGCGAAGAAACGAGGCGTGAAAGAGGTTTTCGCAAATAACAGCAGCAGCGACCTCAAAAAATGAAATAAGCGAGAAAATTCGGTTCCCTATACTTCTTTTTTGTCGTCTTCTCTCTCTCTCTCTCTCTCTCTCTCTCTCTCTCTCTCTCTCTCTCTCTCTCTCTCTCTCTCTCTCTCTCTCTCTCTCTCTCTCTCTCTCTCTCTCTCTCTCTCTCTCTCTCTCTCTCTCTCTCTCTCTCTCTCTCCCTCTCTCTCTCTCTCTCTCTCTCTCTCTCTCTCTCTCTCTCTCTCTCTCTCTCTCTCTCTCTCTCTCTCTCTCCCTCTTTCTCCCACTCTCTCTGCCATTCTTCTATCTCACTCGGTGTTTAACTGAAGTGAATTTCCCAACACGAAGGAATGTTCTCACCAAAGAAGAAAAAAGAAACTCCGTCAGTTTTCACGCCCACGAAAATATACAATCGCGTCGAGATACTCTCACGTTCTCGTTATTTTTTCATAAGGTATACGATAAAAATATACAAATGAGAGATCTACGCACTACTGTGGAAAAAAAACCTGCATAAAAAAACAGCCAATCGCTATCGATCAGTATCGCCCACGCATTCGCGTGTCAAAGTTCTCCCTCTTTCTCTCTTCGCCTCTTTGCTCGTCGTTGACGGTCATAAATTATTCCCAGTGTGGAAGTTGCGCATCGCGAATGAATAATGTAATTTCTCATTGAAGATCGGTGAGAGGTCGTGAGAGGCGGAAAGAGAGAGAGAGAGAGAGAGAGAGAGAGAGA
The DNA here is from genome assembly GCA_963210295.1 of Ophion ellenae. Classification (NCBI taxonomy): domain Eukaryota; kingdom Metazoa; phylum Arthropoda; class Insecta; order Hymenoptera; family Ichneumonidae; genus Ophion; species Ophion ellenae. The sequence continues at coordinate 3,028,166 of OY723385.1, read as the reverse complement.
GAGAGAGAGAGAGAGGGAGAAAGCAGACTCCCGAATTTGCGAGACGCGAACATGATAACTCCCCGAAAGGGGTACGAGCCCGTATCTCATGACAAAATTGCTGCCCATAATATGTATAGATGTATCTATGGAGACTGGGTCAAAACGGGACACCCCGACAAAGTGGGATGTCCTTACTTTCATGTAATGAAAATCCAGAAAGGCCATTTTTCAATCCACAGTGCAATTCAGCAGTTCACCCCTTCGTGTTTCCAGTCACTCTGGCCGGACTGTTCTATCAGACCGGGAAAATTCATTTCTTTGCCAAAATGATCAGTTTTATATATATATATATATATTTTATATATTTATATACAGGGTGTCCCAGAACTGAATGCGCTCCCTGGAATGAGGGGTTGGGGGTGAATTTCTGAGTCGATTGATATAAGCATGTATGGGTCTCAGATCAACCCCTGAATTATTATTAATTTTTAAAGGCGGGCCAATCAGGTGCGCCCGATGAGCCGGCGTACGGCAGTAAGCGATCCGCCGGCTCATCGAGCGCATCTGATTGGCCCGCCTTTAAAAATTAATAACAATTCAGGGCTTAATCTGAGATCCACTCCCCCCTTTGTGTTTCCAGTCACCCTGGCCAAACTGTTCCATCAGACCAGGAAAATTCATTTTTTTGCCAAAATGATATATATATATATATATTTATGTATAGGGTGTCCCAGAACTGAATGCGCTCCCTGAAATGGGAGGTTAGGGGTGAAATTCTGAATCGATTGATATAAGCATGTGTGGGTCTCAGATTAAGCCCTCAATTGTTATTAATTTTTGAAGGCAGGCCAATCAGGTGCGCCCGATGAGCCGGCGTACGGCGGTGAGCGGTGTGGTGCTCCCGGCAGGCACGCTATTTAAGGGATCATCACAGTGTCAAGTTTTCAAAAAATCGATTTTTTTGCACTATCCGATAGTATACACAGATATAAACATTTTGTACAATTTTTAGATCGAAATTCGAACTATTTCGGTCGCTACAGACTTTCTCAGAAAAAGTGATTGGAGCGTGAGATCCCGCACTCCGAACTTTAAACGCGCTTTTCTCAGAATGTTGTTTTTCAAAGCAGTGGCGACTCTCAAAGGACGAGTTTTCAAGCTGTCCGTTTGAAATTTTAACAGAACATTCTTCACGTCATTCCTCAGGTTGCTATGGAAGTTTTTTTTTTATCTTCCTATTTTTTTTACGAAAAACTGTCGAATAAAGACTAAATTTGAGACTTTTTATTTAAACCGCTGCGATTTTTTTAAATTTCACTAAAAAAAACCTCCACAGGAACATCGCGGCTTTCCTACAAATTAATAATCATTTTGGAATTTTTGTTTCCGATAAAATTTACGGCCGCAATCCTGGCCACCATGGGACACCATTTTTTCCCACGAAATTTTCCGCAAAGAAAAACTATGTTAAACAATAAATAAAGAAATTTTCAAAAAATCATTTTGTATTCTTTATCGGTGCTTCGATTTGTAAAAAAAATAGACCGATTAGCTTGTCCTATCCACCTAAAAAAACATCGCGAAAATGGGCTATTTTCGGGCGGTCTCACTGTGATGATCCCTTAAGGCCTTAGGCCACTCTAGAGGCCAAAAATAGGCTTTTTTGCGATTTTTTAAGAAAAAACTACAAAATAAATCGAGATTACAAAAAGGGTGTTTATCGTACATATCAGTGACTATATAAAATAATTTTTTTGAGGCGATTAGTTTCAAAATGGCGGCTGTGCAGCGTTTATCTCAAAACTTCATTTTTTAAGTTGACCGGAAACATAACTCAAACGATTTTTAACCGATTCACTTGAAATGTTGAATATATCTTGAAAAATATATTGTCTATGGAAGTCCGTAGGATTTTTTTTTATATTGCATAGTTTATTTGTTTTAAAATAATTATTTGACGATTTTTAGGCAAATTATAGGAAGTGAACATCAACCGTATAATATTGCTTTTTTATTTCCTGTCTAAATGTATATTCCGCCTTAAGGGGTGAGATGCAGTCAGAATTTTCAAAAAATCGATTTTTGTATACACATTTTCTTGAAGTATGATGTTTCGAAAATATTCCCTGAAAATTTCAAGTCAATCCGATGAATAGTTTCCGGGATATCCCACAATTAGTAAAGGGGCGTCGGGTCCCCATGCCGGGTAGCGGCTGACAAACGCGCGAACAATAATACCCGAGAATCCAGAATGCTTCAGAGACAACAACAAATTGATATTTTGGAAGCTTCCACATCGGCAGGAGCCCTATTGTATGGGCCAGGAATTGATGATTCGGTGTAAGCAATTTTTTAATTAATATTTCTATACATAAATCAAGTGTAAAATTGGAAAACTCTTTCAGAAATTTAAAAAAATGTGTTACTCAAAAACTATGAACTATAGCAAAATTTCATAAAGAATACTTTCGTTTTAAAATTGCCCAAAATGTTTTTCGAAAAATAATTCATCCCGAAAAACTTTAATTTTTTGAAAAATTGTATTAACAATTGGCTATAAACAATTGAATGCTCGACTTTTCCGCAATAAATTGTGATATTCGGATTCAGCGGATCATAAAAAAAAGTTTAGCTTCATTCATCGAGCTCAAAATTTTACGAACATATAATACCATATGCAGATCGAAAAATTTTGAAGGCGTTTTTTTCGAAACTATGTTTTTCAAGTCGGTGACCACTATAATTCAAAAACCACTCGATGGATTTTGATGAAATTTGGTGTGCTTATCGATAGCATTAAAAACTAGTCCTTGATCGAAGGATTTTCATTTTTTTTGAAAATGTCTATTTTTTTTAACAATAATCTGTCGGAAGCCGCCATTTTGTTAATTTAAAAAAAACTTCGATTAAGGACTAGATTTATTATTAAACTAATGATTTTTTTTTGTTTTTTTTTTTTTTAATTTCAGATGATTCAGTAAAATTTTATGATGGTCACCGCAAAGCACTCCATGCCGAAGGGGGTCCGACAAAGATGGCGATATTTTTATAAATAATCAATATTTTTCTTCGACAATTTTTACAAGTCAAATTGAAATATAGCATAAAAAGTCTGTGTAACCACTTTTGTAAAACAAACTTAATTACTATAAAATTTTTTTATTGAAAATGCTCGTTTCTTCACGACTCTGACTGCATGTCACCCCTCAATATCGATAGAATTCTTCTGTCAGTATAGGCCCCAAGCTTAGCCTTACCGAAGATTAATACGTTGAAGTGATTGCGGACAATGTAACGATCTCTTTTCTCCGATAAACGGAGCTGCAACCGGATAATTTATGATTCCGTAGTGTGCAATTTTTCAATAAAACTCCTCGAACTTTACCCTACACGCGTTGCCACACAGAAACGTGTGGATATTACATATGTACGTTAATGAATTAACTATATGTCGAGGTCGCAGGTTTGGGTAACATATCAGACTGGCAATTCCCGCGGGGCATGCCGGAGCCCGGATGAGGGGTGACGTTTTTTCCTATCTCGCTTTCTCCGTCCCTCAACCGATCGCTCGGTCTCTCTCCCACTGTTGCTCGTGATATTTCTGTGCACGAGGGTTTCTCTCGACGCCCTCTTGAACGAATAGGTTGCAAGAGCACCGGCCGTGGTGGCGGAGCTGCTGCTGCCGCTGCTCTCGACTCGGCCCGATAAATCAATGTAAATTACCTAAGGGTCGCGCTCGCGTGCTCTCATCCACCGATCGGAATCGTATAATGTAACGGAACTCTCGAGTGTGTGGGATGGGGGATTGGGGGTGGCCGGAGGCGGCGAGAAGGTCGGGGCTGGTGTGCACCGAACAATCGGTCCCTGAAAACGACTCTGTACCATGCATGTACAATAGAATCACAGTTATTAGGCACGTAAATAGGTAAAGAGAGCGCGAACGATAGAGGGAAAGCGCCTACCCGGTGCACCTCGGGCATATGAATGCCGAACGATTTTTTTCGTATATCTATATAGATATACAGGGTGTCCCAGAACTGAATGCGTTACCCGAAGTGGAGGGTTGGGGGTGAAATTCTGAGTCGATTGATATAAGCATGTAAGGGTCTCAGATCAAACCCTGAATTGTTATTAATTTTTAAAGGCGGGCCAATCAGGTGCGCCCGATGAGCCGGCGTTGGGGGTGAAATTCTGAGTCGATTGATATAAGCATGTATGGGTCTCAGATCAACCCCTGAATTGTTATTCATTTTTTAAGGCGGGCCAATCAGGTGCGCCCGATGAACCGGATCGCTCACCGACGTACGGCGTACGTCGGTGAGCGATCCGCCGGTTCATCGGGCGCACCTGATTGGCCCGCCTTAAAAAATGAATAACAATTCAGGGGTTGATCTGAGACCCATACATGCTTATATCAATCGACTCAGAATTTCACCCCCGACCCCCCAACGGTGAACGCATTCAGTTCTGGGACACCCTGCATATATATATATATATATATATATATATATATATATATATAAATCGATTTCAGCGAGTGGCTGACCCAGACTGAATCCATACCGATGATCTATGTATCCATACATACATCTGTGCCGCCGTTATTCTATATGGCTATTCAGACTGCACGGAAAATATAACTTTGGCTGACTGAATCCGTCATTACGCGGTAGCAATGGATTATTCATTGAAAAAAAGAGACTGCAGGATTATTCTAATAATGATTTGTTCCATCGAACTAAAAAATACTCCAGATGATCAAATATGGTTCAGTTCGATCATCAACAAGGGAGACTTTTTAAAATTGAAATTGCTTTTCACCAACCAGAGCTGGCATTTTCCTGTGGTCAGTTCAAATTAAGTAGGTTGAATAATTCGTATGGATGACGGCGGTCGTCGTAAATGCTTTGGGAATTAGCTAATGAAGTTATATGACATATTTCCCCCCACGGCGTCGCTCGCGTACACTTGTGTTGAATCCTCCTTAATGAAATGTGCTCCTGAAATGTTTCATTGAGGAACTCGTAGAATTGGGTTGATTAGCATTAATACTAAGTTTCCAGTAAATCTGAACAGATATTTATTTTACTATACGAACGCTGCTAACCCCTTTGTCCTTTAAGGATTGAATTTCCAAAACGATGAAATTTCATTAATTTTGATTAGGCGCAGTAATACAAAGATTCAAGTAAATTTGTCCCGATTTTTTTTGTACAAACTTTGTCACCCCCTTTCGTTTAGGAGGTGAATTTCGAAAAAAGGGTAAATCAGGTGTTTTATTAATTGTGGTGAAGAGCTGTAATATTAAGTTTCAAGTAAACCTTCGGACCAGATTTTTTTATGATACTTACAACCTTTACCACCCTCTTTCACCCCTCAAGGGTTGAATTTCTAAAAACGCTGAAATACGTGTTCCATTAATTGTTATAATTACTTTTTTTTTAAATTAAACGTTGCGAAAAAAATGGGGCGGTAAAATAACGTTTTTTTCAGACCATCCCCATTTTTTTAAATGTCTCTACACTACCTGCCATGATGACATTCTTATTGATCAGGGAAATTGTTGTTATATCCGTTTCGGATTAACGGGAGCTTTGGAATTATGTCAACCGCCTCTACCTCATGGCCATATCACATGGGCCATAACGTTTTCGATTTTTTTTGACAACCATTTTCTTATTTATCTATTTTTTCAAGTTCTTGAAACATCAGAAAAATACTAAAAAAAGGGAAAGTAAATATTTTTTTTGTTTTCATCAAGCGCGAAAAACGCCCGAAATGTACGCCATTAGGCTAGAATACTGCCTTAAGGGGGATATACATTTTCACTGATAAAAAAACGGTTCTTTTTTCTTTGACCGATATATATGTAGAATATTGAACATGGTAGAAATATTGATAATTATGCTACCGTTTACATGACGGTTTATAATTATGCTACCGTTTATATGACGCAGATTGTTTTTGAAAAAATATTTTTGAAAACTGTTTTTTTGAATTAAAATACATAAATTGAAAATTAAAATACATAAATTTTGCGTGAAAAGTTGATTTTTTATGCAATTTCGTGCCATTCTCTACGATTTACGTTTTCTTCATTTTAATTACCGTCAAATAGAAGCTATTGATGATCTAGCTGAAAAAAAAATTTGAATTTTTTTGCAAATCAAAGTCTATGGGAAGCTAGACTGCACGCCGATTCGCAACTCCCGCGGCAACTTTGCTGTAACACTCTGATGATGAATGAATTAACACTTTGATAATAAATGCACTTAAAAAAATCGTTTTGCATACTTAAATATACTACCGAAGTACACGTAGAGTTCGATAAACGTAGAATAATTAGTTCTTAGTTTAAAAAATCCGTCAAAGATGCTTAATTTTTTTCCCTTCTAAATGTATATCTCGCCTCAAGTCCTCCTATTTTTTTCGTAATCACTCGGTGCCTTCAGCGAATTGTATTTTTCAACTTTTAGGTCTTGCATTCATTTATTTTTATTTTAAACATAGTTTCCATTATATTTTTAAAGGCAAAACAAGTTATAAAATTCTTCGAAACGTGTCAGCGATTCCCGAATTAAAAGCAGTGGAAGTTTCCAATTTAAAAATTCATTTACCGATTTCCAGTGCAACGTCACTGTCTTTAAACCACCCTCTCTGAAAACCTCGGTCACACGTACCACAATATTCAACGATATAATCAAACGTCGAGAAAAATCCTAAAATATCCTGCAACGTGGTTGAAAAGTCTCGAAAGAGTATAGGTCGGCAGTTATACAGGGTGTCCCAGAACTGAATGCGTTCCCTAAAACGGGGGGTTGGGGGTGAAATTCTGAGTTGATTGATATAAGCATGTGTGGGTCTCAGATCAACCCCTGAATTATTATGAATTTTTAAAGGCCGGCCAATCAGGTGCGCCCGATGAGCCGGCGGATCGCTTACCGCCGTACGCCGGCTCATCGGGCGCACCTGATTGGCCCGGCTTAAAAAATTCATAATAATTCAGGGGTTGATCTGAGACCCATACATGCTTATATCAATCGACTCAGAATTTTACCCGCCAACCCCCCAATTCAGAGAATGCATGCAGTTCTGGGACACCCTGTATAAGAGCGTTATAGTCCCGTCTGTAGACATTTCATATTCCCGGATCGTTCCAAGTAACTTCAAGACGAGATTAAATATTTATGTCACAGGAGGGCGCGGGGTGGGGGGGGGGGTCGATTGCATAGCTTTCGCATCACAACGTTTCGTCATGTATTCTCCATGTCTTCTACCCTTTCTAAGGTCGGGCTTTCCGGTTGCCAAGAGCCGTATGAATATTTAGAAAATTATTCCTCAGCCTTTGTGCATATAAATTTTGTCCTTTCGACGGCGGCGACGCTCCCTCCTGTATTCAAAATCTTGCCTCGGAGTAAATTTTCGCTGCTCCGCAATCCCGATGCAACGACGTGGAGGGGCGAAATTGGATGCACTTGGAAGATGCTCGGAATGCCCAATTAGTTAGGTGGGTAGTTGGGAACTATTTAGGACAGCGTGCGTATATACATATGGATACGTTGTGGTCAATGGGGGAAACACCGAAAGGCCTGTAGCCCGTGTCAAGTAGTTCGAGTCCGTAATGGTCGGACTGGCCGGCGTTCACTGGCGCGTCGACCGCAGGTGGCTCGTGATAAACGGAGAGTCCATTAAACAGGTATATTTTCGGTGTCAAGAGTCACTATGGTGACAAAAAAAAATTGGAATAATTTCACAAGGGTATAATCGCTCGTAAAAGAAATTCGTTTTTTTTCTTAACACCGTAAAATGAGGTTACTTTGAACAGGTTTTGGAAATTTTTGTACGTAACTTTTTTTTCAACATCCTAAATTCCAATTTTTGGCTCCAATGGAACAATGTGTCCTTTGGCTATCAAATGTATAAGAAAGGCAAGCCTCACCATCCCCTCACAATTTTATATATATCTTTTTTAATGTCAAAGTATCCTCAAGTACAAGGTTTCTTTGACAAGGCATTGAAATGCAACTTATGTCGAATATTAAGAGCTACTTTGGCATCATGTTGATGAAAAAAAAATCATATTTCATCCATTATCCATGGAATTAAATGAAAAACAAGGATTTTTTATAATCAAATTGTCATCCTTATCAAGGGGTAAGACCACTGTAGAAATTTCAAAACATCGATTTTTTTTTCTTCTTGAAAGATGCCTTAATATCTTTAAAATGACGTAGTCAAAGGATCAAGGTGGGAAGAAATGTCTAAATACTTCTATTTTGAATTTTGGCGCAGCCCCTCTCAGTCCGATGCAATCCGTGCCGAAAACTTTAAACGCATTTTTCTCGAAACTACAGTTCTCAAGTCGGCCGGACTCATAACTCGAACAAATCTTGACCGATTGACTTGAAATTTTAATTGTACATTCACAATTACATTCTGCATAGAAGTACGTAGGATTTTCTCGATACATTACATAGTTTTTTTTTTATAAACAATTTTCGGACGATGTTTTTTTGAGAATTTTGAACTTTTATTTAAAAAACGCGCTTTTTTTGCAAAAATCGATATATCAAAAAAATCCTACGTACTTCTGTAGCTATTCACATGTATAATCGAAAAAAAATTGCAGGTGCCGTTGGTCCGGCCGCGCGCCTATGAAAAAAAAGGCTTCGTCGAAGAAAAGCTGTGCAGCGGCCATTTTGTTTTATATTACCTTGAAAAAAATAGTTTATACAGATTATGATATGTACAATAAAGGAGCTTTTTCAGAATTTTGATTTGTTCCATTGTCAGGCTAAAAAAAATTCCCAAAATATACTTTTTTTTTCCCCGCTACAGTGGTCTTACCCCTTAAGCGAAAGACCCCTTTAATCGTCGAAACAACAAACCAGTATATTCAAGCTGAATTGCGTCTATCGTCGAGAATTATCGACTCTCTGGCTCTTTTCGTCGTCATCCTTCTATCTTCATCTCACTCCAGTATCTCCCCTCACTGTCGTCAGGTTATCATCGACCGTTTGACGAGAGTGCGGAATCCGATACAGGCACCTCTCTGTGAGCCCACCACGACCACGTACATTCGCCGATCAAACGCTAACGAATAAAAAAGGCTCAAACTGCACGCGTCAAATCAGCCAAGGCCCCGTCGAATACGCCCTTCTGTTTGCCACCTCCAATACGTACACGTCGAAAGGTAGATGACAGTGGCAGCGATTTACATCGATGATGCATGTCCGTTCAGCCTCGAAGAACTGCCGCAAATTGCATGAGGCACTTTCCACGTGAAAACCGGGCCGGCGTAACGAGACAGAACGTGCGCGAAATTTGAATCCATCACGCTTCGCTAAAAATGTTCGATTCCCGGAGACAAGAGACACGTCGGGATAGTCGTGTGTCCAGTGAGAATGAAAAAATCCTAACGGAGCAATGAAAAATTCGTCTGACGGTGAATAAATTCTTAATATTTATTTTTAATATATATATATATTTATTTTTATAATTTATGTTGAGTTTTTTCTTGAAATATTGAATTCTCACTTTAGAGGCTAAAAAAGGCTATTTTCATGATTTTCTTTTGTAGGTTTATATTATAGATATTGATATAAAAGTTGTTACACTTAAGGGGTTACCCCCACTTGCGATTTTGAAAGAATCGATTTTTTTTATTGCATTTTTTTTAAGTATAAGTATCTGAGAATATGTCCTGAAAATTTCAAGTCGATCCGAACAAAATTGACTGAGATATGAGCGTTGAAAGAGAAACTTTGAACGCGTTTTTCTCAAAATGGCATTTCTGAAGTGGGTGACCAAGATTACTCGAACACTAATGAACCGATCTTCTTGAAATTTTGCAGGCTTATTTAATACATAAAAATGTAGTCTTTAATCGTTCGATTTTTTTTTCGAAAAAAAATGGCCGTTTTATTGCCAAAAAACGGCCGTTTTTTTTCGTTAAAATCGAACCATTAACTTTGACTGTCCGCCATTTTGTGAAAAATGAATATTTTTTAAAATCCTTCGATTAAAGACTAGTTTATACTTATATTTGACTAAATCCATCCGCATTTTTTTTTCAGATGATCCACTTCGCCGCAATGTTGGTCACCGCAAACCGTGTATATAAAAACATTATTTCATTGACGGCCATTTGCCACTAAACAATGTAATATTTTTCAATAAAAAAATTACTGAAAGTTCTTCAAGATGTGTGCTTTAAGATGGTATATTGATCGATCGAAAAAGTTTTGTAGTTTTCTTCAAAAAAAATTCATGAAAAAGGCCTTTTTTTGCGTTACAAGTGGGGGTAACGCCTTAACACGTTCGAAATACATTTTTAAAAAAACTATTTTTTTAATTCACTATTTATAGACGAAATTGGAAGTTAAAAAAAGCCGTAAAAAAATTGTAGGTCTGCGCTGTTGCTGGAATCTCGGAGATGGATCATCCGAAACAAAAAAATCAGACGGTTTTAGATTCAGTATATTGATGGCTATAGCGCATATCGTACGATTTTTGATATATGCAAAAATAAAAAAATGGCGGACATTTTTCGAAAAAACAAAAAAAAACGAGTTTTCTTCACCATTTTTGGCAAAAAAAGTGGTATATATTAAAATTTAAAAAACCCTTGATATGCGCTATACCTATAGTTGTAAATAATATGTGGTTAAAATTTCATAAGGATCGGTTCAGTAGTTTCGAAGATTTTATCAAAAAGCCGTCGAAAAAACGTTGTTTCGAAAAAAACGCGTCTAAAGTTTGTTTGGGTTAAATAAATACATTACAAATTGTTTAAATCTATTTCGAAAGTGTATTTACTAAGTGTAACAACTTTTATATCAATATCTATAATATAAAGCTATCATAAAAATTAATGAAAAAAGCATTTTTTAGCGTCTAAAGTGAGAAGAGCCCTTAAATAAATATTCAAATCAATTCAAACCAAATGAAATCAAGAGTTTCAAAGTACCGCGAGCAACACGTCATCGTCACTTTAATAATGTTCCAGTACATATTGGTTGCTATAAACTAACCTTTAATCCAGAAATTAATGCATCTGAGCAGAATTCGGTTGACGTGTGTAAGATGACATACGTATGATATCTTAGACTAAAGTATTCCGTCTTACACATGTGGTTTTTATTTTTCTATTTTTTCTTTAAGTAACTAATATCCTGAAACTGAATCTATTTCATTATAATAATAAACCTTTATATCAACATCCGCTTGTCATTGATTTCATACTTCATTTATTTAAATATTTATCATAAAACAAAAAGTGTGTTATCTTAAGAACAACAAAACGCTCATCCACAGACATTTGTATTGCCAAAATTAGGTGTGAAATTTGGATTTAAAACAACGAGACAATTTTCTCAATGGAAATATTGAAGCTTTTAAGCATTGAGATAAATCAACACAGCATTTTTGATATCTCTGTAATTGTAAAAATGCAGTGTTAAAAGTCTAATGTAAAATGCCCTCCTACTTTCCGGCATCTTCACTGCCTCGTTCTCTTCTCTTATCATTACCCTCCTCCTTTTGTTTTCGCCGTTACAACCCTGTAAGCAATTTTCCCGAGCTTCGAGACGTTGAACTTTCCCGCTGTCTCCAAGAGGATTGTCGTTATTTTCCTGGCCGTATATATATATATATATATATATATATATATATATATATATATATATATATATATATATATATATATATATATATATATATATGTGTGTGTGTTTGTATATGTATATGTATATGTATAGAGGGTTGTATCGCGTGCTTCACCACTCGCCGAGCTTTCCACGCTTTAGCTACTTTGTTATATAGCCAGGACGAAGAAAAGAATCGGGGGTACGATTTTATGTGGCTCTGGGTAAAACGCGTATCATTCGTCGACTATAATAATCCTTGTAAGCCAAGGATTTTTCCTAAGCCCCAGCTGCTGGGTATAGATAAATATATGTGTGTGCGCATATATATATATATATATATATATATATATATATATATATATATATATATATATATATATATATATATATATATAAACAGGGTGTCCCTGAACTAAATGCGTTCTCTGACATGGGGTAATTGGGGGTGAAATTCTGAGTCGATTGATATAAGCATGTATGGGTCTCAGATCAACCCCTGAATTATTATGAATTTTTAAAGGCGGGCCAATCAGGTGCGCCCGACGAGCCGGCGGATCGCTCACCGCCGCACGCCGGCTCGTCGGGCGCACCTGATTGGCCCGCCTTTAAAAATTCATAATAATTCAGGGGTTGATCTGAGACCCATACATGCTTATATCAATCGACTCAGAATTCCACCCCCGATCGCCCATTTTAGGGAACGCATTCAGCTCTGGGACACCCTGTATATATATATATATATATATATATATATATATATATATATATATATATATACACGTACATATATTTACGACGTATCTATTTTTTGATTGTCTAAATCTTATAAAAACTACTATATAAATTCTTAATATCCTATGCACATTACAGCAGTGAAAATGAGTCAATAAAATAACTATTGCAGGACTTATAATTTGTCGACAAAGTTACACAAAAATCGATTGTGGCTGTCAACCTTTTTTTGGCAATTATGAGCAGCAGGTGTTAATTCCTTTTTCAGAACCACGACGTTTAAAATAAATATCAATATGGCGTGTTTCTTTTTTTTCTTCAAAATATAGCGAGAGGAGAAAAAAATTCAGAATGAAGAAGATAGTCCGGCCAATTTTTCGTGGAAAGTGTGATACGTGTGTGAACGTGTAAATGTAAAAATGACAGCGAAGGTGCGAGTCGGAAGATAGGCTGGAAAAAATATACAAGATACATTTGTCGGACGAACCCAAGTGGGATGAATACATATATGGAATTGGAAACACCTTCACCGCCACGTTCCAATCTTCGCTAAAACGAATCCTCTGGGCGAGGGGGCAAGGAGAATGAAAAGCCTCGTTGGTCATACTATGGAGTCATATTCCGTAAATAGTATTTTCGATTTTGGCACGATGGCACGAAAATCCCCAACGACACCATTCTATACGGATAGAGTCGCATAGACTTTTGCCAAAGTAAGCGGGATGACCCGACTCGCTTCAGGCGTTCAACTCCGCGACTTACGCACTTTTATTTCATCATTTGACGACCGATTTCCAATTGATTTTTTTTTTCGTTACTAAATATAGTTACGTGGTTTTTTGGTAATAAGAATTTTTATTTATACAATAAATACTACATTTAGCATTATTATGATTATATTTATATTGTATATTATTATATTAATTGATGATTATTATTTATATACATATATTAAATGAATTCATTATGTAAACGTCATTCACATTAGTAAATGAAATTCTTCTGCAATTACTTGGAGTATGGCTCTATCTTTTAACAAAGAAATTTCATTCGCCTAACACTGTTCCGATTGCATGACCATTTTTTCTGCAACACAATACAAATTGTAAAAAATTATCACGATAATAAATACTGTGTATTCAGACACTGTGTGAATCCAGAATACCTAATTTTGAGAAATTTTTCGAAAAATCATACTTAGACTGAACTAAGGTAACCTAGGTTAGATATGTTCCTAACGAGGTGACCTAGCACCCCCTTAAGGTAGTCCTATCGCCAGGCTTCAATCCATAGGGTTTTCATTTTTTTTGTCGAGTTTCACTAAATATATTAATAATCGTCTCTGTAAAATTCCAGGGTCGGTTATCGACCTAATTACAGAGAAAAACAATTAAAATTGCGTATTTTTGTGAAGGAATTCCGAGAAGACGTACAAAAATACAATATCCGGTCGCTGCAAATGTGTATATAATAGTGGGAATCCGTCAGATTCTTTGAAATAATCAGATTTACATTCTTAAGGGGAGATATACACCTAGATGGTCGAAGTCGAGGATTTAGAAGCTGTGAACGTTCCGTCGACCGGAGAAGACCTGCACTATGGGCCTGGTATCGATGATTCCATGTAAGTTGACAAATTTCATGATTTATTCATTTCCAAATTTTCAAACGCGTTTTTCTCAAAACCACGTTTTTCAAATCGGTACCCAAAATTTCTCGAAAACCAATGTACCGATTGCCTTGAGGTTTTTTGTGGTTATTCTATACACCATTATCTAGTACTTGTCATAGGGATTTTTTTTTCCGTTACTTAGTTTTTGTTTTATAGGCTAAATAATAACTAATTTTTGGCCCAAAAATCACTATTTATGTTCAAACGTCCGCCATTTTGTAATAAATCGATATTTTCAAAATCGACTATGACAAGTACTAGATTATAGTATTTAATTTAAGGGGTTACCCCCACTTGCGGATTTGAAAAAATCGATTTTTTTTTATTGCATTGTTTTGAAGTAGAAATTGTTGCGACACAAGAACTATTGCAAACACACTGCAAAAACAAATGTGTTGTTTTTACACGCTTTAGGTGTGTAAACGGTTGTATACACTTTTTACACGTTTTAAGGGGCTATACCAGTGTGACACTTTCAAAAAATGCACATACATACATACATACATTTTTTTTGCCTTTTTCGGCAGTTTATACTTTCAAGAATATCCTGTCAAAATTTCGAGGCAGCATCTCTAATACTCCCCGAATGCAGAAATCGATAGTTAAATCTTTAAGGGGCTATACCAGTGTGACACTTTCAAAAAATCGATTTTTTTGCCTTTTTCGACAGTTTATACTTTCAAGAATATCATTATCATTCATATCATTTATATCAATATCATTTTATCTTGCAAAAATCGATAGTTAAATCTTTAAGGGGTACCCCCACTTGCGATTTTGAAAAAATCGATTTTTTTATTGCATTTTTTTGAAGTATAAGTATCTGAGAATATGTCCTGAAAATTTCAAGTCGATCCGAACAAAATTGACTGAGATATGAGCGTTGAAAGAGAATAATCCGCGTTGAAAGAGCGTTGAAAGAGAAACTTTAAACGCGTTTTTCTCAAAATGGCATTTCTGAAGTGGGTGGACAAGATTACCGAACACTAATGAACCGATCTTCTTGAAATTTTGCAGGCTTATTTAATACATAAAAATGTAGTCTTTAATCGTTCGATTTTTTTTTAAATGGGCGTTTTATAGCCAAAAAACGGCCGATTTTTTTGTTGTTAAAATCGAACCATTAACTTTGACTGTCCGCCATTTTGTGAAAAATGAATATTTTTTAAAATCCTTCGATTAAAGACTAGTTTATACTTATATTTGACTAAATCCATCCGCATTTTTTTCCTCAGATGATCCACTTCTCCGCAATGTTGGTCACCGCAAACCGTGTATATAAAAACATTATTTCATTGACGGCCATTTGCCACTAAACAATGTAATATTTTTCAATAAAAAAATTACTGAAAGTTCTTCAAGATGTGTTCTTTAAGATGGTATATTGATCGATTAAAAAAGTTTTGTAGTTTTCTTTTAAAAAATTCATGAAAAAGGCCTTTTTTTGCGCTACAAGTGGGGGTAACACCTTAATAATCTTTTTGTTTTTTTTCAGATGATTTTTGAAGAAACGCCAGTGCGTACCGTATACGCAGATTTTTTTACGACGCTCCAAGGATTTAATATTTGTAAATAAAGAAAATTAGACATATTTTTGAATGTATATACTTTTAGGTAATTAAAACCCCAATCCGAAATTTCAAATAGTTTTCCTTGAAAAAATCGACAAAAATGACCTTTTTTCCGGCTCCTAGGTGTATATCTCCCCTTAACGCTTGTACTAATCCAATGCTCGGAGAAAAAATAACGCTTATTGACCTAATTTTTATGTAATATCAAGTTTAATTTGAACTTCCGGTATTGGATTTATTACCACTTGCTACGATAAGGAGACGTGACAGCAAGGCAACAGCTGACTGTAGTCCTAACCTCATCTCACTCATTCGAATTTCCACACGTATTTCATTTTTAAACGACATATTTCGCCGACCCAAATTTTCCACGCTTTTTACCAGTCGTGGCCCGAATACAATGCTTTATATTTTCTGCACCTGACATTGTTTTGACAGATCGACGTTGAAAAGCATGGAGGCTAAACTCGCCTGGTTGAGTGAAAAGAGACGGAGATAGAACCAATGTAGCCAAATATCAAACCTAGAAATACTGCGCGGATCGTTGGAATAACTATTTTTTTTTCTTCATTTTTCTAATTAAATGTGAACATTTATTCAACAATTTACACATGGAAAATTTTAGTTATTACAAATTATGTTTTGGCATATGTTAAAAATATAAATTGTACAAGTCTCAAACACGATCAGTGGTATGCCTAGTGTGAAGCGATAGGATTACCTTAAGGCTTTGCATCGACCTTCCTAACACCCTGTACAATTGTCACAATGTACACTAGTCCAAAAAATTAGAGGAACAGAAAGCTTCTTGCATTTTTTTCAGTGTTTTTTGAAGCGCTGCATCTGTGTGAAAAATGGTCGTATCGAGATGAAAAAAAAAGCATTTTAAAGCTTCAAGTTCTAGCTTACAGTTTTCCAGTTTCCAAATTTATAATAAAAAAAAGGGAAATTTTTCGACTTTTTTTCTCAAATTTAAAAAGCAACTAGTGCAAAGTTGTGAAAAAAGTTGGTCTTGTCATTTTGATAATTACACGATGTTTAGGAACAATCGACTTGTTCCTTCAATTGTTTTGTAAACTGATCAATCGGTCCGGAAAAACAGTGTGACATATCAATTTGCAAATTTACAGGGCTATTGGGGATACATCAAGCTGAAAAAAAAATCTGGCAACCCTAGTCATTCCATCAACGCTTGTAGTGTAGTTGTAGATTTACTGAAAAGCCGTAAAACGTCAATTTTTTGTACTTTTTTCATATCAATGTTAAGGGTAAAAAAAATTCTCAAAAATCAATGAAAATTTTTTGTAGGAAATGTATTCAAGTTTTCGAAGCTGCCCTTTAAATCCTTGTGCAATCATTGGGTGCTGAGATATCAATGATCAAAGACAAAAGGATCCTTTTTCATTGAAGGTCGGATATCTCAGCAAAAACGTGACATAGAGAGACTAATTATAAAAAAACGAAATTGAAGCTGAATAAACAAGCTAACTGACCTATGCATTGATTTAACTAAAACAAATTTGCTGAGCTCGTGGTATCTTGAAAAGAAACAAAAAAATTTGGACATTTTTTTTTCTTGCGCTAATTCTCATGGTTGCGCGATAACCGTAGTTCACAAAAAAAATTTGCCGACAGATCTCAAAATTAGAAACATGGAGCTTCAAAATACTTTTTTTTTCATCTCGAGACGACAATTTTTCACACAGATACAGCGCTTTAAAAAATGCAAGAAGCTTTCTGTTCCTTTAATTTTTTGGACCAGTGTATTTCTGTTTCAAAATCAATCAAAGTCATGTTTCCCATCATCGAATTTTTCTACTAGATATGCGATGTTCACCCATACGTGAAGTTGATCACCTGATGACATTAGTTACGGAAAATGCAATGAGAAACTGTCCCATCAAGAAGAGTAATCATTTCACTACGTGTAAGTTCCAATTTTGATGAATGTTTCTCTTTTGCTCATTTTTGCTACGTCGCAGCTTACAGTTTTGGTATTGGACGATCGCGATCAAGGACAAAACTTGGCTTACCCTTGTTTTACAAGAGAAAGCCAGACAGAGAGAGAGAGAGGGCGAGAGAGAGAGAGAGAGAGAGAGAGAGAGAGAGAGAGAGAGAGAGCAAGTTCATAGTGGCGCTCGGGGAAATATCCGAAGATCATTTCACCCTCCACCGTCTGTATCGTATAAAGTCGCCGGTGATACGTTCCGTGTAAAAGCATTCGTGACGTTTCGCGCGACCTCTCCCGAGTGCATTGCCCGCACATGAATCTTTTTTTTCCGCTCCTTATTCCCACGTGTCCTCTGCAGACAGGACAGAAAGAGAGAGAGAGAGAGAGAGAGAGAGAGAGAGAGAGAGAGAGAGAGAGAGAGAGAGAGACATGGTCACACACTCGCACGAAGTTAAGGCACACCCACCCGCACACCTCCGACCACCAATGACCTTACAACCATCCTCTTTTTTGTCCTTCTTTCGTCTTTTTTTTCCTTCCTTGACATCGAGGTGAACGCTATCGTCCGAGCTAAAGTGTTTTTCATCGACTGGAAAAACGGGTAACTTGGTCAGTATCCAGGACAAAATGATATCCACGAGCGATATCTCTCGTTTTTCAGCTTTCGCTTCCTGACCCTTTACACCGTTCCTTTGTCTCGTGAAAATTTTGAAAATCGTTAAACTGGATACCGAAATTACATGAAGTTCGTGATTGCGAGCTTTACCTGTGCTCATATTAGCGGAAAATTGAAGATTGATTTTCGCAAGTTATTCACGAATTATTGCAATAAACAATACGCCATATGTCGGTGGATTCATCATTATCATCATGAATGTCTAGTAGTCGAAGAATACAACATTGTTTTCCCTTAAACTTTATTTTTATCTCGGCCCGTTCACGAGTTATGGAAAGAACCAAGTTTTTAAGGGTGCGTAGAACCCTTAATAGTGATGGTCCTGAACGAGAAAATTTGTATCGACTATTTGACTGATTGTACTTTTATGGTAACCCATTTTTATTTCTACAAATTTTCTCCCATGCCGCACGGTAAGAACTTTGAACGTTTGCCTTTCGAGAAGGGGATGGTTAGAGGGGGGTGGAATATACAAATATGCAAGTGCGTAATAAAGCTAACTTATATTGACGTGAATTTAACCCAGAATGCCGAAAGGCTAGCTGATTATACGATGCTTTTGGCTTAAAAAAATTGAAAGGCTGGTTCAACCCCTTAATTATGAGATATCAAAAAAAGGAAAAAATACGTATCCGCTACTTTTCCATCTTGTACATGCATGCAAATTTACATCTCAATCGATTAAAAATTCTCGGAGATACGTATGAATAAATTGCATTTCTGCAATAAACAATATGAAATTTGGTGTTATCTGCATCGTTCCTATCCCCAATGTATAGTACACGGAAAAATAAGGGGTGTTTGCAATTTGACGTTTTTTCATAACTCGTACCGTTAAAACGTTATCGACGAAAATCGAAAAGCACCCCTATTTTCGATGGTGCGTTTCACCCCTTAAAAAGCGAGTTCCGCAGATATAAAAAAAATACGTGTCGCCTATTTTTACCCTTCCTTCAAACCTGCCAAATTTCATCGAAATCGGAGGGTTTCACCTCGCGACTTTTCCTTGTTAGCTATACACTATCCTTTCCACAACTTCTAACATTTTCAATTCCGGTTTCCCATATATATCGGAAAATATCTAAATACCGGTATTCGAATATGAGAACTTGTTGACACCGAAATAATACCGGTAAAATAATATCGAAGCTTTTTTTAAGAAAAAGGTCCGAAATAATATCGGAGCTTTTTTTTAGACAAAGCTCCGGATTTTTTAGAAAAAGCTCTTCGACTAATATTTTTTCAGAAAAAGCTCTTGGACTGTCGGATCTTTTAGAAAAGATCGGAGCTTTTTTTTAGAAAAAAAAGCTCGGAGCTTTTTTTATAGAAAAAGCTCCAAAGGTCCAAGCTCTACGTCAAACATCTGATCGGGCACGTATGACGAGCTATACAAAACTTGACTCAATCGATGAAAGAAATGTATATTTTTTTTAAATCCGACTGAATCTCAATTTTCGGGCCTTAAACTCATTATTTAAGCGTTGGACACCATTTTTCATTTGTTATATTCTTTTGCTTCAATTGTCAAACCACTCCGTACGTTTGAAAAAATTATCCTTCGGACATTGTACCATCTTTTTACAAATAAATTATACGGAATAAATATGTAAAAATAATGTACATTGAATCCATAAAATCTAGAACAGCATCTAGATTTAAGGGGTTATATACAGCTAAAATTTTCGAAAAATCGATTTGAATTTTTTTTCGTAATGTACATATATTTAAGTACACACACAGAAAATATCTTGTCAATCCGGCGAATATTCTCGAAGTTACACGCACATTTGTAATGACGTATAAAAGCGTTCGAAAGTGCTTTTCAAACTTTAATCGCGTGTTTCTCAAAACTGTGTTTTTAAAGTCGGTGAGCAAGATTTTTCGGAAATGGCTGAACCGATCAGTCTCAAATTTTAACAAAATCTTTTCAAGTATATTTTTCAGTAATTAATCGAAGGTTTTTTCTCACCGATAAATATTATCCATTTTATAAATAGTTTAAGGCCTAAATTTTTGTCAAAAATCGATTTTTTTAAGCCGTCATTTTGTCAAAAATTATTATTTTGCCTATTCCTTTGATCAATTACAAGATAATCCATTATATTAACGAAATATTGTTGGTTTTTTTATTTTAGATAATCCAGTCCAGAGATATCGTGCTCACCGCAAGACGCCTTTTTTAGCGGTGCCCCCGGAGATCAGCTATAGCAGCTTTCAAAATAATTATTTTTACAAATAAAAAATGTTAAAATACTGTTAAAAGTTACCATAATATGTGTACAAATTTTTAAACGTCTTCTCAAAAAAAATTGTTGAACAATCGATCTTATTGGGCGTCCTAACTGTACCATAACCCCTTAAGAGACAAAGATAGCAATTTTAGCCAAAAAAAATATCGCCATTTCTCTCTTTTCTTTACTTTCGTTTTTGAAGCGCCTTTATTTTCACCGCTTTACCACTGACCACATGAACATGTACAATCTCGATAGTGCTCTAGCAATAGGAAAATCGAACGTCAGCAAAATGTGACGGTCCAAATTGATGTCACCATGCAAGCAGCATGAAAGTCTGGCCGTTCGATTATTTAGGTGGTTGGAAGAGTTGCAGATGACACGGTAACGGGTGGCAGGTGTGTGTATGTGTGTATTCGTATACACCAGCTCGTTAGTCGAGCGAACGATTTGATGATTTTGCGGCTGAGCGAATGTGTCACGTTCACATTCTCCATTAGTTTCTCGATGTGTATACCATTGTACATACTTCGGCCTTGCTCGCCACCTTACTACTTTCAATGCCTCATTAGCGATTTAGGGCAGTTTTCAAATTAAAATATTCTGAAAATCGATCTCTGTTCAAGGCTTACAAGGAACATCCCTCAGGTGACACCCTTCGATTTTGTTCAAATTTGGATATGCTATAAAACACCGAAAAGTAAGCTATACGTATTTTTTTTTATCGGCGGAAAAACGGTTTTAAGGGGTGAAACGAACCCTCTAAAATAGGGGTGTTTTTCGTCGATAACGTTATCGTTCTCATTTCGAATGTGTAGTGCACAAAAAAATAAACATTGTTGCAATTTGACATTTTTTAATATCTCGTACCGTTAAAACGTTATCGACGAAAAACGAAAATCATCCCCATTTTTGAGGGTGCGTTTCAGCCCTTAAAACCGGTCGATTTGTACATCGAAAAAAAATATATATATTTTTTCCAACAGCTTGAATTCATACTAAATAGATGTGTAATTAATTTCATACGAAAAAAAAATTGGTTAAATTCGCACATGATTTTATACCCGTTACTGTGGCCTCAATAATGTACTGAAAAATGATCGGGAGTTTTCCATAAGCGTAATGTAATTAGCCCACGAAATACGTCGAGTTGCCGATATTTTTTTCTAAAAAAAGGTACTGCGGATCGTACTCAAACTGCACAGGATGATCAGCAAAGAGGTTATTAAGGTCGAGAAAAAAATTCAGCTCGGTGGTAACATGTTTACTCACCCCCATAACAACCTTGAGAAATCATTCCTCCATTACAGTCTGCAAGAATTTTTACCGTCCAATCCAATGTTGTTTTTTTTTCTACATGGCTCTATTCAGAAGCTTAAGGTGCCTGTCTATCCTATCATCCCTAAATCCACTTACGCCTTCTTTGTCAGACAAATTGGTGACGCTGCATACTGGAAACTTGTTTATTTTCGTTACACGCTATTTCTCGCGAGACGCGGATAAAGTGAAGCTCTCAACTGAACATCAGGTATGTATGCCACATTCGGGAATACTCGTTAGAGAACGTCACGTAGACACTTGCAGTAGGGAGTTTCACGGGGTCGATCCCCAGAATTCCAAAGAGACGCGAGAGAGCCACCCTCCGAGTATGGGACCCTCCAGCTCCAATCGAGAGGATCCATTTTTTATTCGCCACTTTTTAGGGCGCCGGATACAATTTGCTTGTCGACTTTCGTACATTGATAACGGACTGTTCATTTTTACAATCTCGCAGCCCCAAATGATCGATAACTAAACGATATTATTGAACTTCTAACAAGGAACATCCCTCAGGTGACACCCTTCGATTTTGTTGAAATTTGGATATGTTATAAAGCACCGAAAAGTAGGCGATACGTATTTTTTTTTATCGGCGGAAAAACGGTTTTAAGGGCTGAAACGCACCCTAAAAAATGGGGATGTTTTTCGTCGATAACGTTTTGACGGTACGAGATATTAAAAAAATTCAAATTGTAAGAATGTTTATTTTTTTTTGTGCACTATACATTGGAGAACAAAACGATAACGTTATCGACGAAAAACGAAAAACACCCCTATTTTCGAGGATTCGTTTCACCCCTTAAAACCGTTTTTCCGCCGATAAAAAAAAATACGTATCGCTTACTTTTCGGTGCTTTGTAACATATCCAAATTTCAACCAAATCGAAGGGTGTCCTGAGGGATGTTCCTTGTAAGTGATCATCGTTTGCGTGGTAATTCAAATCAATAAACTAGTATTTTGGCTTAACTTTGAATTCATGTTGCTTCGGCAAAGCAAAACGATGGAGGACCATACAAGTTTACGTTCGCTCCTAGTTGATATTTTCTAGCGATGTAACGGAAGTGTCATATCAGAACAGAAACAGCTGTCAAAGGTCAATTTCAGCGGAACCGGATGCGGCAACGAAAGTGTAAATGCTATTAAAACAAGAACTATTCTTTGTCAAGGATTATGTTTTCTTTACTAAATTAAATTCAAAATGGAATAACGGCAAGTTACATTTAAGGGGTATGGCCACTGTAGAAATTTCAAAAAATCGATTTTTTTTCTTAAAAGATGCCTTAGTATCTTAAAAATGACATACTTAAAGGATTAAGGTGGGAAAAATGTCTAAATACTTCTATTTTCAATTTTGGCGCAGCCCCTCTCAGTCCGATGCAATCCGTACCGAAAACTTTAAACGCGTTGTTCTCAAAACTACATTTTTCAAGTCGGCCGGACTCATAACTCAAACAAATCTTGACCAATTGACTTGAAATTTTAACTGTATATTCACAATTACATTCTGCATAGAAGTACGCAGGATTTTCTCGATATATCACATAGTTTTTTTTACAAACTATTTTCGGACGATGTTTTTTTTGAGAATTTTGAACTTTTATTTAAAAAGCGCGCTGTTTTTGCAAAAATCGATGTATCAAAAAAATCCTACGTACTTATGTAGCTATTCACATGTATAATCAAAAAAAAAATTTCATTCACTGTAAATTAAAAATTGCAGGTGTCGTTGGTCCGGCCGCGCGCCTATGAAAAAAAGACTTCGTCGAAGAAAATCTGTGCAGCCGCCATTTTGTTTTATATTGCTTTGAAAAAAATAGTTTATACATTTTATGATATGTACAATAAAGGACCTTTTTCAGAATTTTGATGTATTCCATTGTCCCGCTAAAAAAAATCCCAAAATATACTTATTTTTTCCCCCTCTACAGTGGCCTTACCCATTAACGAAAAGTAATTATGCCGCTTTTTCATCGTCATCAAATTAAGGCAGTAGTCTGCTGTACAGGCTTCAAAAAATCGATTTGAAGAAGAGGAAGGATTATTGTATTGCCCGGGGATAGCTGATTAACATCTAATTAGTGTAAGTATCCAAAAACTTATATTTTTTTGGACCGAAAACTTTAAAGCGCGTTTTCTCGCATTTCATTTTCACAAGTTTTAGAAAACGGTGCCGGCGATAGCAAAAACAATATATCTCCGATCGAAAAAAATCAACGTGATCTAGCTTCAGTATTAAATTATCTTCTGTTTGAACTAAAAAAAGTTGGACAGAAGTACTATTTAAATTACTTGTTTTGCAACTTAAAGTGAATTTTTTTTTTCAAAAAAGTGAATTTTTTTTTCAAACTTCGAAAAAATTTGAAATTTCATCATTTCTTCAGTACTTTTTTAGTTCATATAGAACAGGAACTTATAAAAACTAAAAAAAAAATTGGTTCGACTGTTTCAGATGCATCGCACGACCTCCATCACCGGCACCGATTTACAAGTGCAGACTCCAGGCGCCCCAGAAAAATCGTTACAACTTTGAAAAATTTCAATATTTTTTAATAATAAAAATTGTTTTTTAAAGCTTGAATATAATACACTATCGTCTCAAAATTTCGTTTACCGCAATCATTTCCTTCCCTTTCAAAAAAATGGCTGAAAAAACGCTTTTTTTTTGGCTTCTAAAGCAGACTACTGCCTTAAGTATTTCGGACTCAACTGGCTTCGTAACGATGGCATTAAGGGGCTACACCAGTGTGACACTTTTAAAAAATCGATTTTTTTGCCTCGTTCGACAGTTTACGCTTTCAAGAATATCATTATCATTTATATAATTTATATCAATATCATTTTGTCTTTCAAAAATCGATAGTTAAATCTTTAAACACATTTTACTCAAAATGAAATTTTTAAAATTTGCTGACATTGCAACTCAAAGAGCAATTATCCGATTGACTTGAAATGTGAACTGAGTACTCTCGAATATATTTACTCTGCAATGACGTAGGATATTTTTGATTGTACGAAAATTGACGATTTGGCATTGAAAAAAACGACCATTTTATAGGCAAGAAAACAGACTTTTTTCATAACAACGCCATTTTGTTAGATTTTGATATTTTTCGAAAATCCTACGTCATTGTACAGGAAATACCTTCCAGTTTAACGACATTTCTTCCTTTTTCGGTTTCAGCCACTCAATCGGCCGGAATCATGTCAGCAGTGGAGGAACTTTTTTTTTTGGCGCCTCCGAAGGCAGCCGCATAAGTCGCTTGGATCTCAATATTTTTCTATGAAAAAATTATGTAATATAGGTCAAATATAGCCAAATATATTCTCAATTTTCCGAAACATTCAATTGAGTACTTTTCTTCCAAAAAATTCCCGAAAATCACCCATATTTTCAGCGTTCGCACTGGTATAGCCCCTTAAATTTTTATTTATTTATGAAACAACTGGATAAGAACACAAGCAGAAAAGATGATCTGCGTATTCTTGACAGTTTAGCCGGGAATGCCCCGTATATGCAAACATACACTGTGGACTCCTGACGACGATCGCACAGTTGCTCCTTAACTCACTCGTCGTTTTTTACTCGTCGATTCTTTTACGTTCTGTTAGACAGCGGAGCATTGGAAATAGCGGCTGTGAATAACGTATCGACGTTGGAATGCTTAAAGTGTCTTCATGAAATTTATGCACTCGGGAAGAATAAATCGACCAATACATCACAACCCCCCCCCCCCCTCTCCGCCAAGGTATTTACTGTACTCTGTACATGTATGTACCAATATGCATGAATGGCTCAGAATAATATGATGTGGTATATCGTAGTAATAACAGGTGATTTATCATATTCATGGTGAAGGGACAACTAACGGAAGAACCTGAAGATACATGATTCCACCTGTGCAATACAGAAGGTGGTCTGCCCATTAGTAAGGGCTATTTTAAGGGGGTCTTCTCACTTTAGACACTAAAAAAGGCTATTTTCATGAATTATTTTGATAGGTTTATATTATATATATTGATATAAAAATCAATACACTTAAGGGGCCAGTCCACTTTGAAAATTTCAAAAAATCGAAAGCAAGCAAGAGTTGAAGAAATCGACGATGATGAGCAATCAGGAGGGATTTTGTACGGTGCAGGAATTTTCGATTGAGTTTAGGTGAGAGTTTTTCATAGTATAAACTTCAAACGCGTTTTTCTCGAAACAACGTTTTCAAAATCTAGCTCCATCGTATCTCTAAAACTAATAAACCGATTCTCTTGAAATTTGAACCACATATTGTAAACATGATTCGCAACAAGATGACCCTCGATGGGTCGAAAATTTTTATTTTTACTCTTTTTTTACTTTTTCGTTTTTCATCTGCCATCCTTTTATTTTTTTGATAAAACTTTATATCCGAGGGTCATTTTGCAGCTGGTGTCGTACTGAATCTAATGGACTTTGATTTTTTTGTTTCACACAAGCCGGTGCCGAGTTGTGATGGAGCTACCTAGCCCACCTATTTTTGAGGCGTTACGTTAAACTATAGTTTTTATACTTAAAAATTAATAAAAATGAATTAAATTTTTTTAATGTATTTTAAGGCTTTATTTATCAAGCCCAACAACTTTTGTATTCATATCTTTTATAAAATCCAAAAAAAATCGCGAAAATAGCCTTTTTTTCGTGGCTCCAAAGTAAACTGGTCCCTTAAGGGGGGATTGTCTTTTTTTTCCGCAAAATTTACCGCTTTTTGGGAATTTTTTTGTGAAGAAAGTATACAACGAAAAACTTGTGAAACTTGGCATATAGTTTTATTGATCTGTTTACTACATACAAAAAAAATTTTAAACAATTTCATCAAAAAATCCCCCCTTAAACGCGTTTTTCTCGAAACAGCTTTTTCACAACTGGTGTGCACGATTTCTCAAAAACTATTCAACCGATTGCCTTCAAATTTGGACAGAATGCTCAGCTGACATCCTTTTATCGTTTGATGAAGCAAAAAAGCAATACGTTTAATAGTTTTATATTTATAACAAAAAATCGATCAATTTTTTTCGAAAAATCGATACTTCAAGTTCAAAACGTCACCAAATCGTCAATTTTTTTTTGTCCCCTTCATCGAACGATAGCTATATGTGTCTAAAGTAAAATGCTTTTTGGGTTTTTGTTGCAGGATGAACGTGAAGGCTGTAATCGTGCACACCATCAAAAAAGGACCATCGCGCGTCGAGGGGGGTGGGAGGCGGATTTTTTGATGAAATTGTTTAAAATTTTTTTTGTATGTAGTAAACAGATCAATAAAATTATATGCCAAGTTTCACAAGTTATCCGTTGTATACTTTCTTCACAAAAAAATTCCCAAAAAGCGGTAAATTTTGCGAAAAAAAAGACAATCCCCCCTTAATGAATACACTTTCGAAATACGTTAAAAGATGTTTTTTATGTATTTATGTAACCCAAACAAACTTTAAACGCGTTTTTCAACGGCTTGTTGATAAAATCTTCGAAACTACCGAATCGATCCTTATGAAATTTTAACCACATATTCTTTACAAGTATAGCTACACCGCGTAATCAAGGTTTTTTTTTTAAATTTTGATATTTACTATTTTTTGCCAAAAACGGTGAAAAAACACGTTTTTTTCGACAAATGTCCGCCATTTTGTTAGTTTTGCACACATAAAAAATCGTATAATATGCGCTATAGCCATTAACATACTGAATCTAGAACCGTTTGATATTTTTGTTTCGAATGGTCCATCCATCCATCATTTTTTAACTACCATTTTCGTCCATGAATAGTGACTTAAATAAATTTTTTTAAATGCATTTCGAAAGTGTATTTATTAAGTGTAACAACTTTTATATCAATATCTATAATTTTTTTAAACTTCCATCTATACATTATTCTTCCCCCTTGATACATTCCCCATATTCTAGTTTATATCCCCAAATAAATCCAGTTTGATAAAAAAAAAAATATCTATAATATAAATCTGTCAAAAAGTTCAGGAAAATAGACTTTTTAGCGTCTAAAGTGAGAAGACTCCTTAAATAAGTATTTTCAGATTGTTATGGGGTTGTTATTGGTGGTAGCGAAATTCTAGCAAACAGAATTTTTTTCTGGTAGTTTCCAATCCCTTTATTTTGCTAAAATCGAGACTCTCACTTTGGACGCGCGGCATTTTGTTTTAATTTGATATTTCGAAAATTCCTTCCGTTAATTATATGGTTAATTAATATACTAACGAAATCTGTTTTATTTTTTTATTTTAGATAACCTGATTCAGAAGGGCTCACCGCAAAATACGTTTTCGGGAAGTGCTTCCCGGACATCGGCTTTAAATCGATTATAATTAAATATTTTTACACAAAAAAATTGCAGAATGTTCTTCAGATGATACTTTTTCAAATACCTGATTTTTGTATGAATTTATCGTCGCGATTTTCTAAAAAAAAAAACGTCCAAATATAAGCTGTTTTCGACTGTGACAACTAGGCGTAAAAGCCCATGATCGTTCAGTCCTTGCACCAGCTTGAAAGAATTAAAAATCGAAGCTGTACCTAATATTTCATGAAATGTTATGCTCGTACGAAGTTATTAACGGGACGAACTATTTATCGTCTACTCCAACTATATGGATATATGTGGGTTAGGGTGGCACAAATTTGAGCTCAATTTTTTCCTTTTTCTCACCATCCAATTATCTTCTTCAAAGAAAAAAAAAATTGTCGGTCAAAAAATATTTAGAGGTCGCTCAGCCCTCCCAAAAATTCAAATTATCATTAAAAAATCGATTTTTTTTTCGTCCGCTTCTCACCCATGAATTTTACGCTTTATAATTTTCAAATCAACCTCACGCAAGCTCTAGCCGGCCAATGAATATTTAGTGGTCGCTCAAGGCTTTCGAAATTTACAATTTCCGCTAAAAAATAAATCCCGCATGCACTATAATTCCTTGTAGTATGAAAACAACATAAACAGCGAAGTGTTACATTTTCTGAATAATTTATTATAATAATTTGTAACAAACACCAACTAGACGATATGTTTTGTTATGTATTATTATGTATTATTATATTATAGCATCGCTCGTCACAGAGTACAGCTACGGTTGGTCCGCAGTTTGACTAACGAGACCAACTGTGGGACGCATTACGATGCGCGGAAAACAGCTACCATTTCATATACGGATAAAACGACCTACAATTTTGTTCACGGACAAGAGCTTTTAAGAATTATTTTATGAGAACAAATATTATTATTCTTGGGTTAAAAGTGTGAGGTAAATTTGAAAAATCTGTTTCTAAAGAAAAAAAGGATGAATTGTTTGGAAAATTTTACAAAGCGTCAAATTTATGAGTGAGAAGAGTAAAAAAAATTGACGAAAATTGGAAATTTCGAAGCTCTTGAGCGACCACTAAATATTCATTGGCCGGCTAGAGCTTTCGCGAGGTTAATTTCAAAGTTATAAATTGTAAAATTAACGGGTAAGAAGTGGAGGAAAAAAAATTTTGTGATCAAAATTTGAATTTTTAGGAGGCTTGAGCGACCTCTAAATATTTTTTGACCACTCGCAGCTTTCACAATTTTTTTTTCTTTAAGGGGTTACCCCCACTTGCGATTTTGAAAAAATCGATTTTTTTTATTGCATTTCTTTGAAGTATAAGTATCTGAGAATATGCCCTGAAAATTTCAAGTCGATCCGAACAAAATTGACTGAGATATAAGCGTTGAAAGAGCGTTGAAAGAGAAACTTTAAACGCGTTTTTCTCAAAATGACATTTCTGAAGTCGGTGACCAAGATTACTTGGTCTTTAATCGTCCGATTTTTTTTTCGAAAAAAATGGCCGTTTTATAGCCAAAAAACGGCCGTTTTTTTTTCGTTAAAATCGAACCATTAACTTTGACTGTCCGCCATTTTGTAAAAAATGAATATTTTTTAAAATCCGTCGATTAAAGACTAGTTTATACTTATATTTGACCAAATCCATCCGCATTTTTTTTTTCAGATGATCCACTTCGCCGCAATGTTGGTCACCGCAAACCGTGTATATAAAAACATTATTTCATTGACGGCCATTTGCCACTAAACAATGTAATATTTTTCAATAAAAAAATTACTGAAAGTTCTTCAAGATGTGTTCTTTAAGATGGTATATTGATCGATTAAAAAAGTTTTGTAGTTTTCTTTTAAAAAATTCATGAAAAAGGCCTTTTTTGCGCTACAAGTGGAGGTAACGCCTTAAAAAAGATAATTGGATGGTGAGAAAAAAGAAAAAAAATAGAGCTCAAATTTGTGCCACCCTAGTGCGGGTGTACTATATATGTATCGAAGGAAAACATTTTTTTTAAAAACATGATGAAAGGGACGGTGAAAAATATGAGAAACTCTTGAGAATACAAAGCCCACTTTTCCTTCGTACCAAGATTGCGTAATGAAAATAGAGCAGGAGGTAAAGGCAGAATTAAAGAAATCTTTATAAAATAACTAGCTTTTGCCCGCGGCTTCGCCCGCGTGGATGTCGGAAAATATCCCACGGGAACATACTACCGTGATTAAAAGTACCCCATTTGTTAATCTAGGTAAACAATGTCTTCTCGCACTGCTTATATAGTATCCGAGGAGCGGCGCGCGGATTGATATATGATTGATGGAGGATAAAATCTCTAAAACCTAATAATATAACCTAATAACGGGACGGAAAATTACCTACTTAAATGCCAAATATGAAGGCAACTTTAAAGTGAAAATATTAAATCCTCTTTGTTCTCTATCCTGTGAGAATTAGAAAAAAATAGTTACGTAAATAATCCCCGTTAACCCCCCCCCCCCCCCTTAACCCCTTAATGACAAACTTTATTACATAGGCAAGTATTTGTATCAAGTTTCAAATAAGATCAAAGAAGATGTTTCAAAGAAGATAAGCCCCGCGATAAAATCCTCCCCTGTAAAAAGGACTATCCCTTTTTAACCCGTTAGGGGTCGATTTTCGAAAAACCCTGATACACGTTATTCTTTATTTTTGTTCTCAAGCATAAATACTGAGTTTCGAGTTAATCGAACCGCGCGTTAAAATTCTTCCATACAAACTTTGATACCCCCGAATCCCCTCTTAGGGGGTAGTTTAGGAAAAATAAAAGTGACAAAGTTTATAATTTACTTTATAATTTATTTGTGTTAAGTTTTCAAGTATATTAACTCAAGGAATAAGATTTTTCATACAAACTTTCACCCCCAATTTAACTCCCTTAGAGGTTGAATTTCGAAAAATCCTTCCTTATTCCTTGTCTACATTATAGAGGGAACCTTTGTGCAAAATTTCAGCTTTCTAGGTCCAAGGGTTTGGGCTGGGCGTTGATGAGTCAGTCAGTCAGTCAGTCAGTCAGTCAGGACTTCTCTTTTTATTTATGTAGATAGAAGATATATTTCATTCCAGAGTTTTTCCCCAATGACGTTCCTCAGGGTGTATAAAACGCGGAAAATTCGAGAGGAGTGCGAGAGAGAGAGAGAGAGAGAGAGAGAGAGAGAGAGAGAGAGAGAGCTTCTTTAATTCAATTTCATTTACAGTCCATTACTTGACATATACAGAGGGCTACGAGTGATGAAAAATTGAGCTAGGAAAATGAGGAAATTGCGCAAGTAGATGGAGGCTTTGTGCGTTGTAATGTAATTAATTACGTTCCAAATAACTTAGCACAAGGGCTAGGGAAACAACGAGTTTTCCTAGAACCCGCGGTGGAGAGGAAAGCTTCAAAAGTTGACTGTGCGGCCGGTGTTTGGTGTACAGCGAATTACGCGAAAAAGAGTAAAGTTTTGTATGAGCACGAGGGAAAAATCTCGTTAGGAAGCATGGAGCAGTGAGCAACGCAATGTGCAACAGAGTACTCTTTTACGGTGAGAGATAAAAGATGATGAGGAAACAGTTTGTTTATCAAAGTTTATTGCGTCTATGCCTAACATTAAGGCCTTAGGCCACAGTAACGCGTATCAAATCATGTGCGAATTTAACAATCTTTTTCGCATGAAAAAGTGATTCACTCATAAAATTAACGACACATCTATTTAGTGTGAATATCAAGCTGCTAGAAAATATTTTTTTTTTTCGATGTACTAAATGGCCGTCTACTAATGTTTTCTTTTGTTATCTTTTTTTAGGCGCACCGCGGAGTGACATTTAACATCCACAATTTTTTACCTGGAACCCAAACAAAAATTCCCGTAAATCTACATTAGAATACCTAGAGAAGTACGTAATTTAAAATATATGGAATTTAAAAACGTACGGAATTTCAAAAATATTGTTTTATTCAAAAGTTGTAGGTATTTGAACTTAGGAAATGAATTTTCAGTGAAAAATTTCGTTGTAACTGCTCATAATCTGCTCATAAAATTAAAAAGAACGGAATTTAAAAACGTACGGAATTTAAGAAATATTGTTTTATTCAAGTGTTGTAGGTATTTGAACTTAGGAAATGAATTTTCAGTGAAAAATTTCGTTGTAACTGCTCATAATCTGCTCATAAAATTAAAAAGAACGGAATTCAAAAACGTACGGAATTTAAAAAATATTGTTTTATTCAAGTGTTGTAGGTATTTAAACTCAAGAAATGAATTTTTCGTGAAAAATTTCGTTGTAACTGCTCATAAGCTGCTCATAGAATGTAAAGTTTTCGATCAATGGAAGATATACACCTAGATGGTCGAGGTCGAGGATTTAGAAGCTATGAACATTCCGTCGACCGTAGAAGACCTACACTATGGGCCTGGTATCGATGATTCCATGTAAGGTGACAAATTTCATGATTTATTCATTCCCACATTTTCAAACGCATTTTTCTCAAAACCACGTTTTTCAAATCGGTACCCAAAATTTCTCGAAAACCAATTAACCGATTGACTTGAGGTTTTTTGTGGTATTTCTATACACCATTATCTAGTACTTGTCATAGGATTTTTTTTCCGTTACTCAGTTTTGGTTTTACAGGCAAAATAATAACTAATTTTTGGCCGAAAAATCACTATTTATGTTCGAACGTCCGCCATTTTGTCATGAATCGATATTTTCAAAATCGGCTATGACAAGTAGTAGATTATAGTATCTAATTTGATAATCCTTTTGGTTTTTTTTTTCAGATGATTTTTGAAGAAACGCCAGTGGGTACCGTATACGCAGATTTTTTTACGACGCTCCAAGGATCATACAATATCCTTGTATATTTTTGATATTTTTAAATAAAGAAAATTAAACATATTTTTGAATTTATATACTTTTACATAATTAAAACCCCAATCCGAAATTTCAAATAGTTTTCCTCGAAAAAATTCCCAAAAATGACCTTTTTCCGGCTCCTAGGTGTATATCTCCCCTTAATCAGAGATTCCGTACGTGCTTCTCTGCGAAATGCAATAACTTTTAAATTTGAAGTAAATCGAGTGAAAATTAATGAAGTCATTTGTCACGCCTATTGGAAAAAAGCTGTTTCGAGAAGTTTCGAGTAGTGGGCCATTTTGTACATCGAAAAAAAAAAATTCTAACAGCTTGATATTCATACTAAATAGATGTGTAAGTAATTTTACGAGTGAATCACTTTTTCATGGGAAAAAAATTGTTATATTCGCACATGATTTTATACCCGTTACTGTGGGGGGGGGGGGGGGTGGCTTAAGGGGAACTAGGCAGCGAGAAATCTCGATTTTTCTTTCGTTTTTTTTTGTATTCTGTTACTACAATCTCTTCCAAACATTTAGGCGCAAAGAAAACTGAAAAATTCGCACAATTGAGCTGAGGAGAGCAATAATAAGCGCGCTGTTGGAATGTGCAAGTTGCGTGACTTGCTTGTTGGATGCAGACGAGAGATCGCGAGCATCGACAAAAGAAGGTAGGGCGGAAAGAAACCGACGTTCCGCAATTGCTGCCACGGAAAAAGCTGAACTCGAGAAGTCCTTCCACAGCGCCGGCAATTTTTAACGTACGTAAGTTGCAATTTTTCTGCCGTAGTATTGCGCAAGAACTTAAACGCGTTCTCGAAACAGCATATTGTACTAGTTTGGCCGCGATGACTCAGGAACGATTGAAGATGTTGATTTTTTTTTACTGAAGATATCAAATTTATCTACAAAATGAACCGAGGTGAATGTGAACAAATCAATTTATTATTATTGTTATTACAACAAATGTCATCCGTTTTCGATATTTTTCAAAATTTAGGCGCCATTTTTTTAAAATATTTTTTCAAAAATGTTAGGTTCAGTCTGGGGAGGAACATCCCCTGAAGAGAATGGCATTTGGGAATTTGAGAAAACTTAAATCGGCCACTCGGTATCGTGGCAATGAGGGAGTGCATGAGACGCGTGGTCTTCTTTATCCGCCCATATCTCCCTTAAGGGGTAAGGCCACAGTAGAATTTTCAGAAAATTGTTTTTTTTTTTCGCTAAAACGGGCTTTTATCATCATAAAAATAAGTTACTATTCGATTTATAGCAAGACATTTTTTCACCGACTTTGAGCGTATAACGTAAGCCCACTCTGGCAAGGCCATGGAGTACCTAAAAGTTTAAGGGGTTACCCCCACTTGCGATTTTGAAAAAAATCGCATCTGAGAATATGTCCTGAAAATTTCAAGTCGATCAGAACAAAATTGACTGAGATATGAGCGTTGAAAGAGAAACTTTAAACGCGTTTTTCTCAAAATGGCATTTCTGAAGTCGGTGACCAAGATTACTCGAACACTAATGAACCGATCTTCTTGAAATTTTGCAGGCTTATTTAATACATAAAAGTGTAGTCTTTAATCGTTCGTTTTTTTTTTTCGAAAAAAATGGCTGTTTTATAGCCAAAAAACGGCCGTTTTTTTTCGTTGAAATCGAACCATTAACTTTGACTGTCCGCCATTTTGTGAAAAATGAATATTTTTTAAAATCCTTCGATTAAAGACTAGTTTATACTTATATTTGACTAAATCCACCTGCATTTTTTTTTTCAGATGATCCACTTCGCCGCAATGTTGGTCACCGCAAACCGTGTATATAAAAACATTATTTCATTGACGGCCATTTGCCACTAAACAATGTAATATTTTTCAATAAAAAAATTACTGAAAGTTCTTCAAGATGTGTTCTTTGAGATGGTATATTGATCGATTAAAAAAGTTTTGTAGTTTTCTTTAAAAAAATTCATGAAAAAGGCCTTTTTTGCGCTACAAGTGGGGGTAACGCCTTAAACGCGTTTTTCTCGAAACAGCTTTTTTCCAATTGGCGTGACAAATAACTTCAACAATTTTCACTCAATTTACTTAAAATTCAAAAGTTATGTTCCTAATTGCATTTCGCAGGGAAGTACGTACGGAATTTCGGATTAATCGAAAACTGTTTATTTTATGAGCAGTTTGATACGAAATTTTTCACTGAAAATTCATTCAAATACCTACAACTTTTGATTAAAACAATATTTTTTAAATTCCGTGCGTACTTCTCTAGGCATTCTAATGTAGATTGACGAGAATTTTTGTTTTTTGTGTGACACATGATTTTATACTCGTTACGGTGGCCTAACCCCTTAAATATTTACATTTTTGAAACCTTTACCCCTGAATTTAATATCCAAAATTCCAATAACAACGTTACACAAAAGAAAATGTATGTATGCTGTTTCGGTTCTTCACAAATGCCATTTGAATATTATCCCATTTTTGCTGCCAAAGCGTAGAATATGAATTTTCGTCGGAAGGTAGTTGGTTGCATACTGAAAGTAACCCCAATGAAATATTGCCGCTCAACTCGCCCCAACCCTAAGAAATAGGGGTTGAAAACTCAAAATTGCCGTATCTACGTAATTAATAGCACGATCAAAAAAGATTTCAAACAAAAGTTGTTTGAAATAATAAAATTCGTATAAAGTTATCTGACGTCCAACCCCCTATCTTTGCCACCGCTGCGTCCTTGTCTCGGACAGTGGTGCTCTCGGCTTTTTGTGCCGCTATTTTCAAAGATAGGGGATTGGACGTCTCATAACTTTATACGTATTTTATTATTCCAAACAAGTTTTGTTTAAAACATTTTTTTATCAGGCTATCAATTATTGAGATACGGCGATTTTTAGATTTTCAACCCCTATTTCTAAGGGTTGAGGCGATCCGAGGGGCAAAATTTCACTGGGGTTATATTCAGTATGCAACCATCTACCTTCAGTCAAAAATTCATGTTCTACGCTGAAAAGTGCTGGGTTTTCGTCCCTTTTACTGGCAGCTCGCCACTTCGGCTAAAAAATAGTATTCTAACCAAAAAATTATGAACGTTATCAAAAAACTTTTCCTACAAAAGTTGTTAGTTTTGACCTGATAAATATTTTGGTGAAAAAAACGTCCATGATCCAATTTAGAAAAACTACGTCGGCCATCTTAACGTCGCCATTTTGAATTTTGGGCCTAAAAATATTTTTTTTCTGAACGTCTTCCTTTGAACCCTAAAACTTTTATTATACGCAATACTCGAATGGAGCAGTATTTTTCGAGATAAATCAGGTGTAAGATTAAAATAGGACACTCGGTGTGATCGAGCTTTGGTGACATTACCGATGAGAATAGATTCGAATAAATGGCCACGCCCTTTGATAGGAGAGGTTCCAGACGAAAAATTACGGCGGGAAGGACGATGTGAGTTTTCAAAGAGTGCTCGAACGAGAGTCGATGTTTTAATGGCTCATCAATGAAGCCCGTCGTAAAACAAATGACCTTGGGCTTTTAATATCGTTCGAGCACTGCCTTTTCGTACTTGCTCCCAGCGGTCCTTAAGTGTTATAAAGGCCCTTTTATTATCCCAGCTTTTGGGTAACACAAATTTTCCTCGACTCTTTCTTAAATTCGTCTCGCTCTCGCGTCGAATTTTAAAGACCCTCAAGTACTTCGGCATTTCGGTGATTTCGTTTCAGGTTTCCACCTCTTGCCACCGAGACATAAATGATCGACGCGGATGGGAAGTCTTGGGTCTTGGAAACCAGTTTTGATTACTCAAAAAATCGATTTTTTTTATTCCATAAATTGTTCGTAAAACTATTCAAGAAAATATTCCCAAAGTAGTATTAATAATTCATTTCTGCTTTGTATTTTTTGTTTTTATTTTATAAAGTGTACATTTTATTAATTATATTACTTTATAAAGTGAAGGTTAATTTCTTTATATAATTACGCTCTATCTGAACCTAAATTTGGGGAATATCATTGCTTAAGGTATATTTTTTATGGTAAAAAAGGTTATAAAATAATGGAAAAAATTATACCTTTTAGTTTAAACACCTCTGAAAAAGGCAATTTCATTTTGTTGTCAAAGTTAGGTTCATATAGAAGGAAGAAAGGTTCTTGAAGTAATCTTCAAACCGTTTTAATTCTCGATGAAAACTGTGGCCTCCAGAGTGTAATGTCTGATGGCACATTTGATGGGTGGCAGGTTATGTGTTACATATTTTCAGAAGAAATGCTTCGAAAAAATTTAAATATTTTTTGAAAATATGTATAACATATTCCCAAAGTTTGAATAAATTATATTCGTTCATTCCTTGTAATAAAAATCATGAAAGTCACGTAAAAACGTACTCCTAAACTGGTTTTCCGCCGCAAGATGCTGTCGCATCTATAAAGAAGTACCATAAGCAAGCTTGAAATTCAGTACATGTAATTTCATCGAAGTGTAAACGACTTTTTTACATAGTGTTGAACATGTCAAATTTCGTGCCAAAAAAGAGTATTTGCGGGGAATTTTACTGCACTATAAGAATCTTCCCTGCTGATTACCTCCACTGATTACTTCATTCAATAAGAATCTGCAGCTGAAGCACACAGAATTCTTGTTGAGACTTA
Source organism: Ophion ellenae (assembly GCA_963210295.1). Lineage (NCBI taxonomy): Eukaryota > Metazoa > Arthropoda > Insecta > Hymenoptera > Ichneumonidae > Ophion > Ophion ellenae. The sequence continues at coordinate 2,990,537 of OY723385.1, read as the reverse complement.
CAGCGACCATTCTCTGTCGGAAACCGCATGCAGAGTAGGGTGGCACAAAAATGAGCTATGTTTTTTTTTTCTTTTTCTCGCGATTCAATTATCGATTATAAAGAAAGAAAAAAAAATTGTCGCGAAAGCTGCGAGCGGTCAAGAATATTCAGAAGTCGCTCAAGCGTGCCAAAAATTCAAATTTTCATTAAAAAATCGATCTTTTTCCTGTTAACTTCTCACCCATGAATTTGACGCTTTATAATTTTTAAGGTGCTATACCAGTGTGGCACTTTGAAAAAATCGATTTCTTTTGCCTCTTTTGACACTCTATACTTTCAAGAATATCCTGTAAAAATTTCAAGGCCGTATCTCTATCATTTCATGTTGCAAAAATCGATGGTTAAATCTTTAAACGCGTTTTTCTCGAAATGAGATTTTTCAGAATTGCTGACATTGGAACTCAAAGAGCAATTATCCGATTGACTTGGAATTTGAACTGAGTACTCTTCAATATATTTACTCTACAATGATGTAGGATATTTTCGATTGAATGAAAATTGACGATTTGGCATTGAAAAAAAAGACCATTTTATAGGCAAGAAAACAGACTTTTTTTCACAACTACGCCATTTTGTTAGATTTTGATATTTTTCGAAAATGCTACGTCATTGTACAGGAAATACCTTCCAGTTTAACGACATTTTTTCCTCTTTCGGTTTCATCTTCTCAACCGGCCGAAATCATGTCAGCAGTGGAGGAACTTTTTTTTTGGCGCATAAGTCGCTTGGATCTCAATATTTTTCTATGAAAAAATTATGTAATGTAGGTCAAATATAGCCAAATATATTCTTAATTTTCCGAAACATTTAACTGAGTACTTTTCTTCCAAAAAAATCCCGAAAATCGCCCAAATTTGCAGCGTTCACACTGGTATAGCCCCTTAAAGTAGATAATTGGACGGTGAGAAACAGGAAAAAAATAGAGCTCAAATTTTTGCCACCCTAATGCAGAGTTTGGTTCAGACGTTTCAAAAATAATGATTTTGATGTGTTCAATCGGAGGTACTATTTCATAAAGACCCATGTCAGACGCTGGCTGAACTTGCAGAATCTCTCGAAATTGATCACACAACAGTTTCGAAACGTTTGAAAGCACTAGTGATGATTTTTCAAAATAAAGCATTAATTTTCACGAAAAAAAAAACAGCGAGAACTTATTCACCATCCGAATACGTTTATACAGTTCAGTTAATTTATTTTGCACATTCAGTTAATTTATTTTTCACGTTCACATATTTACGATTTCTAATCCTATTTATTTTGACTCAAGTGGTTGTCAATTTACGAGTATTTGCGCGAGTAATGTGTACGGAAGCGAAAACGCGCACTTGGCAAACTTCGAAATTTCGAGTGTCTCGTCATGTACCAGTTTTACGAGATACTCAGAGGGCATGAGAGAAGTAGGGAAAGTGCGGCACGATCACAAGTGCAAACAGCGGAGAACGAATCCCAAGTAGTACGAGCCAATATGCGCGGGGGCCTACTCGATCCACTTACGTCAGGCCAAATACTGTACGTTTGGGTACTCAGTCCTGCGCTTCCGGCTTTCCCGCTATACTTCCACCGCACCTCTCAGGTACGAAGCAACAGTCAATGAGAAACCGATGTTTAAATATTGTTCGGATAAGGTTTCGAGGGGATATTACGATATCTGTGGCCCCAAGTTTTGGCCATGCAGTCTTTATATTTGGCCCAAAATAAGACTTTTTTCAAGAATACAAAAAATCGAAATTCGGCTTTTAAGGGGGTGAAACAGAGGTTTTAAATTTTTAATGAGGCGGAGTATTTGGGGATATTACGGTATCTGTGGCCCCTAATTCTGACCACGCAGCCATCATATGTGACCCAAAATAAGACTTTTTTGAGGAGTGGTAAAAATCGAAATTCGATCCTTAAGGGGTTGATACAGGGGTTTTAAAGTTTGTATGGGACATCATATTTTTTTCGACAGATTTGCTTGAAACTTGGTGTAAATACTCTACAATACAAATAATTGAACACGTATTTCTGCATTTCCTAAAAGTGGACCCTTAAGAGAGTTAAACGGGAGGGTAAAAGTTTGTATGAGACAACATATTTTTTTGTCAGATTTACTTGAAACTTGGCATAAATACACTAAAATACAAATAATTTAACACGTATTTCAACAATTTATGAAGTTTAACCTTTAAGGGGGTTAAACGGGAGTGTTAACGTTGATAAGAGAAAACATATTTTTTTACCAGATTTACTTTAAACTTACTAAATTGATTTGATATAGAACACTAGATGTTTTTCTCTGTGTTTGGTGCGTGTAGACAGTCAAGTAGTACTTTTTTAGCCCCTTAACTGTGTTTGTTTCAGTTGGCATAAATATACCAAACAAATACATGTGTAATTATTTGTATTGGAGTGTATTTATACCGAGTTTCGAGCAAATCTGACCAAAAAATATGTTGTCTCATATAAACTTTGAAACCTCCGTTTCACCCCCTTAAGGATCGAATTTCGATTTTTACCACTCTTGAAAAAAGTCTCATTTTGGGTCAAATATGAAGACTGCGTGGTCAGAATTAGGGGCCACAGATATCGTAATACTGCCGGTTTCAAAACTCCCAACCTCCGATCGAGATAAAATGTTGCACAAACCTTCCTTTTAATATTTTAAGGGCACTTTAGACGCTAAAAATGCTATTTTTATGAATTTTTTTGATAGCCTTATATTATAGATAGTGATATAAAAGTTGTTACACTTAAGGCCTCAGGCCACTCTAGAGGCCGAACAAAATAGGCTTCTTGGGGATTTTTTTTTCAGAAAAACTACAAAATAAATCGAGATTTAAAAAAAGGGTGTTTATCATACATATCAGTGACTGTATACAATAATTTTGTTAAAGCGATCAATTTTAAAATGGCGGCTGTGCAGCGTTCATCTCAAAACTGCAATTTTGAAGTAGGCCGGAAACATAACTCAGACAATTTTCAACCGATTGACTTGAAATGTTGAATATATCTTGAAAAATACATTGTCTATGGAAGTACGTAGGATTTTTTTTATCATATTGCATAGTTCATTTGTTATAAACAATTATCTGACGATTTTTTTAGAAAGTGAAAAATTTGCCTGACAAATCGTCAGATAATTGTTAATAAGAAATTAACTGTGCAATATAAAAAAAAGTCCCACGTACTTCCATCGACAATGTATTTTTTCGGCCTCTAGAGTGGCCTAACCCCTTAATAAATACACTTCCGAAATACAAAACAAAAATTTTGATGTATTTATGGAACCCAAACAAACTTTAAACACGTTTTTTTCTCGAAGCAACGCTTTTCGATCCTTATAAAATTTTAACCACATATTCTTTACAACTAATTTGGATATTTACTTATAAAAAACACGGTTTTTCGAAAAATGCCCGCCATTTTGTTATTTTTGCATATATAAAAAATCGTATGATATGCGCTATAGCCATTAACATACTGAATCTAAAACCGTTTGATTTTTTTCTTTCGGATTATCCATCTCCGAGATTTCGTCAACAGCGCACACCCACAATTTTTTTAAGAAATTTTTTTTAACTACCATTTTCGTCCATAAATAGTGACTTAAATAAATAAAATTCTTTAAAAATGTATGTCGAAATTGTATTTATTAAGTGTAACAGCTTTTATATCAATATCTATAATATAAACTTATCAAAAAATTAATGTAAATACCCATTTTAGCGACTAAAGTGAGAAGACCGCTTAAGGCAACGCCTAAAGGGATTTTTGGCGACTCGCAATAGTTTTCGAGATATTGAATTTCAAAGTTTTTTTCTAAGGGTACAATTCCGAACGAGCTGAAATTTCGCACAAACTTTCTCTTTAATGTTTTAAAACAACCCCTTAAGGGATTTTTGTCCCCTCACAATAGTTTTCGAGATATTGATTTTTGAATTTTTTTGCAACCCTTGCCGACTATAACTATATCTGCTACGTCTCCGTCCATACCTATATATGTCATCGCGCTCTCCGTTTTGCAACCAGCAATTCGCAGGATTTTACAACTTCCTTTTTCCGTTTCCCATGTTAATAGAACCATTATCATTCGATCGTTTTATTTGATCCGGCATCGAATGAAATGGTTACTAATAAAGAGGTTTTAAAAAAACACCATCCGGACCGATGATAAAGCGAAGAGTAAAGTATCAATCGAATGCACCCCTATGCAATGTATATACCAGTGAATACGTAGATGTACACGAGGATCGCGGATATGCACGTTTTCTTTCACGAACGAGCTTTATTCCGAAAATTTAATTCAAAATATATCCATTGTTCGTCGGATGTAGCTCTCGCTGTGGGTGCGGATAGGAGGAAAAGAGGGTGGGCTCTACAGGCAGGGAGGGATCTCTATATTGTGCATAACTTTTGTAGGTGCATCCATTGTGCGGGACCGAGCTAGGCTATCGCTCGTATTCCCGTACAAACCATGCTGTTAAAAGGGATGGTATTACGATACAGGGGTTGCTTTTCCTTCCTCTCTCTCTCTCTCCCTCTCTCTCTCTCTCCCTCTCTCTCTCTCTCTCCCTCTCTCTCTCTCTCTCTCTCTCTCTCTCTCTCTCTCTCTCTCTCTGCCCCCTCCCTCTCTCTTTTTCTTTGGTAGCGTATGGCCATGTGCAAGAGCGCTACAGACCACGATATTCGACTATACGTTGACTGTATACAGGGTGTTCCAGAACTGAATGCGTTTCCTGAAATAGGGGTTGGGGGTGAAATTCTGAGTCGATTGATATAAGCATGTATGGCTCTCAGATCAACCCCTGAATTATTATTAATTTTTAAAGGCGAGCCAATCAGGCGCGCCCCGTGAGCCGGCGGTTCGCTTACCGACGTACGCCGGCTCGTGGGGCGCGCCTGATTGGCTCGCCTTTAAAAATTAATAATAATTCAGGGGTTGATCTGAGAGCCATACATGCTTATATCAATCGACTCAGAATTTCACCCCCAACCCCTATTTCAGGAAACGCATTCAGTTCTGGAACACCCTGTATACAATCAACGTATAGTCGAATATCGTCCCGATGAGCCGGCGGATCGCATACGGACGTACGCCGGCTCATCGGACGCACCTGATTGGCCCGCCTTTAAAAATTAATAACAATTCAGGGGTTGATCTGAGACCCATACATGCTTATATCAATCGACTCAGAATTTCACCCCCAACCCCTATTTCAGGAAACGCATTCAGTTCTGGGACACCCTGTATAGTTCAAACTATTTATCTGCATGTGCCTGTGTGTGTCTGTATTATTCGAGCTTTTCCAACCCTCATCTATTCGAACCCTTACAACTCTGTATTTACATACCTACGTACAGTGGGGTACGTATTGTGGGGAAAATCGAAAATGTCCGCAACCGATTCCCTCTATTTTTTCGTACATCATGGGGCCATGGGTCAAAAGGTCTCGCACGATTTTGCCGATTTTTTTTTGCGAAAGCTGTCACAGACCCAAACGTTTTCTCGGCAATAGAGAATTTTACCGCTTCACTCTTTGAAATCTTAGAAAAGGAAGGCCTCGATCGAAAGCGTTCAGTATTCTCATTCCGGTTATATTTTGAAACGGTTTTGCTCTCAACGAGCTTTCGATTACGATCTTGCGATATCGTTTTTGTTTAATTAAGGGATGAATTCTGTTTCGAGTTTTTTTCCTTCAATTTTTTGGTATTGGCTCAAATGACGTAAAAACACCATAAGAGTAATATTAATTAACGTGTCTGGATAACATTTTTTTAAACACATGTAAAAGCTGCATTTTGGAACACCTCCGATAGCTGCAAAATAATGAATCCCGCTTTTCATTCCGTGCACGTGCCACTGCTTGTGCAATCGCTATTTGTAAACAGTTTTCGGTTCATTTTTGTTGGCGTTATGATTTGAAAGATGAACGATAAAATGTATATGAACAAATCGAGGAGTAAAACCAATTATATAACGCGTAGAAAAATCAATTTTCAGTCGCGTTTTTCTCGAGATGTTGTTTTTTAATTTGGCACGCAGTAGAGCTCGAACATTTTTTTATCAGATTGACTCGAAATTTTAACTGCAGCTTCTCAGATGGATTGTCCACTGAAGCACACACGGTTTTTATGATTAATTAACAATTACAGCTTTTATAAACAAATGACGATCAATTTTTTCGGTCAAAATTCAATTTTTTTTCAAACTAATGCCAAATTTGCAAGAATCAATATTTTTTAATATTGCTGTGTACTTCTGTGACAAAACTCATGTTGATAATTTTTAAAAATTATTCCCTTCCAGATGCCGACGTTCATTGTTTCTAATACGTGCCAATTGGTTCCTCGAAGTAAAAATTTTGTTTTTTAAATTGGAAAAAAATATTTTTATTACCCTCTATATATAATGAACAAACGGCTAAAATGATTTTTTAATTGGCTTCATAGTTTCGTAATAAAATCCAGTAGATTCCCTTTTTTAACCCTTAAGGGGTTACGTAGGTTTTTTTAGGTACGTACGTACTTTTTTTAGGGGTCTACGGAAACCAGGTCCCATTTTTTAAAGTTTGGTTGAAATGTTGATTTTTATGTGCTCTTCCTCTTAGTATTTTGAATAAAATAATTCATATATTGTATTTTTTTTAATAGAGAAAATATGCTTTTTGGCTTCGTAACCCATGTAACCTCTTAAAATGAATTCCAATTTTTTGTAAAAATGAAAAGCAGGCGTTTTTAGCCTGCATTTCATTATTTTTTTCCCTTTATGTCACTTTTACGCATTCTTCTGTCAATTTACTTATCCTGCTGGGGGAGTTCGACATCGCGGCCTATCATCGTGAAAAAAGCTTAGATATTCAGTAGTATCGAATACATCCCCTCGAAGTTTGTTATCGAGTATGCCATACACTGTGGAGAGATTGAAAAAATGCGGTTAGACGATCACAGGACCCTAAGGAAAAGTATAATATCAACGAGTATATAAACAAGATGGAACGTTAGAAGGGTCGAAGGAGGAGCAGAGGGCTCGTCGCTGGAGGGCGAAAAATGGAGTGTCTAAAAAAGGGGGTGAAAAAAGGGTGCACGGGTCACGGTATAACTCCATCTTCTCCAACCGACGTTTTTTTTTTTTTTTCATTCCCGTACTTTTTCAACGTTCTTTTTTCTCCGTCTCTATGTCTCTCGCTTCCTTCACCCCTTTCGCGTACGTAACTGAGTGGGCGGAATGCGCCCTGTGGTGTGGCAGTAGCTTCGCAGCAAATTAGGGCCTTGCTGCTTCAACACCCACGCGAAAAATACTCGAAAATTGTAAAATTTCGCGCCAACCGAGTGAAAATAAACAGCTGAAAAAAAACACATTGATGTGTCGTAATCTTCATGTTTGGTGAAAATTGCAATGTGTAGTTTCGCAAAGCGATATTATTTCTTGGCTAACAATTTATCTTTTGAATGAAAAAAAAATTAATTTTATCATGTTATTAAAGTCGTTTTGTTTGGACTAATAAATCCGATTATTTACACCAACAATTTTACAATTGAATCAACGAAATTTCGTTCAATAACACCAATGATATTGGGTCAATGATTTTTTTTTTCTCAGTTTGGGGAGAACGTATTGGGTCAAGTGGAGGAATACTAATAGTCATTTTGAATTAATTTAAAAGCGGGTTGCGGGTTGAAAAGTAATTAAGGATTTTAATAACTTCTTTCATAAATAATACAACTGCTGCTTTAAATCTGGGCTCGAGATAATTGCTTGCATATCCGATTGCCAGTAAGCCTCGAGTACTTTAATCTCCATGCGCTGATAATATCTTCTTTTCCTTACGACTGCAATTGAAACGAGCGCACAGTTTTCCGGCAATCTTACAATATTGACGAAAGGAAAATGGAACCATCGATATTATCCGTCTCACGTTAAAGATCGCCATCGGAATTTTATTCTTTCGGCTATTCTGAGTTGAATATGGTGATAAAAACAAGTTGGGTTCGGTGATAAAAACAAAGTTATTAATATATGGAACGTACAGCGGGTATCCAATTATGCGCACACACGCCCACAGACAAGTGCATTCATATAGATATATATGGGACATTCCACGCCATTTCACCTAGCCCGTGACCCCGACCATTTTTTGGATTTTCTGATTTTTATTCGTAAAATTGTACCCCATGATAGGAATATCCACACCAATTTTTAGATTTTTATCTCTTCTCTTTGAAGAGTAATAATTTTCTACGAAATTTCGATTTCGGAAGTTTTGGAATCGTTTAAACGCTGATAACTCTTGAACTCATTGAGATATCGACAAATGTCACTATATAATTTTGTTCATTTTGTAGTATACTTTCATTAAAAAATATGAAATAAAATCAATTATCAATATAAAAAAATTTTGCTTTTAAAATGAAAACAACTTTTTTTTTAATGAATGACTTTTTTTATTTTTTTCAAAAAATTCTCTAAATTAAAGTGACCCATTCTATGATTTTTCAGACTAGTCTCATCGTGGGCCGATGTTTCCTTCTATTTTTTCGAATTAATCATACTATGATTAACAATAAAAAATTATTAAATATCGTTTAAACGCTGATAACTCTTGAACTAATTGAGATATCGACAAATGTCACTATATAATTTTGTTCATTTTGTAGTATGATTTCATTAAAAAATATTTTAAAAAAATTAATTATCAATATAAAAAATTTTTGCTTTTAAAATGAAAACGACTTTTTTTTTAATGAATGACTTTTTTTATTTTTTTCAAAAAATTCTCTAAATTAAAGTGACCCATTCTATGATTTTTAAGACTAGTCTCATCGTGGGCCGATGTTTCCTTCTATTTTTTCGAATTAATCATACTATGATTAACAATAAAAAATTATATCTCCCAAAAGCGAAGAGATAAAAATCTGAAAATTGGTGTGGATATTCATTTCCTGGGGTATAATATTGTAAACAAAAAATCAGGAAAACGAAACATGGTCGGATTCACGGGTTTATCGGATATTGTGTTCCACACATAACCTTCATGCTTGTACCTCATATTAAAATAACAATATTCGTACTTTTGAAATAAATAACACGTTTTATTAATAAATACAAATGTCAGGTCATTTTGAGACACCCTATAGATATATATATACTTCTTCACATAGAATGCAGTCTATGTATACAATGCCGGAAGTGGGAAATCGATGCTCGACAGCCGGTGCCTTTCCCACCGGGAAAACTAAAGTTCGACAGGCTGTTGCGGTCGTCGCAGCAACTCTCGATTGAAGAAAATTTTACCGTCAAACGAGTACGTACGGGAAACGCGTATGCCACGTAACTTATTTATTGACAATGAAAACCATGTGATTGCGCCAGGGCGAAAGCCTGAGGAAACCGGAGAGAGGGGGGGCAAGAGGGGGGGGGGGGGGGGGGCAGCCCGGTTAACGATAGTCTAGATCGGAGCACTGTCGAAATTCCGACGCTCCAGGGAGCCGAGCAGATCAGGGGAAGAAATCGAAAGAGAAAGAGAGAAAGACGAAGAGGAAATGGACCAGAGTATTTGGGTAATGGTGAAAATCGATGCCTGGGATCAGGAGCACTGTAACGTATAGCTGTCAAAACTCTGTCCCCTGATTCACCCTCTCTTTCACCCCCTTGACACCTCCCGCCAGACTCGCCTTTGCTCGCTGATTGAAAATGTTGCTTCCCTATTCATCACACGACATTAACCATCCATCTGGCAATCCGCCTCGAGCTTTAAGGGGTTTTCTCACTTTAGACGCTGAAAAGGCTCTTTTCATGAATTTTTTTGATGGGTTTATATTATAGATATTGATATAAAAGTTGGTACACTTGATAAATACACTCTCGAAGTATATTCAAATTTTTTTTATGAATTTAGGTAACCTAAAGAGACTTTAAACGCGTTTTTCTCGAAACAACGTTTTTCGACGGCTGATAAAATCTTCGAAACTACTGAAACGATCCTTGTGAAATTTTAACGACATATTCTTTATAACTATAGCTAAAGTGCATATCAAGGTTTTTTTTTAAATTTTTATATTTATTATATATATTTAAAAAACACGTTTTTTTCGTTTTTTCGAAAAATGTCGGCCATTTTGTTGTTATTGCACATGTAAAAAATCGTATGATATGCGCTAAGCCATTAACATACGATTCTAAAAGCATTCGATTTTATTGTTCCGGATGATTCATCTCCGAGATTTCATCAACAGCGCAGACCTATAATTTTTTTAGGACATTTTTGTCTATAAATAGTGACTTAAGGCGGTCCTCTAGTTTCTCGGGTCGAAAAAATCGATTTTTTTTTTTTCATAAATCACATCTACAACATGTGTAGAAAATGTGTGCCAAAGGATTTTTCGATATTCGAAGTGGTTCACAAGTTACGGCCCTGGAACGGAGCAGGTATACGGAGCAGGTATACTTTCAAACGCGTTTTTCTCGAAACACCATTTTTCGAAACGGTGACCACGATATTTCAGAAACTACTGCACCGATCTTGTTCAAATATATACAGCATCTTGAATATGTTATAAGCCAGCGATTGAACTAGGATTATCATGATTGCTTCGATAGTTTTTTTTTGTACGAGCGAAAAACTTAAGAAAAAATGAGTTAAAAATAGAATGTAATTTTCAAAAGTGTATAAAAAAGTCAATTTTTGTAATTTAGAATTCACTGTAGTTCAATCGCTAGTCTTAAATATGAAGATTAAAATGCCGTTTGGTTTTTTGATTTCAGATAAGCAGAACAGCCGCAATCTTGGTCACCGTCAAGCACCTCTTTTACTTGATATCTTCCTGTCGGCCACTATAACTTTTATTCTATTATATATTTTGACTTCAAAAAATTTGTAAAGCTTATTTAAATGTTAATAAAGATTATGCAAAAACAATGAGATTGATTATTTCGATGCTGTGCCCGTAAAAAATTATTGAAAAAGCCGTAAACAAACAGCCGAGAAACTAGAGGACCGCCTTAAATAATTAAACATTTTTTTAAAGTGTATTTATTAAGTGTAACAACTATTATATCAATATCTATGATATAAACCTATGAAAAAATGCATGAAAACACCCTTTTTCAGCGTCTAGAGTGAGAAGACCCCTTAAGGGGCTATACCAGTGTGACACTTTAAAAAATCCATTTTTTTGTTGCCTTCTTCGACAAATTATATTTTCAAGAATATCATCATCATTTATATCATTTATATCAATATCATTTTATCTTGCAAAAATCGATAGTTAAATCATTAAACGCGTTTTTCTCGAAATGAGAATTTTCAAATTTGCTGACATTGTAACTCAAAGAGCAATTATCCGATTGACTTGAAATTCGAACTGAGTACTCTTGAATATATTTACTCTACAATGACGTAGGATATTTTTGATTGGATGGAAATTCACGATTTGGCATTGAAAAAAACGACCATTTTATAGGCAAGAAAGCAGACTTTTTTTCATAACTACGCCATTTTGTTAGATTTTGATATTTTTCGAAAATCCTACGTCATTTTACGGGAAATACCTTCCAGTTTAACGACATTTTTTTCCTTTTTCGGTTTCAGCTACTCAGTCGGCCGGAATCATGTCAGCAGTGGAGGAACTTTTTTTTGTGCCGCCCAAGACAGCGTATAAGTCGCTCGGATCTCAATATTTTTCTATGAGACAATTATGTCATATAGGTCAAATATAGCCAACTATAATCATAATTTTCCGAAACATTTAATTGAGTACTTTTCTTCCAAAAAATTTCCGAAAAGCACCCAAATTTTCAGCGTTCACACTGGTATAGTCCCTTAATACGAGAGACTTTTCTTCGCCCGGCATTTCTTGACGATCGCATTGACGAATACTATCAAAAACCTAAAAGTGCGTGTACCTCAAAAGGCGAGCAAAATGCGCGATCAACGAACAATCCGATGAGGTTCTGACGCAAAAAAAAGCCAAGAAACGATTTTGTCGATCGTTAAGATCAAAAGCCCGGGATGACAAATTTCGGCGGCAAAAGAGCAAGACCAAAGTGACGATATTTCTTCGAGTCATTTGAGTAACAGGGTCGACAGGTCGAGGGAGGTAGCATTGACTCGTTTTCCTGGCAGAATCTATTGTCCAGTGACAGTCTAAGCTGGCCGCTCGGGTTCTTTTTTTTCTCGAGCGAATGGCAGTAAAGGGGGCCTACATCGTCTCGTGGAATAAGATAAATGATGTTGCATCCGTGCGTGTGGGTTGGGGCGTGATTTCCGGTCCAGAAAGATTCGCTCGCGTGTTAACTCTCGTCTCTCGGACCCTCGGTTATATATCGTTGTAAAGGAAAAAAGGAACAAAGTGAAATGCGAATGGCGAGTTCCAGTGTGACACACTGAGAGCAAGGGCGTAGAACTTGATTACCACTCTCTTACCTAGGGGAGAAAAATGATTGACGAAAAAAAATACACCGAGAGAAATTTATGATGTACTCAACCATATTTTGACTACATTTTATATTTGCCTGAAGGGACGATAATATTTTATAGCCATAGTGCCAAAAGTATAGTACTGCTTATTGGTATTTTAACAGTTGGATGAATTGTGCACACAAATCTTACAAACATACGTTTATTCTTGAATGCTGTATACATTATCAGGGTTGAGCATATTCGAATTTTTTTAAAACCATGCGTAATAAAGAAACTTATCCAAAATTCCTTCCGAAAATGAATGAAGAATCCCACAGGATTCAGTATTCATTCCGAAAATGAATAATGTATCCAACCTAATTCAGTATTCGTTCCAAAAATAAATAATGAATCCTACTGGATTCAGTATTGATTACAGTATTCATAAAAATGAATAATGAATCTTACTGGATTTAGTATTCATTTTAAAATGAATAATGAATCCATCTCAATTCAGTATTCATTTCAAAATGAATAATGAATTCATCTCAATTCAGTATTTGTTCCGAAAATCCGAATTTAAAAATGAATAATGAATCCAACTCAAATCAGTATTCGTTCAGAAAATGAATAGTGAATCCTACTGGATTCGGTATTCATTCCAAAATGAATAACGAATCCATCTCAATTCAGTATTTGTAATATAGGTCAAATATAGCCAAAAATATCCTTAATTTTCCGAAAGATTTAATTGAGTAATTTTCTCCCAAAAAATTCCCGAAAATCACCCAAGTTTTCAGTGTTCACACCAGTATAGTCCGTTAACGTACAGTATACAACATTAGTATTTGTACGCCGATTTTTTTATAGCACTGAATTAACCATATCTATATTGTCAGTCTTTTACAATAGTGAATAATCATTTCGGGGATAGATAGTCAAACACGCCACCCAAATCACATGTTTAGGTGTCCTTTTCTCTTGTAGTGTCAACCATATTATGATGGCAGTGTCAATAAACTATAACGAATTTTACTATCCCCTGTCAATAAACTATAACGAATTTTACTATCCATGGACGTTCATTGCAAATAGCATGGACCGCTACACAAAAGAAATGATCTATGAGATGGACCTCGTTAACTTTGCAGCCATCCGAGCTTCGTCATTTGCGATCACAACGTTAGACCGGAAGTTCCCTCTCCGTCCCTCTATTCCTCCCCACGCTCCCGTTTGATTTCTCAATAACTCGATGCAGCGCTCGCGGCATCCGTGAAATTTCGCTTGCTCCTTCTCACCCATTCCCTTCGCCTTCCACGATCGTTCTCCTTCTTCCTCCATCTCGTACCTCAAAGCCAAAAGATATTTTTATATTTCCCGGTAGAGTACACCCGCGGCACGCTCGCGTAAATAATCGTCGCAAGCACAGCCGAGGTCGCAGTTGTATCGTGATACACACACACACACTCGCACCCACGTACACGCCAAGGCACTCATTACTGTCCACGAAATGCCTCGGTCTCAGGAATCCAATATATCTATAACAGCCGCTCACAACCATATACGAAGACTCTTGAGAATCTCGTTCGCTTCGACCGTTTGATTGAATGAAAATAAACAGACAATAAAAGTTTCTTATGCGGGAATTATTTATTACGATGGATGACAAAAAACAACACGTGACTCAAACGCGGTATTGACCTTGAGGGAAATAAATGACGAGACGCACTAAGCGAGCGGGGAAAGTTAATTCGAGATTCTCCATCACAGCTTCATAGCATCACAGCATCACAGCATCACATCACAGCATCACAACATCACAGCATCACAACATCACAGCATCAAAACATCACAGCATCACAATATCACAGCATCAAAGCATCACAACATCACGACATCACAGCATTACAGTATCACAGCATCACTTGTCATAACGCAGTTTGATATAATAAACCTACGGGAAAATGTGAATAAATGAATCCGCCTTCTCGAGTTATTCTCACTATTTACGCTTTCTCAAATATACACGTATACTCGAGTATTTCGCGGCGGTGGCATGCGCTCTCTTAATAACACGAAAGCCGATAAACTTGCTTCGAATGAAAACAGCTGTCACTTTTTCTGGGCTATCCCTGTTCTTCAGGGGTTATGCCTCGTTATAAAAGTCGAAAAATCACTTTTTTCGACCAATATATTTTGATCGTATATCATCTTATAAATGGTCCCTGAAAGTTTCGAGGTGACCGAATCAAAATTGACAGATTTAGAGGCTTTTGTGTTGACGCCCGTCGGAACGCTTGAAACGTTTTTTTCGCGAAAGTTATAGTACAGCCGTGCTGTATATCGGAATCGGAAAAAATTAGAAGAAGGTTAGTTTTCTGACAGGTGATTTTGTAGGTGCCGCCGAAGCTAAATGTAAGTTTGCTTAAAAATCGGGGTGTAGGGTTTTTAGGGGTTGCAGGGGGGGGGGGGTAGCGGTCGATTAATGCCAAACTACAGCCCTCACGGGATCGGCGCCGGGAGACAAAATGTTCAGATAAAATCTGGGCTTTATTTTTGTCCATAGCGCTGAAGTCGTAAAAGTGCATTTTGGGGGTGAAAAAGTGGGGTGAAATTTTGAAAAATCGGTTTTAATTCTATAATTCTTTAGGAAAAATGGATACAATTTTTGTTCAAATGGGAGCGTTGTAGCCCTTTAAAAAAACGCCTCGATCGAGTATTTGGTCATCCCTCTCCAATAATGTCTTCACCCCCAAAAAAATTGTTGGAGTATCAAGAAAAAATTGTTCATTGAATAACTCAAAAACAATCGTTTTTTCGAGGATCATTCAAATGTACGAAATGTAGAGAATAATTGACTCTATATTTTCGTTTCTATGAACCACCCTTGAATTTTGTTTTTTCCAACCCCACTCGGGGGTTGAAAATTCAAAATAAAATTCTGGGAAAACTGTTTTGCCTACAAATAACTTCCAAAACCTGTTTGAAGTAACCCCGTTTTACGGTACGTTTTCGAAGTCGGTGAGACAAAATTCTCAAAAACTACTGCATCGATCTTTCAAAAAATTTTAGGGCTTTTTTTAGATGTTAAAATGTAGTGCTCGACCGAACGATTTTTTTCCGATGTAAATGTTCGATTTGGTGATCGAAAAAATGCCCATTTTTTGCAAAAATCAAGACTGTCACTTTGAACGCGCGCTTTTTTTCAAATCGATATTTCGGAAATTCCTTGGATTAGCCGTAGGATAAAATAATATACTAACGATATGCGTTTGATTTTTTGAACTTAGAAAACCTGGTTCGGAAGGGCATTGCTCACCACAAAGAAACGTCTTCGTGAGGTGCTTCCCGAACATACTTTTCTAATACCTACTTTTTTGTAGAAATTCCTGGGTCATTTTGACCCGGAAAAATTCGAAATGAAATGCTTACTTTCCCAAAATTGAAAGGTTTCAATAATTTTTCACAACAATACAATTTTATACTTTCCGAGTTCCAATTATGCAGACATATTAAGAAATGTTCAAAGTGTGTTCCTGTTTTTTCGTTTTCAATAAAAACCCACCGAAGGGTTGTTCATGGCAGATGGATGTAGTTAATGCCAAAAATACGCTGTTTTCGACCCTTACGACTAGGCCTAACCCGTTAAAGGGCCTGTTTACCTTGGGACATTGAAAAATGGCTTTTCTCGCAGCGGCGAATGACAATTTTCCGCTAGATAAACAAGTGTGAATTATGGTCCTCGGAAGCAGAGATAAAACCTTTTTCGTGAGAATGAAATATATCAACATTACTCAGCTCAAGGAGCATAATGATAAAAGAAAGTTCGTTGAAAAATTTCTCCCCAACGATAATCACGAGTCAACTATATGCCATACCTCGTACAAACAAATGCCAACTGAAATATTCCCTCAGGAGGAAATTCAATATGACTTTTTCGATGATGACATTTGTCGGTACACCCCCAATGTATGGGATCATCATTTATATTCCTCCAGTTTATTCTACAGTTGCGTGAAATTCATTCGCCCTACGTTCAGCTTGGCGTGTTGGGGCGGGATATACATTTACAACGATAAAAAAATCGATTTCGTTTTTTACTTCTTTAAGGGGTTACCCCCACTTGCGATTTTGAAAAAATCGATTTTTTTTATTGCATTTTTTTGAAGTATAAGTATCTGAGAAAATGTCCTGAAAATTTCAAGTCGATCCGAACAAAATTGACTGAGATATAAGCGTTGAAAGAGAAGAATCCGCGTTGAAAGAGCGTTGAAAGAGAAACTTTAAACGCATTTTCCTCAAAATGGCATTTCTGAAGTCGGTGACCAAGATTACTCGAACACTAATGAACCGATCTTCTTGAAATTTTGCAGGCTTATTTAATACATAAAAATGTAGTCTTTAATCGTTCGATTTTTTTTTTCGAAAAAAAAATGGCCGTTTTATAGCCAAAAAACGGCCGTTTTTTTTCGTTAAAATCGAACCATTAACTTTGACTGTCCGCCATTTTGTGAAAAATGAATAGTTTTTAAAATCCTTCGATTAAAGACTAGTTTATACTTATATTTGACTAAATCCATCCGCATTTTTTTTTCAGATGATCCACTTCGCCGCAATGTTGGTCACCGCAAACCGTGTATATAAAAACATTATTTCATTGACGGCCATTTGCCACTGAACAATGTAATATTTTTCAATAAAAAAATTACTGAAAGTTCTTCAAGATGTGTTCTTAAGATGGTATATTGATCGATTAAAAAAGTTTTGTACTTTACTTAAAAAAAGATTCATGAAAAAGGCCTTTTTTGCGCTACAAGTGGGGGTAGCGCCTTAAACGATAGAATTATATATGTAGAATATTTTCGGGAAGTATCAAGGCGCAATTCGAAAAACTTCGAAGGTTACAGCCCGTCAACGCTATGCCTCACCGCTCGGATCCCATAATTAATTTAGCAATTAACAATTACAATTACTACTGTAATTGATAATATAATTAATTTGTAACAAATTAATTAAGCAATTAGGTGCCACAGGTACCTAGTGAAACTTAATTCAAATTCTGTGTAAACTTCAAACGCGTTTTTCCAAAAAGGGCGTTTTGGAAATTGCCGTGCAGGATTACTCAAAAACTATTAAGCCGATGGAGTTGAAACTTGGTAGAAATATTGATGACAGTGCTACCTTCTACTTGAAGAAAATTATTTTTGAAAAATAAGAAAAAAAAACTACTTTTTTAATCAAAATTTTACAAAAATTTTGCGTTAGATGTTGCATTTTTTCTGTCAATGCGTGCCATTTTCTTAGATTTGCAATTTGTTGATTTGAATTGCTGTCAAATAGAAACTACACATGTTCTAGATGGAAAATAACTTGATTTTTTTGTAAATTCAAGTCTATGGGAAGCTAGATGATAAATGAATTGAAAAAAAATTGTTTTTTATACTTAAATGTACTATAAAAGTATACCTACAGTTTGATAAATGTAGAATAATTTTTTCTTAGTTTAAAAAATCCGTCGAAATTGCTCAATTTTTTCCCGTCTAAATGTATATACCGCCTTAAGCGGCTCGGAATCGAAGTGAATGTCTCGCGACGGGTCTTAGGAAAACTTGGTCTTTAAAAGTTTTCTCGCGTAAAATCGTAATCTACAGCTCGCCCCTTCCGTCTCGGGACATTTTCCGCCTACGACCCCACCCAATCGACCCTTGAAATCCCAGGGCTATTCTATCTACTGGCGACCTATATTTTTTCATATATATATATATATATATATATATATATATATATATATATATATATATATATATATATATATATATATATATATATATATATATACATACATACAGGGTGTCCTGATATAAATGAATATTCCTGCAACTGTCGATAGGTCAGATCATGGCCTACTAAATGCTGGAATTTCAGTTTATTAAAAGTTCCACGGTTTTCGAGATAAAAATCATCTGCTTTTGGTTTTTCGCGTGCCATTTCTACAAATGAAAACTTTTTTGACCCGGTTTTTTAAAATACTCTTGGTGATTTGTTTTATCTAGAAAAGTGTTCTTTCTAACCTCAAATGTTAAGGGGCTATACCAGTGTGACACTTTCAAAGCATCGATTTTGTTGGCTTTTTCGACAGTTTATACTTTCAAGAATATCCTGTAAAAATTGCAAGGCCGTATCTCTAATACTCCCCGAATGGCAGCCTTCTAAAGAGCAACCGCTCGCGTTTTTCTCGAAATGGGTTTTTTCAAATTTACTGACATTGTAACTCAAAGACCAATTATCCGATTGACTTGAAATTTGAACTGAGTACTCTTGAATATATTTACTCTACAATGACGTAGGATATTTTTGATTGGATGAAAATTGATGATTTGGCATTGAAAAAAACGACCATTTTATAGGCAAGAAAACAGACTTTTTTTCACAACTACGCCATTTTGTTAGATTTTGATATTTTTCGAAAATCCTACGTCATTGTACAGGAAATACCTTCCAGTTCAACATTTTTTCCTTTTTCGGTTTCAGCTACTCAATCGGCCGGAATCATGTCAGCAGTGGAGGAACTTTTTTTTGGCGCCTCCGAAGGCAGCGCATAAGTCGCTGGGATCTTAATATTTTCCTATGGAAAAATTATGTAATATAGGTCAAATATAGCCAAATTTATTCTTAATTTTCCGAAATATTTAATTGAGTACTTTACTTCAAAAAAATTCCCGAAAGTCACCCAAATTTTCAGCGCTCACACTGGTATAGCACTAGGGTGATTCGTTTCAGGGCAACTTTTTTTTTTACCCATCGTGCCCGAAAACCTTTAGTTGGTACCCAAAAACGAACTTTCGTGAAAGTTGTCAAAAAATATTTAGAGGTCGCGAATCAAAATTGAAGGTTTCCCATTTGATTAACATTAAAAAAAAGGTTTTTCTCATTATTAGTGTTACCATTCCGCGAATTTTGATATCGCGATATTTTCCAAATGGGTTCTCATAGGAAATATGATACTCCACAATAAAGTTCATTGAGCCATGGCCGTAAATTCAACAGTTTCAGCGGCATCATTATTTCAAGTGAATATTGTGCAAAATATCTATTCAAACGGCTACAACGCCTAAGCTATTAGATATATCGAAAAAAAATTCAGATGAGAACTTTGCAGAGAAAGTAATTTGCTACAAAAAAGGCTTATAAGCCGAGCCCGAAAATTCAATGCTTTTTCAGCTATAGGTGGATGAAGTAAAATAAATAGATCTTTTTTAAAACAAAAAAATCTATTTATTTTACTTCATCCATCTACAGCTGAGAAAGAGTTGAATTTACGGGCTCGGCTTATAAGACTTTTTTGTAGCAAATTACTTTCTCCACATAGTTCTTATTTGAATTTGTTTCGATATATCTCATAGCTTAGGCGTTACAGCCGTTTGAATAGATATTTTGCACAATATTCACTTGAAATAATGATGCCGCTGAAACGGTTGAATTTACGGCCATGGCTCAATGAACTTTATTGTAGAGTATCATATTTCCTGTGAGGACCCACTTGCAAAATATCGCGATATCAAAATTCGCGGAATGGTAACACTAATAATGAGAAAAACATTTGTTTCAATGTTAATCAAATGGGAAACCTTCAATTTTGATTCGCGACCTCTAAATATTTTTTGACAACACCCCCCTTTCACGAAACTTCGTTTTTTGGTACCGACCAAAGGTTTTCGGGCACGATGGGTCAGAAAAAAAAGTTATCCTGAAACGAATCACCCTAGTATAGCACCTTAAGGAAACTTTATGAAAAAAGATCTTATGCAGAATTTTCAGAAAAACCAATTCGAACAGCTGACTTTGACAGCCGGCGGTGTAAAAAAAATGTACTACGCATATCGTGCCAATTACTTAAGAGGAGATATACACCTAGATGGTCGAAAAAATCGATTTAGAAGCTATGAACATTCCGTCGACCGCAGAAGACCTACACTATAGGCCTGGTATTGATGATTCCATGTAAGTTGACAAATTTCATGATTTATTCATTCTCAATTTTTCAAACGCGTTTTTCTCAAAACCACGTTTTTCAAATCGGTACCCAAAATTTCTCGAAAACCAATAAACCGATGGCCTTGAGGTTTTTTGTGGTTATTCTATACACCATTATCTAGTACTTGTCATAGGATTTTTTTTCCCGTTACTTAGTTTTTGTTTTATAAGCAAAATAATAACTAATTTTTGGCCCAAAAATCACTATTTGTGTTCAAACGTCCGCCATTTTGTCATTAATCAATATTTTCAAAATCGGCTATGACAAGTACTAGATTATAGTATCTAATTTAATAATCTTTTTGATTTTTTTTCAGATGATTTTTGAAGAAACGCCAGTGGGTACCGTGTACGCAGATTTTTTTACGACGCTCCAAGGATCATACAATATCCTTGTATATTTTTGATATTTTTGAATAAAGAAAATTAAACATATTTTTGAATGTATATAATTTTAGATAATCAAAACCCCAATCCGAAATTTCAAATAGGTTTCCTTGGAAAAATTCACAAAAATGACCTTTTATTCCGGCTCCTAGGTGTATATCTCCCCTTTAAAAAGTTGCTTAGCTATTGTCGATTCATATCATTTGTAGAAATGACATGCGAAAAACCAAAAGCAGATTTTTTTTTAACAATTTAAATCCCAAAATCTTGAAAACCGTGGGACTTTTGCAAAACTGAAATTCCAGCATATCCAACATGATCTAACCTATCGACAGTTGCAGGATTATCCATTCACAACAGGACACCCTGTGTATATTTATACGCCAACGAAATGCTGATCGCAGAGTCATCTGTAAAAATCTACGTCAGTTGTCATACCTTTTTCTCCACCCTACCATTGTAATACCACCCACGTACCAAATGTCACTCACTTCTTTTCACTGTACAAAACTTTGGGGCTCCGTTGTTTCGCATTTAAATTATCAGCGAGTAAGGATGTGATAAGAATGGAATTTTATAAAAAGACATCTCTCTCTCTCTCGCGCGCGCTTTTCCCTCCTTGGCCCCTGCGAAGTATTATAATGAAAGATGACAGGCGAGTGATAGGATGTCACGAAAGGAGGGGAAAGCAGGAACAAACGAAAACGTACACGAAAGTTACAGGAAGCGAGAGTGAGAGAGAGAGAGAGAGAGAGAGAGAGAGAGAGAGAGAGAAGTAACTTTTCCGCACAGGAAAAGCAAAGCATCGAAGTTTGGAAAGCCGGACTGGGAAAAACGGGTCCTTCATGAATGATTGATAGGAATAAAATGAAATTCCCTTGGTGAACAAGAAACGACACTTTTTCAGCGAGCCGTCGCACTGGGGCAGAAAATGAGTGAAACAAAGAGGGAGATCAACAAAAATAAATCGGAAAACCTATAACGACGCAATGTGAACAAAAGAAGCAAGTTAATTACAAAGACAAAAAATGTCAAAAGCAACGAGTGCGTAAGAAAGTATCAAGGGGTAAGTACGCTGTAGAAATTTCAAAAAATCGATTTTTTTCTTAAAGGATCCCTTAATATCTTTAAAATGACATACTCAAAGGATTAAGGTGGGAAAAATGTCGAAATACTTCTATTTTGAATTTTCACTTCTATTTTGAACAAATCTTGACCGCTTGACTTGAAATTTTAACCCTATATTCACAATTACATTCTGCATAGAAGTACGTGGGATTTTCTCGATATATTACATAGTTTTTTTTACACAATTTTCGGACGATGTTTTTTTGAGAACTTCGAACTTTTATTTAAAAAACGCGCTGTTTTTGCAAAAATCGATATATCAAAAAAATCCTACGTACTTCTGTGGCTATTCCCATGTATAATAGAGAAAAAAAAATTCATTCACGCGCCTATGAAAAAAAGGATTCGTCGAAGAAAAGCTGTGCAGCCGCCATTTTGTTTGGTATAACTTTGAAAAAAATAGGTTATATAGTTTATGATATGTACAATAAAGGACCTTTTTCAGAATTTTGATTTATTTCATTGTCCCGCTAAAAAAAATCCCAAAATATACTTATTTTTCCCCGATGAGTGGCCTTACCCCTTAAATTCAATTATTAACTTTAAGATTTATTAGTCATGGTGGTCATGAATGGTCACTTTGGGTTATGGGATTAAGAGTTACATATATCGGGGGTAGGTTGTGACATGTCACAACCTGGCCCATCTCGTGCGTCCAGTGGAGAGCGCCTCAGCTGAGGATCACAACAAAAAAGGTAAAGCCAAACGCCCTTTAAGGAAACCGAAAGATAAGAAAAAAAACGTAAAATGGAAGATTCTTAATGATTCTGAAGAAGAGGAAGATGAGGAACATTTTTGTCTCGTCTGTTGTGATCCGTTCGATCAAAGTCGCGCTGGTGTAGAATGGATCCAGTGCACTGATTGCTAAAAATAGTCCCACGTGAAATGTGTCACTGGAAACACCACGTTTTATGTGTGCATTAATTGCTATAGTGATTATTCCGATTACTTACTTTGTGGTTTGGTTTCTTTTTTATGTTTGATTACTTCAACTTGATTTTCGTGATTGGTTTCAAGAGCAAAAGAATTATATTTTGTTGTGAAGTTAAAATCTTCTATGTTATCGTTAGTAAGCTGGGTATCTAAAGACTGTCGCCTGCATATTTTTTATTGGAAAAATAATGATTCTGATGATGATTCTCAAATAAAAGGTCAAAATAAAAGATGTGACCAATCAAATGATTGTTCACATCTTTTGTCACATCTGACCCCTTATACTTTTTGATTGGTCACATTTCTTGTCACATCTGACCCCTTATACTGTAACAACTGACCCCTGATGCGGCAAAAAGTTGCACTGTCATTTCTATTTTAAACATGAAGTTCGAACAATTCCATCAAACTCACAATCAAATGAGGCACATGTATCGAAAACTTATTAACTCCTTTATATGAAAAATATTTAAAAATATCTGGTTATTCCACAGACGACATTTAGTAGTTAAGGGATCTAAATCATCACAGTGTAAAATTTGCAAAAAATCGATTTTTTGCATTATTCGATAGTATACACGGTTATAAACATCCTGTTCAATTTTTAGATCGAAATTCGAATTATTTTGGTTGCTACAGCCATTCTTAAAGAAAGTGATTGGAGCTTGAGATTCCGCACTCCGAACTTTAAACGCGTTTTTCTTGAAATGGTGTTTTTTTCAAAACGGTGGCCACTCTCAAAGGAAGAGTTCTTAAGGTATCCGTTTGAAATTTTAACAGAACAGTCTTCACGTCATTCCTTAAGTTGGTATGGAAGCTTTTTTTTTAATCTTCCAATTTTTTTTACGACAAACTGTCAAAAAAAGGCTGAATTTGATATTTTTTTGTTCAAACCGCCGCCATTTTGTCAAATTTCACTAAGAAAACCTCCACAAGAACATAGCGGCTCTCGTACAGATTAATAATCCTTTCGAAATTTTTGTTTCAGATAAAATTTGCCGCCGCTATTCCAGCCACCATGGGACACCATTTTTTCCACGCAATTTTCCGCACATAAAAACAATGTTGAACAATAAATAGATAAATTTGAAAAAATCATTTTGTCTTCTTTATCGGTGGTTCCATTAAAAAAAAAATTAGACCAATTAGCTTATCAAATTCACCTAAACAAATCGGCTATTTTTCGGGCGGTCACACTGTGATGATCCGTTAAGGCCTTAGGCCAGAGTAACGGGTATAAAATCATGTGCGAATTAAACAATTTTTTTCGTATGAAAAAATGATTCACTCATAAAATAAATTACACATCTATTTACTATGAATATCAACCTGTTAGAAAAAATATATATTTTTTTCCGATGTACAAAATGGCCGACTAACCGAAACTTCTCGAAACAGCTTTTTTGCAATTGGCGTGACAAATAACTGCAACAATTTTCACTCGATTTACTTCAAATTTGAAAATTATGTTCCTAATTGCATTTCGCAGAGAAGTACGTACAGAATTTCTGATGAATCGAGAACTTTTCATTTTATGAGCAGTTGTAACGAAATTTTTCACTGAAAATTCATTTCTTAAGGGGAGATATACACCTAGATGGTCGAAAAAAATCGATTTTTTTTCGTTGCATTTTCTTGAAGTTGGAGGTCACGAGAATATCTGGTAAAAACGGCAAGTTAATATTCCGATAAATAAGCCAGTTACAGCCGAGAAAGTGAAACGTGTTTTGCGGCGCCGAGCCGATAGGCTTTTCAAATCGGTACCCAAAATTTCTCGAAAACCAATGAACCGATTGCCTTGAGGTTTTTTGTGGTTATTCTATACACCATTATCTAGTACTTGTCATAGGATTTTTCTCCGTTACTTAGTTTTTGTTTTATAGGCAAAGTAATAACTAATTTTTCGCCCAAAAATCACTATTTATGTTCAAACGTCCGCCATTTGGTCATAAATCGATATTTTCAAAATCGGCTATGACAAGTACTAGATTATAGTATCTAATTTAATAATCTTTTTGGTTTTTTTTTTAAGATGATTTTTGAAGAAACGCCAGTGGGTACCGTATACGCAGATTTTTTTACGACGCTCCAAGGATCATAAAATATCCTTGTATATTTTTCATATTTTTGAATAAAGAAAATTAAACATATTCTTGAATGTATATACTTTTAGATAATCAAAACCCCAATCCGAAATGTCAAATAGTTTTCCTTGAAAAAATTCACAAAAATGACCTTTTTCCAGCTCCTAGGTGTACATCTCCCCTTAAGCTCAAATACGTAATGTAGATTGACGAGAATTTTTGTTTTTTCTTCTAGGTAAAAAATTGTGGATGCTAAATGTCACGTCGCGGAGCGCCTAAAAAAAAGATAACAAAAAAAAATATTAGTACTCGGCTATTTTGTACATCGAAAAAAAAAATATATTTTCTAACAGCTTGATATTCATACTAAATAGATGTGTAATTAATTTTCTGAGCGAATCACTTTTTCATACGAAAAAAAATTGTTAACTTCGCACACGATTTTATACGCGTTGCTGTGGCCTGCGACAGTCGTGCTGTCGCTGAAAAAAACCCGGAATCGGAGAAAATTAGAAGAAGGCTAGTTTTTTGACAGGTGATTTTGTAGGTGCCGCGGGTGCTAAATCCAAGTTTGCCTAAAAATCGGGGTGTAGAGTTCTTTTTTAGGGGATGAAAGGAGATGGGGGTGGATTAATGCCAAACTACAACCCCTACGAGGTCGGCGCCGTGAGACAAAATCTTCAGAAAAATCCGGCCTTTAGTTTTGTTAACATCGCCGAAGTCGCGTAAAGTTCATTTTGGGGGTGAAATTTTGAAAAAAACAGTTTTAATTCAATAACTTTTCAGAAAAAAATCGTACACTTTTTGTTCAAATGGGAACATTGTAGCCCGTGAAAAGACGCGTCGATCGAGTATTTGATCATCACTCTCCGATAATGTCTTCACCCCCAAAAAAATTGTCGAAGAACCAAAAAAAAATGTTTATTGAATAACTAAAAAGAAATCGGTTTTTCGGGCATGGTTCGAATGTACGAAATGTAGAGGATAATTTTCTCCATATTTTCGTTGCTATGGACCACCTTTGAGTTTTTATTTTCCAACCCCTATCGGGGGTTGAACATTCAAAATGAAATTCCGGGAAAACCATTGACCGCACGAATTCGCCGCCGTGGAAGAATTTGTAGCTTGAACCCTCAGCTACATTTTTGTCCATAGCGCCAAACTCGTATCTCTTTAGTTTCGGTCAATAGTTTTCCCAGAATTTCATTTTAAATTTTCAACCCCTGAGAGGGATTCGAAAAAGCAAAATTCAAGGGTTGTCCATAGGAACGAAAATATAGAGAAAATTATTCTCTACATTTTGTACATTTAAACCATCCCCGAAAAATCGATTGTTTTTGAGTTACTCAATAAACCATTTCCTTGTTAATTCTTCAACAATTCTTTTGGGGGTGAAGATATTATTGGAGAGGGTTGATCGAATAGTCAATCGACGCGTCTTTTCAAGCGCTACAACGTTCCCATTTGAACAAAAAGTGTACGATTTTTTTCTGAAGAATCATTGAATTAAAACTGATTTTTCAAAATTTCACCCCACTTTTTCACCCCCAAAATGAACTTCCACGACTTCGGCGCTGTGGACAAAACTAAAGGCCGGATTTTTCTGAACATTTTGTCTCGCGGCGCCGACCTCTTAGGAGTTGTAGTTTGGCATTAATCCACCCCCATTTCCTTTCATCCCCTAAAAAAGAACCCTACACCCTGATTTTTAGGCAAACTTGGTTTTAGAACCCGTGGCACCTACAAAATCACCTGTCAAAGAACTAGCTTTCTTCTAATTTTTTCCGATTCCAATATACATATAAGGCCTTAAATTGGAAAAAAAACAACCCCAGTCTCTCCTAAACAAAGCACCAAACCTCGTCGATAAACACCTATTGCGAAGTATTCAAAATAGACCAAATAAATACCACAATGACGTGAGAAAAACAACTTTTCCGATACGCAACGACGACAAAGATATCTAAATTCGAATCTTCGTTGTCCTCGGCAATTCGAATTTTTTTAAATCAATCTTACCGAAAATATTTCCTCTCAGGGAAGAGATGCTCGGTGCACACACCCGACGAGATAGCCCCCCAAGACGAGAAGTTTACTCGCCGTAGCTTTCACAACAGTAGATGCTGATATTAAAGAGGGAAGTAGTAGTGGAACGCGCGCGGTCAGACGTCGCCTCACTCTCCCTCACTGCTTCTCTTTCTCTCTCTTCACCGCCTTACTATTCGCTCTCTTATTTTCCACCTCCCTTCTCCTGTAATCACTGCCCCCTTCGAATGTGCTCTCCTTCCCTCCGCGATTAAAATTCGCCTGTCTTCCTTCACATCTACATATATATAAACTTTTCGTCACTTTATTAATATCACGAAAATTCTCGAATTAACCGCACGTATTATTTTCGTCCCTCGCGGAGATCCGGCAGTTTTAATAATAGTTTAAGTTTCAGCGCGAACTGTGCGACGTTGCAATCCCAGTTCCCAACCCACCGTTCCGCAAAGCAGGCCACACTTTGAATTGAATTTTCGTCCGATCACGAGTCAAATCGTTCGAATGTTTTGCCAATATTCCTCGATCCCCCTCGCGCACAATTCATTCAAGCCCGTAGCACACAAATGGCCAAATACGATTGAATTTTCCGATTTGGATTTTTCGGACATCCGAAATTACGACTTTGCTCTTGACCGGTATTTTTTTGTATATATTTTTTTTTTCGGTGTTTAAGAGACGCGGATGACGAGGACGTACGGAGAGTATTGAGAAACGGGTATTGGCGCGACGGTAGTCGCGACGATACTGCGCCCCATTGGACGGCCTTGCGCAAATATACCGACTCCCCACCCCCTTAACTCCGATCTCCCGGCTTGCACACACTCTCGTTTTGCTCCGGCGCACATGCAAAAGCTTGCTAAGGGGAAACCCACCCCCGCTTATCCGCTCGTGGAACTTCTACGTGTGCGTACAGCGCCCGCCCCATTCCTAACCTCACTTCCCCACATACGTTCACCTCCGAGATACAACGTTCACACACACACACACACAGGCGCAGATAGGAATATCTTCTTTCGGCTTTTATCAGCGATACAACCCTTGCGCGCGAGCACCCTCCGAATCGCTTTCTCGCGCAACCCCCGTCACCAACCCCTGCTGCTGTTTCCATTTTTTTTTCCTCCAAACGCCTCGCATGGCTAATTCGCTCGCTTGTGCACGCGTACGTATGGTGAGCACTCACTGGTCTGTGCGAAGAAAAAAATACGAGCAAGTGGACAGGGGGGGGGGGTAGGTAAGAGGCTATAAACAGAAGCGTGGGGTCTTAATGAGGCTACGTGTGACAAAAGAGATGGTGCGATGTATGAGTGCACATTGAGGGGCTGTACCAGTGTGAACGCTGAAAATTTGGGTGATTTTCGGGAATTTTTTGGAAGAAAAGTAATCAATTAAATGTTTCGGAAAATTGAGAATATGTTTGGCTATATTTGACCTATATTAGATCATTTTTTCATAGAAAAATATTGAGATCCAAGCGACTTGTGCGCTACCTTCGAAGGCGCCAAAAAAGCTGAAACCGAACAGAGAAAAAGTGGCGTTGACGGAGACTTTGTCCTTGGAGTGCCATATTTCAGGTGTTTACATTTTATTTTTTTTTTTAAGGAAACGAGTAAAGCTTTTTGAGTGCGGTTTTTTTCGTGCTTTTATTCATGATATACGGAACGTTAAAACTTTTTTTTTTGAAAAAAAAAACCAAAATGGCGGCCGTTGCAGCTCCGCGAAAACAGGTCCTCAAATCGCGGGAGGTAAACGGCTGACATCACTGCCCCCTCTTTGTTGATCTGAAACACAAATTCAAAGCATATTATCAATCTGTGACCCTTTGGTCATGGAATGACGGATGGGTTTTTCGTTTAGTACAAATTTCGGAAAATGGCGGCAATTTAAAAAAAATCGAATTTTCGCGTTTTTTTGTCGCATAAAAAGATAAATAATAAATGCAAAAATGTATCTATCGAAAAAACGATCCGTCATTCCGTGAAGACATATTTTCTGAGTATGCTCTCCAAATTTCAGGTCGATATGTTAATTACAGCGGTCAGGAGAATGTCAGCCATTTTTAAAAACGTGTTTTCGAGAAAAACGCGTTTAAAGTTTTGTAATGTGTTTAGACAAATGTGTTTATAATTACCGCTAATCGGCAATGCCTGGTCCATAGAGGCATCCCTCCTCTTCTTCTAGCTGCTCATGTTGAGCCGCTAACATCTCCCGCTGCTCTTTCAAGGACAAAGTCTCCGTTAAAGTGGAAGGTATTTCCCGTACAATGACGTAGGATTTTCGAAAAATATGAAAATCTAACAAAATGGCGTAGTTATGAAAAAGGCTGTTTTCTTGACTAGAAAATGGTCGTTTTTTTTCAATGCCAAATCGTCAATTTTCATCCAATCAAAAATATCCTACGTCATTGTAGAGTAAATATATTCAAGAGTACTCAGTTCAAATTTCAAGCCAATCGGATAATTGCTCGTTGAGTTAAAATGTCAGCAAATTTGAAAAATCTCATTTCGAGATAAACGCGTTTCAAGATTTCTGAAAGTATAGACTGTCGAAAAGGGCAAAAAAATCGATTTTTATTAAGTCCCGCGAAAAAAAAGTTCATATCTGATTATATCTGAATCATATCTGTAGAATCAGATATGATCAGACAAGAAAAATGGCCATATCTGTTCATGTAGTGTCATGACAGATCATGTATGCTTATATCTGAGCATGTATGATGATATCAGAGCCATTTGATAATTTTGAGAGCAGACCCGTCCATATCGCAGCAGGTCTGACCAGATCCAATCCCCAGGCAAGATCTGATCTTGTTGGACCAGATCTGATTTTATTGGGCCAGATCTGATCATGTCAGGTAGATCTGATTTTATTGGGCCAGATCTTATCATGTCAGGCAAATCTAATCTTATTGGACCAGATCTGTCTGTCTGTATAAGAATAAAATACCGTGGATCCCAGTAGACCTGGACATCTATGAACAATAGACCTGCCCATATGATAGAATCATAGTTTATCTGAACTATCAGACCAGGTATGACTCCGACTATATCAGAGCAAATCTTACCCTGTTGAGACAGATCAAATCTTGTTAGTGCACTCACGAAGATATTAATATGTTTACATGTATAGAGCGGGGTCATTAACACGTCATCACTTGACGTGTTGATAATTAACAATATTATAGTAACTCACATGATCACGTATAATACAGTCAGGTGAGGTGCCATATCTGATCGGATATCGTCTCATATCCTCATATATCGTTTCATATATTCAGATGTTTTCATGTGTGAACAACTGAACTGCATATACGATAAGGTATGAGTGTATAAGACTTCGTATATTTTCCAGGTTTGGTATCGTCTCTGATGGGATAAAATTTTGTATGAACGTGCCTGCTCATATATCACATCATGTATGTTCAGATATGGTTTCACGCTGCCAACTCGCCTTGGTACCTGACCAGATAAAAACATATACGAGATCTATATAGCAGAGTCTGGTACCGTATTTGATCGGATATGATCTTATATGAACAGATACGTTCACGTATCACATCATGTATGTTGAGAGACGAATTCACGGTACCTACTCGCCTTGGTACTTAGCCAGATATAAACAGATATGAGTCCATATATGGTCAGGCCAGATACTGTATTTGATCAGATATGATCTTATATGTGCATATGTGATGTGGAATATGATCAGACCTAATCATATATGATACTGTAAAATGCCAGATATAAATATATCTGATACATATATGAAAATATCTGAAACATATATGAACATATCCACTCAGACATGAACTTTTTTCCCGGGGTGTCACACTGGTGTGACACTTTTTCGTAAGTGTTCAAGTGTTCAAAAAAATCGATTCTTTCAAAGTGTCACACTGGTGTGACACTTTTCACAAGTGTCACAAGTGTTCAAAAAAATCGATTTTTCCAAAGTGTCACACTGGTGTGGCACTTTTTCACAAGTGTCACAAGTGTTCCCCTTACCGGAGAAACAGCCAGATAGAACGGAGAAAGATAGAAGTAGGTACAAAAAACAATGGAATAGACCTAGTGTATCAGTAAAAGGGAAAAGAGGATCATGACATTGGCAGTTGATCGAAAAAAAAACGAGTCCATTTATTTCGAAGACCTAACCAACTGTATACCGCGACTTGTGGAAAAACGGGTCCACCAAGTAGAAAAAGCGTTTGCTTCTCTCCTGTTTTGTTGTCTTCTTGTCCGTCTCATTTGTTTTGTTGCTGTCCGCAGATCATTCTGCATACATCCAGCTAGCTAGCGGTACTAGCTATTTCCCGCGGCTTCGCTCCCGTACATGGTGAACATTTGGTTCGTGTTTCATTGGGGAATGAATTTTATGATGATGGTTGTGAACAAGGCAAACACCGTATCTATTATTTAAAGAAACATGTTTGCTGTAGCATAAAAAAAGTTTTTTTATGCATCAAACTGATGCATACTTATATGCGCACGAACAAAAGGAACCATAAAAAGTTGGGTCAGATGATGATCACAAAAAACTGCTTTACATCAAGTATTTATTGACGAGCTTCTGTAATGAATGCTGAAGGGAACGACGCGTCACTGTCCTTTTGAGCTATTCCTTTCACGAGCCCGAATATTCAACCATTAAGGGGAGATATACACCTAGATGGTCGAAAAAATCGATTTAGAAGCTATGAACATTCCGTCGACCGTAGAAGACCTACACTATGGGCCTGATATCGATGATTCCATATAAGTTGACAAATTTCATGATTTATTCATTCCCAAATTTTCAAACGCGTTTTTCTCAAAACCACGTTTTTCAAATCGGTACCCAAAATTTCTCGAAAACCAATGAACCGATTGCCTTGAGGTTTTTTGTGGTTATTCTATACATTATTATCTCGTACTTGTCATGAGATTTTTTTTCGTTACTTAGTTTTTGTTTTATAGGCAAAATAATAACTAATTTTTCGCCCAAAAATCACTATTTATGTTCAAACGTCCGCCATTTTTTCATAAATCGATATTTTCAAAATCGGCTATGACAAGTACTAGATTTTAGTATCTAATTTGATAATCTTTTCGGTTTTTTTTCAGATGATTTTTGAAGAATCGCCAGTGGGTGCCGTATACGCAGATTTTTTTACGACGCTCCAAGGTTCATACAATATCCTTGTATATTTTTCATATTTTTAAATAAAGAAAATTAAACATATTTTTGAATGTATATACTTTTAGATAATTAAGGGGTTACCCCCACTTGCGATTTTGAAAAAATCGTTTTTTTTATTGCATTTTTTTGAAGTATAAGTATCTGAGAATATGCCCTGAAAATTTCAAGTCAATCCGACCAAAATTGTCTGAGATATGAGCGTTAAAGAGAAGAATCCGTTGTGTAAACGACCGGCGGATTGAAACTTTAAACGCGTTTTTCTCAAAATGGCATTTCTGAAGTCGGTGACCAAGATTACTCGAACACTAATGAACCGATCTTCTTGAAATTTTGCAGGCTTATTTAATACATAAAAATGTAGTCTTTAATCGTTCGATTTTGTTTTTCGAAAAAAAATGGCCGTTTTATAGCCAAAAAACGGCCGTTTTTTTTTCGTTAAAATCGAACCATTAACTTTGACCGTCCGCCATTTTGTGAAAAATGAATGTTTTTTAAAATCCTTCGATTAAAGACTAGTTTATACTTATATTTGACTAAATCCATCCGCATTTTTTTTTTCAGATGATCCACTTCGCCGCAATGTTGGTCACCGCAAACCGTGTATATAAAAACATTATTTCATTGACGGCCATTTGCCACTAAACAATGTAATATTTTTCAATAAAAAAATTACTGAATGTTCTTCAAGATGTGTTCTTTAAGATGGTATATTGATCGATTAAAAAAGTTTTGTAGTTTTCTTTAAAAAAATTCATGAAAAAGGCCTTTTTTGCGCTACAAGTGGGGGTAACGCCTTAAAACCCCAATCCGAAATTTCAAACAGTTTTCCTTGAAAAAATTCACAAAAGTGACCTTTTTCCGGCTCCTAGGTGTATATCTCCCCTTAAGTATGTTACTGTTTAACTTCATACACTAATTACTATTTTTTTCTTTTTAGTTCAATAATTTATAAATAAAAACTCGTTTTTTGAAAGATTTTTTGCGTTCAGTTTTTTTCTTTTGCCTTTACACGCGGATACCTGTTGTTTTTCTTGATGAGAGCGATGTGAGGTGAACCGCGACGTGAACGACGCTTGAAGGGACAGGCTCATAATGAATATACCTACGTGTTCATCAAGTGCGTATAATGCAGGGTTCGAGCTTTTATCGCGATTATGTACGGGGAGCTTGTGCTATGGGAAAAGGCGCATTCAACCGCGTGCCATAGCCGGAGCACTTAAGTCCTCAGTTTCTCGTCATCAGTCGTGATTCAATAGCGAAGGCATGAAGCTGCGTGCTTCATTCGGTTCAGTGAAACGTAATGTAATTCATCGAGACTCGTTTTATTTGCTACCAACGGGCATGTAATACACTAGACACTCCATTCACGTTTGTCGAAATTTTTCAAAAAATTTCTTCGGCTATTGATCAAAGTGTCAAAAACATCGACAAGTTTGCGTACATTTATGTGGGACATCGTTAAAGACACTATCGGAAAAGCTTCTCGAGTGCTGCCTATCAGTAGTTACGTTTTCATGCAATAAGTGTGCAGCAAGATTTTTTAATTGCTACCGGATGACCTGTTCATTTTTTCTTTTTTTCCTCGAATAGATATTCAAGTTTGGGCATGATTTTCATAATTTGTTGAGAAACCCGTTTCCGTTTTTAATTAAAGGGTCTTCTCACTTTAAACGCTCTAAAAAGGCTATTTTTATTAAGTGCACTTACACTTAATTAAGTGTAACAACTTTTATTTTGTGGATTTATTGATACACTTTCAAAATACATTGTTGAAAAAATTATTTATTTAAGTTCCTATTTATAGACGCAATTTACAATTATAGTATATTTTATAGTATATTTATAGTATATTTATAGACTATTTATAGTCCCCATTTATAGCGCATAACATACGATTTTTGATATATGCAAAAATAACAAAATCGCGGACGTTTTTAGAAAAAGCAAAAAAAAACGTGTTCTTTCACCGTTTTTGGCAAAAAAAATAGTAAATGTCAAAATTTGAAAAAATACTTGATTTGCGTTATAGCCATAGTTGTAAAGAATATGTGGTTGAAATTTCATAAGGATTGGTTCAGTAGTTTCGAAGATTTTATCAACA
Source organism: Ophion ellenae (assembly GCA_963210295.1). Lineage (NCBI taxonomy): Eukaryota > Metazoa > Arthropoda > Insecta > Hymenoptera > Ichneumonidae > Ophion > Ophion ellenae. Next base: position 2,956,228 of record OY723385.1, on the reverse strand, counting down.
AACCGTAGAAAAACGTTGTTTCGAGAAAAACGCGTTTAAAATTTGTTTGGGTTACATAAATACATTTTTTTTAAATATCAATATCTATAATATAAATCTATCGAAAAAATTAATGATAATAGCCTCTTTTTAGCATTTAGTGAGAAGACCCCTTAAGTCTCGCTTTCGAAACGGTGGATAATTTGATTGGCGGAGATGGCTTGATTGATAAATAATTTATAGGGGTGCTTAAAATGGAATACTTTTTCTTTTACGATAAATATTGAAATAAGTGACGGCGTATAAATTCAAAGCCAAGCGTATATCCATAAACGTTTATTATTATAATGAAATAGAATCAATTTCAGGACATTAGTTACTCAAATAAAAGATAGAAAAAAAATGTTTAAACCACTTGTAGGTCGAAATGTGTGAAACGACATCTTCAGTCTAAGATGACATCTGTATGTCATCTTTCATACGTCATTAAATGAATTCAAAGCCAAGCGTATATACATAAAGGTTTATTATTATAATGGAATCGAATGAGTTTCAGGACATCAGTTACTTAAATAAAAGATAGAAAAATAAATTTAAAAAACCACTTGTAGATCGACGTGTGTAAAACGATAACTTCAGTCTAAGATAACATCTGCATGTCATTTTACATACGTCGAGCGAATTATTAAAACTACGTCGTTCAGTCTAAGATGACTTCTGAGATGACTTTCAGTCTAAGATGACTAAGTCTAAGATGGCCCAGATACATTAATTTCTGGACTGAAGGTTATTTTACAGTAACCTTTATTTACTGGAACATTTTTATAGTGGCTATGAACTGTTGCCTGTGGCATGTTAAAATGCTTGGATGTTAAGGGGGGATTGTCTTTTTTTTCGCAAAATTTACCGCTTTTTGGGAATTTTTTTGTGAAGAAAGTATACAACGGAAAACTTGTGAAACTTGGCATATAGTTTTATTGATCTGTTTACTACATACAAAAAAATTTTTAAACAATTTCATCAAAAAATCCGCCTCCCACCCCCCTCGACGCGCGATGGTCCTTTTTTGATGGTGTGCACGATTACAGCCTTCACGTTCATCCTGCAACAAAAACCCAAAAAGCATTTTACTTTAGACACATATAGCTATCGTTCGATGAAGGGAAAAAAAAATTGACGATTTGGTGACGTTTTGAACTTGAAGTATCGATTTTTCGAAAAAAATTGATCGATTTTTTGTTATAAATAAAAAACTATTGAACGTATTGCTTTTTTGCTTCATTAAACGATAAAAGGATGTCAGCTGAGCATTCTGTCCAAATTTGAAGGCAATCGGTTGAATAGTTTTTGAGAAATCGTGCACACCATCAAAAAAGGACCATCGCGCGTCGAGGGGGGTGGGAGGCGGATTTTTTGATGAAATTGTTTAAAATTTTTTTTGTATGTAGTAAACAGATCAATAAAACTATATGCCAAGTTTCACAAGTTTTCCGTTGTATACTTTCTTCACAAAAAAATTCCCAAAAAGCGGTAAATTTTGCGAAAAAAAAAGACAATCCCCCCTTAAATGACAATCCATTATATTCTACGAGTTATTCAACTTCTTTCATTTGGCCCGTGTTTCTATCGACCCCCGCCTACTAGTACGGTGGTGCTGTCGCTGAAAAACCCCGTCATGGGAAAAAATTAGAAGGCCAGTTTTTTGACAGGTGATTCTGTAGGTGCCGCGGGTGCTCAGTCCAAGTTTGCCTAAAAATCGGGGTGCAGGATTTTTTTAGGGGATGAAGGGAAATTGATGGCAAACTACAACCCCTACGAGGTCGGTGCCGTGAGACAAAATGTTCGAAAAAATCCGGGCTTTATTTTTGTCCACAGCGCTGAAGTCGTGGAAGTTCATTTTGGGGGTGAAAAAGTGGGGTGAAATTTTGACAAATCAGTTTTCATTCGATAACTCTTTAGGAAAAATTCATACAATTTTTGTTCAAATGGGAACGTTGTAGCCCTTGAAAAGACGCGTCGATGAAGTATTCAATCATCCCTCTCCGATAATATCTTCACCCCCAAAAGAATTGTTGGCGTATAAACAAAAAAATTGTTTATTGAATAACTCAAAAACAGTCGATTTTTCGGGGTCGGTTTAAATGTACCCTTGAATGTGGCTTTTTCAAACCCCTCTCAAGGGTTGAAAATTCAAAATGAAATTCTGGGAAAACTATTGACCGAAAATAAAGAGATACGAGTTTGGCGCTGTGGACAATAATGTAGCTGAGGGTTCAAGCTACAAATTCTTCCGGAGCGGCGAATTCGTGCGGTCAATAGTTTTCCCAGAATTTCATTTTGAATTTCCAACCCCCGAGAGGGGTTGTAAAATCAAAATTCAAGGGTTGTCCATAGATACAAAAATATAGAAAACATTATTCTCTACATTTCGTACATTCGAACCATACCCAAAAAATCGATTGTTTTTGAGTTTTTCAATAAACAATTTTTTTGTTGTATTTTAACCATTTTTTGAGGGTGAAGATATTATCGGAGAATGATGATCAAATACTCGATCGACGCGTCTTTTCAAGGGCTGCATCGTTCCCATTTCAACAAAAAGTGTACGAATATTTTCCAAAGAGTTATTGAAGTAAAACTGATTTTTCAAAATTTCACCCCCAAAATGAACTTCCACGACTTCGGCGCTGTGGACAAAATTAAAGCCCGGATTTTTCTGCACATTTTGTCTACGGTGCCGGTCTCGTAGGGGTTTTAGTTTGGCATTAATCCACCCCCATCTTCTTTCATCCCCTAAAAAAACCCTACACCCCGATTTTGAGGCAAACTTGGATTTAGCCCCCGCGGCACTGACGAAATCACCTGCCAAATAACTACCCTTCTTCTATTTTTTTCCGATCACGGGGTTTGTCAGCGACAGCACGACTGTACTACCTATACGGTATATTTTCCCAAAATTGCGTCCATACTTTTTTTTTATTTCGGTCACCATTTCATTCATGCTTCTTCACGATATTATTATATTGCCAGTATTTTTCCGCAATTCGAATTTATCACGCTCAGTTGGGTTTGTTTGGGTTTGTTTGGGTTTTTTTCTCCACTCTTGGGGTAGTCACGTTAAATGGTTCACCCTGTATATATATACAATGGTATATATACACCATTGTTAAGATAAACAAAAAAAAAGTACTCGTGTCCCCTCGTAGCCTTCTCTTGACACGGTCCACTCTTGGGCCAGCGGATTACAGCGAGTTGAGAGATAGAGTTGCACGGAAAGCCGGTAAAGCCTGAGATGCCAACTTATTTATTACGTGAGGACGTAGCTGTAATTCTCATTAGCTCCGCGCCACGATGACGACGAGACACACGAAACCCAAGCCCTTTTTGCGTCCTCTCGTCCTCCCTTTAGCATTATCGTCGTTGCGTTACTTTCCCTTTTACAGTGTACAGCGAAACAGCTTAGTACAGTGGCTCCATGTTACGATCAGGTCAAAATAAAGGAAGTCTCAAAATGACCTGACATTTTGAATGGCGCGCAACTTTTTTGGTGGCGAATTTAGATGATTCTGATTTACTGATCTTTGACGACTGGTATCAGGAAGTATTGAGGTTCAGTCATTGAGAATTACACGATCGAGCAACGCATATAAATTGTTAATTGCTGCAGTGTTACTGCATAGTTATTGGAGACGAAGTTTCATGGTCGTTTTATCGCCCCCTCATATATAATATAAGGCCCCCTTAAGTATAATATAAGGCCCCTTATATATAATATAAGGCCCTCTTCTATATAATATAAGGCCCGCTTATATATAATATAAGGCGCCCTTATATATAATATAAGGCCCCCTTATATATAATATAAGGCCCCATTATATAAGGCCCCCTTATATATAATATAGGGCCCCCTCATATATAATATAAGGCCCCCTCATATATAATATAAGGCCCCTTTATATATCATATAAGGCCCCCCTCATATATATTATAAGGCCCCCTATATATAATGTAAGGCCCTCTTATACATAACATGAGGTCCCCTTCCGAAAAATTCGAGAAATAATCCTCAGTCGGGCAAATTTTCGAACTATTGAGGTTCAGTCATTGAGAATTATACGATCGAGCAACGCATATAAATTATTAATTGCTGCAGTGTTACTGCATAGTTATTGGAGACGAAGTTTCATAGTCGTTTTATCGCCCCCTTATATATAATATAAGGCCCCCTTACATATAATATAAGGCCCCTTATATAATATAAGCCCCCCTTATATATAATAAAAGGCACCCTTATATATAATATAAGACCCATTATATATAATATAAGGCCCCCTTATATATAATATAAGGCCCCCTTATATATATTATAAGGCCCCCTATATATAATGTAAGGCCCTCTTATACATAACATGAGGTCCCCTTCCGAAAAGTTCGAAAAATAACCCTCAGTCGGGTAAATTTTCGAATTTTTTCATAGCTCTAGAACAAGGATATTTCGGAAAAATTATACTTTCAGAAAATGCAATGAAACAGATCGATATTTTCGACCCATCACACTATACGACGGCCTGCCAGTTGGCTATACCAGTGTGACACTTTCAAAAATTCGATTTTTTTTGCCTTTTTCGACAGTTTATACCTTCAAGAATATCCTGTAATAATTTTAAGGCCGTATCTCTATCATTTCATCTGCAAAAATCGATAGTTAACTCTTTAAACGCGTTTTTTCTCGAAATGAGATTTTTCAAATTTCAGAGTTGGGCTTAATACAAGGATATTGTATGATCCTTGGAGCGTCGTAAAAAAATCTCGGTATACGGTACCCACTGGCGTTTGTTCAAAAATCATCTGAAAAAAAAACCAAAAAGATTATTAAATTAGATACTATAATCTAGTACTTGTTACAGCCGATTTTGAAAATATCGATTTATGACAAAATGGTGGACGTTTGAACATAAATAGTGATTTTGGGGCCAAAAATTAGTTATTATTTTGCCTACAAAACAAAAACTAAGTAACGGAAAAAAAACCTATGACAAGTACTAGATAATGGTGTATAGAATAACCACAAAAAACCTCAAGGCAATCGGTTCATTGGTTTTCGAGAAATTTTTGGTACCGATTTGAAAAACGTGGTTTTGAGAAAAACGCTTTGAAAATTTGGGAATGAATAAATCATGGAATTTGTCAACTTACATGGAATCATCGATACCAGGCCCATAGTGTAGGTCTTCTACGGTCGACGGAATGGTCATAGCTTCTAAATCCTCGACCTCGACCATCTCTGTGTATATCTCTCCTTAAATACGAAAAAATTCACAACTTATTTTGTGAATTTTTTTTAATTCACAGGATTTTTGTAAATAGTCACAATTTTTCTGTGAATTTATTTGTATGTTCAGAATATTTGTGAATACAATTGTGTTTGTATGCATGCATGTGAAAACAAATAAATTCGCATACACGCTTGTAAATATGAATTTATTTGTATTCGTATTTACCATAAGTGAACTATGAATAAACTTGTATTTATATTCACATGAAAATCGCGATGTGAAAAAATTCGTATTCGTATTTATAAATAGAATCACGCCCAACTCTGAAATTTGCTGACATTGTAACTCAAACAGCATTTATCCGATTGACTTGAAATTTGAACTGAGTACTCTTGAATATATTTACTCTGCAATGACGTAGGATATTTTTGATTGAATAAAAATTGACGATTTGGCATTGAAAAAAACGACCATTTTATAGGCAAGAAAACCGACTTTTTTCATAACTACGCCATTTTGTTAGATTTTGATATTTTTCGAAAATCCTACGTCATTGTACAGGAAATACCTTCCAGTTTAACGACATTTTTCCGTTTTCGGTTTCAGCCACTCAATCGGCCGGAATCGTGTCAGCAGTGGAGGAACTTTTTTTTGGCGCCTCCGAAGGCAGCACATAAGTCGCTTGTTTCTCAATATTTTTCTACGAAAAAATTATGTAATATAGGTCAAATATAGCCAAATATATTCCAAATTTTCCGAAACATTTAATTGAGTACTTTTCATCCAAAAAATTCCCGAAAAGGACCCAAATTTCCAGCCGTCACACTGGTATAGCCCCTTGAGTCACGATATTCACAATCATCGAAACAAGGAGAAAGAGACAGTAATGCACAGATCGAGAGGAAAACCGGGGAAGAGAAAAAAGTCGCTTCCAAGTCCGAGAGTACCACGTGTAAAAAGCTCTAGATAGAAATAGTACTGAAAAAGAATGGCTCGCGTGTCGCCAAAGCACAGCTTAGGGGGGGGGGGGGGTGGCGGGGGCACTTACAACACGTGTGCAAGAAGCGTTCGATGCTCCCGTTCGGATTTTCGTAATAGTCCCCGAGCACGCTCACCTACGGAAACGTTCGAGCATGAAACACAGCCCTTCCACCGGAGAGGGAAACAGATAGAAAGAGATAGCAGCGCATCTCGCAACGATCCGTGCACATCAACCAAGAAACAGCTAGACAGAACGGAAGAAGACGAAAGAATGTACAAAAAAAAAAACAATAGAATAATAGACCGAGTGTACCAGTGAAAGGGAGAAGAGGATCATGACATTGGCAGTTGATCGAAAGAAAGGAGTCCATTTATTTCGAAGACCTAACCAACTGTATACCGCGACTTGTAGAAAAACGGTACCACCAAGTAGAAAAAGCGTTTGGTTCTCTCCTCCCGTGCAGAAAACTGATAGGGCATCCCTAATAAAAATAAGGGCCTTTCAGGGCGTCCCTAGTTCTTTCCCTAGTAGGGATTTCCACAATGGGCCCAGACCTGGCCAGTATAGGGATAAACAAGTAGGGATTTCCACAATTTAAAAACATTCATGAAAAAGGCCTTTTTTGCGCTACAAGTGGGGGTAACGCCTTAAGCAGATGTGTAATTAATTTTATGAGTGAATAACTTTTTCATGCGAAAAAAAATTGTTAAATTCGCACATGATTTTATACCCGTTACTGTGGCCTATCGCCTTAAGAATTTATTGACAAGCTACTGTAATGAATGCTAAAGGGAACAGCGCGCCACTGTCCTTTCAAGCTATTCCTTTCGCGAACCCGAATATTTAGCAATTAAGGGGCCTTCTCACTTTAGATGCTAAAAACGGCTATTTTGATGAATTTTTTTGATAGGTTTATATTATAGATGTCGATATAAAAGTTGTTACACTTAATCAATACACTTTCGAAATACATTTTTTTTTATGTATGTATTTATGTAACTCAAACAAATTTTAAACGCGTTTTTCTCGAAACAACGTTTTTCGACGGCCTGTTGATAAAATCGTCGAAACTACTGGATCGATCCTCATGACATGTTAACCACATATTCTTTACAACTATAGCTATAGTGCATATCGAGGATTTTTTCAATCTTGCTATTTACTATTTTTTTGTCAAAAACGGTGAAAAAAACACGTTTTTTAATTTTTTCGAAAAATGTCCGCCATTTTGTTATTTTTGCATATATCAAAAAATCGTTTCATATGCGCTGTAGCCATTAACATACTAAATCTAAAACCGTTTGTTTTTTTGTTTCGGATGATCCACCTCCGAGATTTCATCAACAGCGCAGACCTACAATTTTTTTAGGACATTTTTTTAACTACCATTTTCCTCTTTAAATAGTGACTCAAATAAATAAATATTTTGAAAAATGTATTTCGAAAGTGTATATATTAAATGTAAAAACTTTTATATCAATATCCATAATATAAGCCTAACAAAAAAATTCATGAAAATAGTCTTTTGTAGCGTCTAAAGTGAGAAGACCCCTTAAATGTTTTCAAAGCATTTTATTCGAAATTGTACATGATCTTTTTATGTTGCGCGGGTAATGTCGCGAAAATTTCGAAAAATCATGAAAATCACTTTTCAAAAACCGTATTTCCGAACTGGTTTCTCGTCTTAAGTAGTTACGTGGGTTTCGAAGTCAAAAGAGCACATTTCCTCTATTGTTTAAAAATATAATATATAAATGATTTTGTTTAAAATATTGAGCCCATAAAAGAGCAACATTTCAACAATATTTAAACGAAATTTCATCCAAAAATTCGGGAAATTCAACCGGTGGGACCTGGTTTCCGGAGACCCCTTAAAAATAAGTGTCCTCGTGGTGGTCATGATAACTCATGATAGCTTTATATGAAATAAAAAAACCAGTTTTTTCCTGTTAGTAGATAAGTATAGCTCGTGAATGAACGAAGGATTTTTCAAAAAATTGAAATTTGAATTTTTGGCAGAATAGTATGCAAAATAGGTCAAATTTTTGTACAATTTACACTAACAAGGAACATCCCTCAGGTGACACCCTCCGATTTTGTTGAAATTTGGATATATTATAAAGCACCAAAAAGTAAGCGATACGTATTTTTTTTATCGGCGGAAAATCGGTTTTAAGAGGTGAAACCACCCCTCGAAAAAAGGCATCTCTAGGGGTGCTTCACCCATTGATTTTTTTTTGCAATGTCACTATAGTGGATTTCTCATTGCTTCGGATTAGAAGAATTTTCGTTTTTGTTTCATTAAAATCGGTGGACTCCTCGTGTGTGAAACTTCTATATTACCCCCAGAGATTTTCGAGGGGTGGTTTCACCCCTCAAAAACCGTTTTTTCCCCGATAAAAAAAATACGTATCGCTTACTTTTCGGTGGTCAAAATTTCAACAAGATGCATTAGTTTTTGAGAAATCGTGTCCACCGACCTCAAAAATAGTGTTTTGAGAAAAATGCGATTTTCTCAAAACGCTCTCTCTCCTAGACTCTTGCTCCGATTGACTTAAAACTTCGGGAGAATATTCTAGACATATTGTACTATTATATAATAAAATTTAAAAAAATGGATTTTTCGGAATTTTTAAACCCACAAAACCCCTCCAAATCAATTTCCGAATCATCCCCTATCGGTTGTGCCTCGCGACTCTCGCCTTTCCCCAAACAAACGAGACCCCATTTTATTTGTCTCTTTTTATCTTCGCCTGTGCTGCCCACGGCGCACGCGATCATAAACACCAATTGGAAGATTTCCGGCATAATTCACGCGTTCACTTTTTTTCGCGTTACCCCGAAGGTCCGCGAACCCATTGCAGAATCTCTCGCTCACACATCTCTTTTTCCCACTTTTTATTTAAAAAAAACCTATACCCCCTTTACGCTACATGAGGCATTCCACGTCACTTCAGCCAGTAAAAAACCACAAATAATTTTGAAAATTCGAGTTACTTTATTGAAAAATATTCACCGAGTGACGAAATTTTTTAAATTTCTGACGGTTTTTCTCGTTGATTGCCATTTTTTAACATTTTTCCATTCAAATGGCTGTATCTTTGGCAGGTTTCGACGTATTTACATTCGTAAAAAACGAAAATGTGCGTCTTTTTCTAGCCTTCCAGGAAAAAATTAATTTAGACTTTATTGAGCACGTCGAACGTTCGTTTCAGAGCAAAATATGCAAAAATATTTTTTTTCTCAAGGAAAGATACGCGTTATTTTTTTTTTTTAATTTCCCCGAATTGTGAATACGAAAAACGGATTTTTTGTATTTTTTATATTATGGGATTCCTAAACACCGTGAACTAACAGCAATTCTTATTAAATTTTTTTTTTAATTAATATTCGATTGAAGAGTGTGGAGCACTCCAAGGCTCCAATACACATGAAATATATGTCAAACGTATTTAAAAACCGGGTACGCATACAGAGAGTGCTCCACACTCTTCAATCAAATATTAATAAAAAATATTTAAAAAATAAAAATGGCTGTTACTTCACGGTGTTTAGGAATCCCATAATATAAAAAATACCAAAAATCCGTTTTTCGTATTTACAATTCGGGGAAATTTAAAAAAATAAAATAACGAGTGTCTTTCCTTGAGAAAAAAAGTGTTTCTGCATATTTCGCCCTGAAACGGACGTTTGACTTGCTCAATAAAATCTAAATTAATTTTTATCTGGAACGATATAAAAAGACGCACATTTCCGTTTTTTACAAATGTAAATACGTCAAATCCTGCCAAAGATACAGCCATTTGAATGGAAAAATATTTAAAAAATGGTAATAAACCAGAAAAAACGTCAGAAATTTAAAAAAAATGTCGACACTCTGTGAATATTTTTCAATAAAGTAACTCGATTTTTCAAAATCATTCTAGGATTTCTCTTACTGGCTGAAGTGACGTAGAATGCCTCATATGTATATATCATGCATACAAATTTGTTTCTCTTTTCTTCTGCCTTTCGCCCCTGCTCCTTTATTTCCTGCGGGAATTCTCTCGCATAAGTCTGCACGAGGAGCTTTCAAAAATGTGGATAAAAAAAAATCTCGCACCGAGGCGATTCCTCGGCTGGATAATACTGCACGTACAGGTATATGGATATATTTGCTCGTGAGAGAAGCTAAGATACTCGCATGTCAGGAAAACTGATCGTTACTTTGGTTCTCAGCGAAGTAACGAAGTGCGAGAGCCACCCCTCCGGTACTCTCCAAAGGTACGCTCGCTCAGACAAAATCTCATTTACTTTCGGTGGCTTGAACGTACCTGTGTACATGTACATATACATCTACATGCATATCTGCATGATCAACAGCGCGCTACCGCACGATAGACAAATTTTCGCACGTTCGTCATAGCTTTAGCTGGAAACGCAAATGTAATGAAATACAGTGACAGGGCACATCTTTTTGAAGTGGTTGCTAAAAAATAATGGGCTGAATGGATATTGATGAAAATTTTACCAATCGTTACGGTGTATTTTCTGAATACACTGGCAAACGGAAAACGGAAGTCTCCGCACTTGTTTGTTAAGGGGTCTTCTCACTTTAGACGCTTAAAAACGCTATTTTCATGAAGTTTTTTGACAGGCTTATATTATCGATGTAATCTATTACATAAACTATAATATAATAGTTGTTACACTTAATAAATGACAAATTACAAATTCGTCATTTGCAATTTGTAATATGTAATAATTTGTAATTTGTAATATGCATAATGTGATAATAATTACAGTTACAAAGAATAGATATAATCTATAAGATTTGAGTTGTTACACTCAATGAAGACACTTTCGAAATACATTTTAAAAAATTATTTATTTATTTGAGTCACTATTTATCTACGAAAATGGTAGTTAAAAAAATGTCCTAAAAGAACATACGATCTATCATACGATTTTTGATATATGCAAAAATAACAAAATGACGGGCATTTTTCGAAAAAACAAAAAAAAATGTTTTTTCACCGTTTTTGGCAAAAATTAGTAAATATTTTTTAATTCCTGGATATGCGCTATAGCAATCGTTGTAAAGAATATGTGATAAAAATTTCATAAGGATCGGTTCAGTAGTTTCAAAGATTTCATCAACAAACCGTCGAAAAACGTTTTTTTGTTTTCATTTTCTGAAAGATCCATTTGTTAAGAACGCTCTCACCAAATTTGTAACAGAAATTTGTCAAAATTTGCGTAGATACAGCATTTTATGTGAAACCGTTCGAAGCGCACGACCGCGCCGAGTGGCAGATGTGCGGCTGTCAAACAGGTCTGCTACGTGGCGACCCTTTGTTGGAGTCCGTATGATGTGGAGAAAAACGAATGTGTCAACCATGTTCAAAAACGGATGGGAACATGATTGCGAAATTGTAAAAAAGGGAATAAGGGAAAGGGGAAAGCTGACTGGAGAGCCCATTGAAGAATTAACTGCATTCTACGGTCTTGCAATTTGTCGTAATAGTGATTCGTTGAAAGATATGAAAAAAGCTGTCTGAGCTACATTCTATCACAAATGGTGATAATCGAACATTTTGCCAAAAAAAACCGTACTTTTCTTAATTCTTTTCGCGCGTGCGCAATTTCCTTTGAAGCTAGTTCATCTAGTTAAGCTTTGCAAAATAAGTCGATGGAGAGAGAGAGAGAGAGAGAGAGAGAGGCCGAGAAGGTAGGTCACAGAGCCACTGAATTATCAAGCAGTTTCGACGAATTTCTAAAAATAATTCCAATCGCAAAATATTCACCTATCGAGATCTGCAATTTAGGCGGGCACGTATCGGGAGAAGTCGATCATAGAAAAAAAAAAGAGGAGAAGCAAACTAGAAAATGCGAAAAAATATGAAGAGGGAAAATGAGGCAATTCCAATTGGTGTCATTCTCTCGCTCGTTGTGTTTGAACGAAGGCGATAATTGTACGAGTTGCCCAGTGGCCCAGATCCATCAGCACTCTTCCAATACCTATGAAAATTACAACAAGAAATTACTACTGCGTCTTTATCAATATCGGCGACTTTTTTTTTATTTTTATGGAGTACGAGCTTTTCGCCCGCGGCTTCGCTCGCGTAGACTTGTGTTGAATTCTCCTCAATGAAATGTGTTCCTGAAATGTTTCATTAAGGAGCACGTGGAATTGTGGTGAAGAGCATTAATTATGAGTTTCAGGTAAATTTGAACAGATATTTCTTTTACCATACAAGCTTTGCTACCCCGGTTCCCCCCTTAAGGATTGCATTTCCAACAACGCTGAAATTTCATCTATCGCGTCTAGGAGCAGTAATACAAAGTTTCAAGTCAATTTGAACCGATTTTTTTCATTTTCCGTACAAACTTTGCCACCCCCTTTCGTTTAGGGGTTGAATTTCGAAAAACGCTAAAATACGTGTTTTATTAAATGTGTTGAAGAGCTTTAATACTAAGTTTCAAGTACATCTGACCAGATTTTGTTTATTTCACATACAAACTTTGCCACCCTTTATCTCCCCTTAGGGGTTGAAT
>OY723385.1:2805954-2940954 GCA_963210295.1 Ophion ellenae | reverse complement strand
ACGACCTATTCATTCTTCGAAGCTGCTTATTATATAGAAATTCTGGAAGTTGCTTCGCTTTGAGGACACCCAATGAACTATTCTTCACGGAAAGGAGCTTTTAAGGTATTCGCGGAGGGCCGTATTTTGTGGGGGCATAAGGAGGGTCCTGCTGAATCATTGGTGAATTACAGTGGCGCTTAAGGGGCGATGTTCGGGAATTTTTTCGATGAAAAGTACTCAATTAAATGTTTCGGAAAATTAAAAATATATTCGGCTATATTTGACCTATATTACATAATTCTTTCATAGAAAAATATTGAGATCGAAGCGACGAAGCGCTGCCTTCGGAGGCGCCAAAAAGAAGTTCCTCCACTGCTGACATGATTCCGGCCGATTGAGTAGCTGAAACCGAAAAAGGAAAAAAAGAGTCGTTAAACTGGAAGGTATTTCCTGTACAATGACGTAGGATTTTCGAAAAATATCAAAATCTAACAAGATGGCGTAGTTGTGAAAAAAGTCTGTTTTCTTGGCTATAAAATGGTCGTTTTTTTCAATGCCAAATCGTCAATTTTCATCCAATCAAAAATATCCTACGTCATTGTAGAGTAAATATATTGAAGAGTACTCGGTTCAAATTTCAAGTCAATCGGATAATTGCACTTTGAGTTACAATGTCAGCAAATTTGAGAAACCTCATTTCGAGAAAAACGCGTTTAAAGATTCAAATATCATTTTTTGCAAGATAAAATGATATTGATATAAATGATATAAATAATGATATTCTTGGAAGTATAAACTGTCGAAAAGGGCAAAAACAATTGATTGTTTGAAAGTGTCACACTGGTATAGCCCCTTAAATAAGCCTGATAATGAAGCTATGAACTCGTTTCTATGGGTAATAATGAGAGCCTGACAGAACCGGCGAACAAGTAGAAGGGGAGATGAATTTTTGTCCATTCTTGATTTCCGTCTCAATGTTCTTTGGTGCCAAGTGAGATGGAATGGAATGTATATTTTTGGACCCTTACTTTTTTAACCCAAACACTCCATCATACCGCCTTCTCGATCATTCTCTTCTCTCTCTCCTCTCCCTTGCTCTTTTGTCTCCATGTTTTCAAACTTAGCCCGGCAATGTTTCACCCCACTTACTCGTGGCATCCCCCATCATTGTATCGTACGTTCCCACTGTCTCCTGGGACTGATGCTGAGAAAGCTCGACCCCCGGATCATTCCGGTTGTGGGGTCTTCTCACTTTAGACGCTAAAAAGAGGCTATTTTCATGATTTTTTTGATAGGTGTATATTATACATATTGATATAAAAATTGTTACACTTAATAAATACACTTTCGAAATACATTAAAAAAAAAAACTATTTATTCAACTCACTATTTGTAGACGAAAATGGTGTCGAACGGTTTTAGATTCAGTATGTTAATGGCTATAGCGCATATCATACGATTTTTGATATATGCAAAAATAACAAAATGGCGGACATTTTTCGAAAAAACTAAAAAAGGGTTTTTTTCATTGTTTTTGGCAAAAAAAAGTAAATACCAAAATTTTAGAATATCCTCGATACGCGCTATAGCTATAGTTTTAAAGAATATGTGGTTGACATTTCATAAGGTTCAGTAGTTTCAGTAGTTTCGAAGTAAGTTCAGTAGTTTCGAAGATTTTATCAACAAGCCGTCGAAAAACGTTTCGAGAAAAGCGCGTTTAAGGGGTAGGTAACTCAAGAGGCCGAAAAAATAGGCTTTTTGGGGATTTTCTTTCAGAAAAACTACACAATAAATCGAGATTTCAAAAAAGGGTACTTATCATACATATCAGTGACTGTATACAATAATTTTTTTGAAGCGATTAATTTTTAGTTGGCCGGAAACATAACTCAGACAAATTTTAACCGATTCACTTGAAATGTTGAATATATCTTGAAAAATTCATTGTCTTTGGAAGTACGTAGGATTTTTTTTATATTGCTTAGTTCATTTGTTATTAACAATTATCGGACGATTTTTTAGGCAAATTTTTGGAAAGTAAAAAATTTGGGTAAAGAATCGTCAGATTTTGTTATCGTTATTAACAGAATGGTTAATTTTATTAATTTAATTATTAAATTAATTTAATTAAGTTCATTTTATTGTTATTAACAGAATTGTTAATAACAAATGAACTTTGCAATATAAAAAAAATCCGACGTACTTCCATAGACAATGTATTTTTCAAGATATATTCAACATTTCAAGTGAATGGTTGAAAATTGTCTGAGTTATGTTTCCGGCCAACTTAAAAAATGCAGTTTTGAGATAAACGCTGCATACCCGCCATTTTTAAATTAATCGCTTCAAAATAATTATTGTATACAGCCACTGATATGTATGATAAACACCCTGTTTTGTAATCTCGATTTATTTTGTAGTTTTTCTGAAAAAAAAATCCCCAAAAAGCCTATTTTTTCGGCCTCTAGAGGCCTAAGGCCTTAATGGTTGTTTGGGTCACATAAATACACAATTTTTTTAAAAATGTATTTCGAAAGTGTATTTATTAAGTGTAACAACTATTATATCGATATCTATAATATAAACGTATCAAAAAAAAATCATGAAAATAGCGTATTTTAGCGTCTAAAGTGAGAGACCCCTTAAGGGCGAATATACCTTTGTAAAATTTTTTTTGCATTTTTTTCCTCCATCTTCTAGAAACGAAGAAGAGCGAGAGAATGTTGAATTAGAAGGACAATTGTATGGTCCCGGCATCGCCGATTAAAGGTAAACACGACATTTCCATGATTTTACAGTACTTAAAACTATAAACGCGTCTTTCTCGAAACTATGTTCTTAGACACGGGCGTACGCGTAGCGCCTCGATTTTTCAATCGATTGACTTGAAATTTTAACTGTAGCATCTTGACAACATTTTATAGCCCAGTACGTAAGATTTTTCGATAAGTTGAAATTTAAAAATTTTATGATCGATATTCGACCGATTTTTTGACGAATTTTTTTTTTTTTTTATATTAACGCCATTTTTTACTCAATATTTTGAAAAATCCCTACGTACTGGACTAGTTTTTTACATCTACTTTCAAAATATTTTTCGTTTTTTGTTCTAGCTTGAATTATGACCTGTGCGAATACGCCCGTAGAGAACTATGAAAAAAGAAGTTTTCTTTCATCGACTACTGCGTCGCCATTTTGTTTCAAAATAATTAAAAAAATATATATTTTACTTTAAGATTTGTACTGACATGTATAAAAAACCGAATTTAAAAATGTTGTTTTGTTTTTCTCAAATAAATTGTCAAAAATTACCCTTGATTTTGCCCTCGCGAAGGTATATTCCCCCTTAAGAGAATCTTTCGTCCTCGTAGTTGGAGAATGGTCCAAGGGTCTCTCGTTCTAACCGCATGCTCGGCGACAAATTCCCTCTCGCGTTCTTGCACTGGAAAGCCTCCGCTGTACTTGTGCTTCACTTTTCTAGATTTGTAGCTGTCTCTCTCTACCTCTGTATCGCAGCGGTCGCTGGAAACTCATTCACGCTTCTCCACGGGTCTGCCTTCGCTGATGGTGGAAGTTGCAAAGAATTCTGGCTGGGGTTACAATCTGGTTCAAGAGCTTCGAAAACTCGGCGCTTGAGAAAAACCCTTTATCGCGAAACTCACTTGTCACGCGAAATTACTCCCGTATTGCGGGAAACTACTTGATAATAACGCTTTTTTAACGAGATCGCCTTGAATGGATTATTCGGAGGACATGGCAGAATAATCGTTGATGAATATTTTAATCATTGCAATAGGAGCTTTTTTAAGTTCAAGGCGGGAAACCAGTTCAGATTACCGAAAAAATCGATTTTTTTATCCCCCGAATTGTTAGTAAACCTAATCGCGGATTAACCGGCAAGCAGTATGAATAATTTAGTACTGCCTTGAAATTTTTGTTTTCCGTACTTTTTTTTCCGACGAAGACGACTTTTTTTCAAGTTGTGTACACTCTAGTTCAAAAAGTTTCTAACCTATAATTTTATGAAGTGATACTTAGCTTCTTCATACAGGGTGTCCGAGAACTGAATGCGTTCCCTGAACTGAAGGGTTGGGGGTGAAATTCTGAGTTGATTGATATAAGCATGTGTGGGTCTCAGATCAAGCCCTGAATTGTTGTTAATTTTTCAAGGCGGGCCAATCAGGTGCGTCCGATGAGCCGGCGTACGGCGGCGAGCGACACGAGCGAGCGCGCAGTGGTGCGTGTAGGTGCGGTGCTCCCGCCCACCGGGTCATCGGGTGCACCTGATTGGGCCGACTTTAAAAATTGATAATAATTCAGCGGTTGATCCGAGACCCATACATGCTTATATCAATCGGCTCAGAATTTCACCCCCAACCCCCTATTTCAGGGAACGCATTCAGTTCTGGGACACCCTGTATAAAAAATACGCTCTATATCAACCTAAATTTGGGGTAACATCATTGTTTGAAGTACTCTTTTTATAGCAAAAGAAGGTTATAA
Organism: Ophion ellenae; assembly: GCA_963210295.1. NCBI lineage: Eukaryota > Metazoa > Arthropoda > Insecta > Hymenoptera > Ichneumonidae > Ophion > Ophion ellenae. The sequence goes on along the minus strand of OY723385.1, from coordinate 2,936,469 downwards.
AATAATGGCAAAAAGTATACTCTTTTGTTTAAACACCGCTAAAGAATGCAATGTTCAATTTTTGGTCAATGTTAGGTTCATATAGAAGGAACACATGTTCGCAAAGTAATCTTCAAACCGTATTGATTTCCGATGAAAACTGTGGCCTCCAGAGTGTACACAAACAGCAAAGGCTGATGGCGACCTTCGATGGGCGGCAGGTTATATGTTCCATGTTTTCAGAGAAAATGCTTCGAAAAAATTAAAATATTTCTTTGAAAATATGTATAAAATATTCCCAAAGTTTGAACAAATTCTAATAATTCATTCCTTGTCGCATAAATCATGAAAATCACTAAAAGAAAACGTCCACCTAAACTGGTTTACTGCCCTAATAATTATTTTTTCATATTTAGATTATATTTACATAAATTGGAAATCATCGCCGCTAGGGTCATCAGTTTACATCAGTTTTCATTTTTGTTTTCAACACTCTTTTTTACTTCATTCCAGGGTTGCGAAATTTGTAATGACAAAGTAATGCATTATTCATTACTTTTTTAATGGGTAATGAAAAAATATTTCATCGCCCATTACATTACGTTCAGTAATGTAAAAAAATGCCATTACTCATTACGCTACATTTTGTAATGTAAACAATTTTCGTTACTCATTACATTGGATTTTGTAGTGTCAAAAAAATTTCATTATAAAATCTAATCTAATGTGTAATGACAAAAAATTTAATTGCTCATTAAATTGTAATGTGATATTTTTTACATTACAAAGTCCAATGTAATGGGTAATGGAATTTTTTTACATTACAAAATTCAATGTAATGAGCAATGGAATTTGTTTACATTACTAATGTAATGTGAAAAATCTCCATTACTCATTACGATGTAATGAGGATTATTATTGATTTCCCATCGGGTCAGATCGACGCAGTGCCAAAACCGCTGCCCCTGATGGGAAACGAATAATAATCCTCATTACATTATAATGAGTAATGGAATTTTTTTACATTGCATTGCATTAGTAATGTGAAAAAAAATCCATTACTCATTACCTTACATTTTGTAATGTAAAAAAATTCCATTTCTCATTACATTACATTCGATACATACATCCATTACTCATTACATTACATTTTGTAATATAAAATATTTCCATTACCCATTACATTGAACTTTGTAATGCAAAGAAATTACATTGTAATGGGTAATGAAAATATTTCACATTACAAATTCCAATGTAATGAGTAATGAAATTTTTTACATTACAAGATTTAATTCAACGAGTAATGCAATTTTTTTACATTACAAAATTCAATCTAATGCGTACTGGCAATTGTTTGCATTACAAAATGTAATGTAATGAGTAATCGAAACTGTTTACATTACTGAATGTAATGTAATGGGTAATTAAATTTGTTTAATTACAAAATAAGTAAAGAAATGAGTAATGAACACGCTAATCCATTACAAACAGTAATGAATTAGCAACCCTGCTTAATTCTAATGGCAATGAGAGCTTCTTTGACGCAATTAGCATTTCATGAGTTTTCAGCAATGTATTATTGAGAAACCGTCGAACGTTTATTTGCATTCGTTTCAATTGACAATTCCCGTCATCTGCGGATGAATCATATTCCTCTGTTTCGTCGCCCGGTAGGGGGCTAGGGTGACCAACCCTGACGGTAAAACTCCAGAGAGCTGCAGAGAGAGTATGTAGGTAATAACAATCACTAGCTCGGTGTGAAAAGACAGATGAACAGAGGAAGAGGGAGAAAGGAAGAGAAAAAGCGAAAAATAAATAAATGAAATAGGTAGAATTAAAATTTCCCTGCTGCTGCCACTCTTGACTGGCGAAGTTGAAAGGGCAGATGGCCACTGCATGTTATGCGAGTCGCCGAGTCCCATACAAAAAAGTTTGATTGACTTTTTTCATCCCATACCTGTGCATATCCCTTGGCACACTCCCGCTATGAAATCCAACATGCCAACTCGGTCATTTTATTTTCATCGTATTTTTTTTCACGCGGCCGAAAAAATTTCAGATTTCATCTGACTTACAAGGAACATCCCTCGGGTGACACCCTTCGATTTCGTTGAAATTTGGACATGTTATAAAGCACCGAAAAGTAAGCGATACGTATTTTTTTTATCGACGGAAAAACGGTTTTAAGGGGTGAAACCACCCCTCGAAAAAAGGCTAGGGGTAATTCACACACAAGGAGTCCACCGATTTTAATGAAACAAAAACGAAAATTCATCTAATCCGAAGCAATGAAAAATCCACTATAGTGACATTGCAAAAAAATCGAGGGGTGAACCACCCCTATATCAAGTGGTGGTTTCACACCTTGAAACCGTTTTTCCGCTGATAAAAAAAAAACGTATCGCTTACTTTTCGGTGCTTTATAACATATCCAAATTTCAACAAAATCGAAAGTTGTCGACTGAGGGATGTTCCTTGTTAGCACAATATCTAAGAATTTTATCAAATTTTTTACTCGACTATTTACACTGGCATAAATATTCTTAAATTCACCGAAACTTCCAACATTTTCGAATACTCCGAGAAGAATTCTGTGTTGTTTTTTTTTCAGTATCGCGAAGGTTTACGCACATTTGAGTAGATCGAGCTGGGAATTGACAAAGAAAATATGACTATTTTTCGGCGACGTGAAAATATCTAGTCGCCGACCTCATGTATATTGCCCCGTGTATATCGTCGAACGCGAAATCCAATAACGACGAATAGCGAGCATCTATCCACGTGTGTCAAATTCAGTATTGAAAGTGTGCATCAGTGGCTACAACGCCAAGCAAAAATTATTTCTCGCCGAATCCAGAGTGCACCTGACACTCGCTTGTTGGCTCTCCAGATTTTATTTCTCAATTTTCGTTTTTTTTTTTCTTCACTTTCGCAGCAAGGAAATTCCCGCATGACGAGGAATATCTGAACTATTTATGTGAAAACGTCCAGAATGTGGCAAAGGAGGAAAATTCATACGAAAAAATATTTCAAAACGCCTACACGAGCCGAGTAAAAAGGAGCAGTTCGTGTGCGGATTGTTCAATAAAGTAAAAAAAGTCTTGGGTGTGTGTAGAATGAAGTAGAATATATGTCGTTTGAAACTCGAATTACATACATGTATAATGTAATGAAATTATTATTATTATCCTTATATATATATATATATATATATCCTTATATATATATATATATATATATATATATATATATATATATATAAATATTTTTTTTTCAAGTTATTAAATCATAACTCCTAAAAGAGAAGAGATAAAAATCTAAAAATTGATGTGGATATTCCTTTCATGGAGTTAAATTTTACAAAAAGGAAAATAAAAAATGGTCGGGGTCACGGGCTAGGTGAAATGACGTGGAAAGCTATATATATATATATATATATATATATATATATATATATATATATATATATATATATATATATATATATATATATATATATATATATATATATATATATATATATATATATATATATATATAGCTTTCCACGTCATTTCACCTAGCCCGTGACCCCGACCATTTTTTATTTTCCTTTTTGTAAAATTTAACTCCATGAAAGGAATATCCACATCAATTTTTAGATTTTTATCTCTTCTCTTTTAGGAGTTATGATTTAATAACTTGAAAAAAAAATATTTTTTTTTTCGTTAAATTCAGCACAAATAAAAAATAAACTGTTTCAGGCCTGTCGAAGCCGAAGTGGAAGCACAATATCATTAACAGCATTACTAGGAATTAAAATGATTAAAAAAATCTTGTCACGAAAATATGATTAATACGAAGAAAAATAGGCCCATGATGAGACTAGTCTTAAAAATCATAGAATGGATCACTATATTTTATAGAATTTTTTGAAAAAAATTGAAAAAAGGCAATTATTTTTTTTATAGTTTTTACTTTAGGAGCAATTTTACAAAAAAGAAAATAAAAAATGGTCGGGGTCGGGGTCATATATATGGAGTTTTCCACGTCATTTCACCTAGCCCGTGACCCCGACCATTTTTTATTTTCCTTTTTGTAAAATTTAACTCCACGAAAGGAATATCCACATCAATTTTTAGATTTTTATCTCTTCTCTTTTAGGAGTTATGATTTAATCATAAATTTTTTTTTTTTTCGTTAAATTCAGCACAAATAAAAAATAAACTGTTTCAGGCCTGTCGAAGCCGAAGTGGAAGTACAATATCATTGACAGCATTACTAGGAATCAAAATGATTAAAGACATCTTGTCACGAAAATGTGATTAATATGAAGAAAAAAATAGAAGAAAAATAGGCCCATGATGAGACTAGTCTTAAAAATCATAGAATGGGTCACTATATTTTAGAGAATTTTTTGAATTTTTTTTTAAAAAGGCCATTATTTTTTTTTATAGTTTTTACTTTAGGAGCAAAAAAACGTTGACATTTATAATTGTCAACACATACACAGAGAGAGAGAGAGAGAGAGAGAGAGAGAGAGAGAGATATACAGAAAGAGACCTACGCGACAAACGTTTCTCCAATGTGTCTATCTCAATCAAAGATCCAGTGTACGTTTTTTTTGTGACAAAAACCTGGAAAATATTCTTCCACGACCGCGGACTGAGCCACATCCTGCAGTGCCTACGTTACTACGCGGCCTACAGAATCTTTTTGGGGACATTGAAATCTCCTTATCGATGTGCCGTTAAGGGGTCTTCTCACTTTAGGCGCTGAAAATGGCTATCTTCGTGATTTTTTTTATAGGTTTATATTATAGATATTGATATAAAAGTTGTTACACTTAATAAGTACACTTACGGAATACATTTTTTTTTAATTTCATGTATTTATGTAACCCAAACAAATTTTAAGGGGCTATACCAGTGTGACACTTAGAAAAAAATCGTTTTTTTTTGCCTTTTTCGACAGTTTATACGTTCCAGAATATCATTATCATTTATATCAATATCATTTTATCTTGCAAAAATCGATAGTCAAATCTTTGAACGCGTTTTTCTCGAAATGAGATTTTTCAAAATTGCTGACATTGAAACTCAAAGAACAATTATCCGATTGACTTGAAATTTGAACTGAGTACTCTTGAATATATTTACGCTACAGTGACGTAGGATATTTTTGATTGGATGAAAATTGACGATTTGGCATTGAATAAAACGACCATTTTATAGGCAATAAAACAAACTTTTTTCATAACTACGCCATTTTGTTAGATTTTGATATTTTTCGAAAATCCTACGTCATTGTACAGGAAATACCTTCCAGTTTAACGATTTTTTTTTCCTTTTTCGGTTTTAGCTACTGAATCGGCCGGAATCATGTCAGCAGTGAAGGAACTTTTTTTTTGCGCCTCCGAAGGCAGCGCACAACCCGCTTGGATCTCAATATTTTTCTATGAGAGAATTATGTAATATAGGTCAAATATAGCCGAATATATTCTTAATTTTCCGAAACATTTAATCGAGTACTTTTATTCCAAAAAATTCCCAAAAATCACCCAAATTTTCAGCGTTTACACTAGTATAGCCCCTCAAACGCGTTTTTCTCGATTCGAAATTATATATTTTTTATATATGCAAAAATAACAAAATGGCGGACATTTTTCGGAAAAACGAGCTTTTTTCACCATTTTTGGCAAAAAAATAGTAAATATCAAAATTTTAAAAATCCTTGATATGCGCTATAGCTATAAGGATCGGTTCAGAGTTTCGAAGATTTTATCAACAAGCCGTCGAAAAACGTTGTTTCGAGAAAAACGCGTTTAAGGGGCTATACCAGTGTGAACGCTGAAAATTTGGGTGATTTTTGGGAATTTTTTGGAATAAAAGTACTCGATTAAATGTTTCGGAAAATTAAGAATATATTCGGCTATATTTGACCTATATTAAATATTTTTCTCATAGAAAAATATTGAGATCCAAACGACTTATGCGCTGCCTTCGGAGGCGCAAAAAAGTTCCTTCACTGCTGACATGATTCCTCTATTTTGTTATTTTTGCATATATAAAAAATGTACGATTTTTGATATATGCAAAAATAAGAAAATGGCGGACGTTTTTCGAAAAAAACGAGTTTGTTTCACCATTTTTGGCAAAAAAAAGTAAATATCAAAATTAAAAAAAATCCTTGTTATGCGCTATAGCCATTAACATACTCAATCTAAAACCGTTTGATTTTTTTGTTTCGGATGATCCATCTCCGAGATTTCATCAACAGCGCAGACGTACAATTTTTTTGGCACATTTTTTTTACTACCATTTTCGTCTATAAATAGTGACTGAAATAAAGAATTTTTTTTTAATGGTATTTCGAAAGTGTATTTATTAAGTGTAACAACTTTTATATCAATATCTATAATATAAACCTACCAAAAAAATGATGAAAATAGCCTTTTTTAGCGTCTAAAGTGAGAAGATCCCTTAACACGACCAACAACTACGACGCGAATTTCATTTTAGTGCCCGAGCCATTGTACGTCATGTATGAACCCATGTAAATCACGGGTTGAAATACATATCGATTCGATCCCTCAGCTATTTGGGATTCATCGAGCTGTATTCCATCAGCCAAAGTTTCCACATGCCTCGGACTCGTCGGGAATAAATGGAAAAGTGGAGGAGAAAAAGAAACAGAGAGACAACGGGACAGGAATACGGTTTGCCCTGAAGTTCAACGCTCGCAAGAAATTCGATACTCTTGTTGCGAAGAGATCATCGCTCTCGTCACTTCTTCTCGACTTTTTCACTTTATTTATTTATTTAGCAGTTCGGATTCTATCGTCTCGGGGTGATGTTTCTTGCCGTTTCTTCATTGAACCAGATCGGCTTGTATCATGGCACGAACGAAGGGTTTACTTTATACTAGACACCCCCTCCCTCATCCTCAGGGGGTGGGGGGAGGGCACTCCCTCAGGATAAGCACAGTATCGACACATATGTAAGAGAACAGCCTCGAAAAAAAAACTTGAGAGTCCAAGTACCGCTGACTGTATCACGAAAAATCCATGCAGAGAAAACAGGGAGTTGGGGAACATGACGTGATTGATTGAGTCGTCACTTCAGTGCAACAAGCTGGTGATAAACAATAGGAGAAAATACGAAATAATTCTGATCGAATGAGGACAAAAGAATAGACGAAATGAGGTAGCGATGATAACTGAAACTCTAATAGCTGAGGTAATGAAGCGTAATGAGAACAGAGTGACACTAAAGTTCTTCGAACACTACACTGACAGGAACATCCCTCAGGTGTCGTCCTTCGATTTTGTTGAAACTTATACATGTTGGGAAGCATTGGAAACCAAGCGACACGTACTTTTTTTCATCTGCGGAAAAACGGTTTTTAGGGGTGAAACCAGCCCTCGAATAGGGGTGATTCACCCCTTAATAATTTTTTTTTTGCGATCACTTTTGGTGGATTTTTCATCGGTTGGGATTAGAAGAATTTTCATTTTTGTTCCATTGCGATCGAATGCTTGTGAGCGAAACTGCATTATTACCCCCTGACATGGCTTTCTTCGAGGGATGGTTTCAGCCCTTAAAAACGTTTTTCCTCCGTTTTTACGATGAAAAAAATAAGTGTCGCTCAGTTTTCAATGCTTCATGACATATATAAGTTTCAACAGAATCGAGGGACGACACCTGAGGGATGTTCCTTGTGAGATAAATGTATGGTGATCTCAACCATATTTTAATTATATTTTATTTATATAATATAATATAAACCATATTTATATAATATAATATAAACCATATTTTAATTATATTTTATTTATATAATATAATATAAAAAAATATAATATAAAAACATATAATTGTCCCCTAAGGGGACAATTATATTTTATAGCCTTAGTTACTGCCAAAAGTATAGTATTGCTTAAGTCGGTCCTTTAATTTCTCGGCTGTTTTTTACGGCTTTTTCAATAATTTTTTACGGGCAAAGCAACGAAATAATCAATCTCATTGTTTTTGCATAATCTTTATTAACATTTAAATAAGCTTTACAAATTTTTTTGAAGTCAAAATATATAATAGAATAAAAGTTATAGTGGCCGACAGGAAGACATCAAGTAAAAGAGGTGCTTGACGGTGACCAAGATTGCGGCTGTTCTGCTTATCTGAAATAAAAAAACCAAACGGCATTTTAATCTTCATATTTAAGACTAGCGATTGAACTAGAGTGAATTCTAAATTACAAAAATTGACTTTTTTTATACACTTTTGAAAATTACATTCTATTTTTTACTCATTTTTTCTTAAGTTTTTCGCTCGTACAAAAAAAACTATCGAAGCAATCATGATAATCCTAGTTCAATCGCTGGCTTATAACACATTAAAGATGCTGTATAAATTTGAACAAGATCGGTGCAGTAGTTTCTGAAATATCGTGATCACCGTTTCGAAAAATGGTGTTTCGAGAAAAAAGCGTTTGAAAGTATACCTGCTCTGTATACCTGCTTCGTTCCAGGGCCGTAACTTGTGAACCACTTCGAATATCGAAAAATCCTTTGGCACACATTTTCTACACATGTTGTAGATGTGATTTATGAGAAAAAAAAATCGATTTTTTCGACCCGAGAAACTAGAGGACCGCCTTAATGATATTTTAGCAGTTGTATGAATTGTGCACATTGGTTAACCGCAACCACCAATCTTACAAACATACGTTTATTCTTTAATGCTATATAAAGTAGATTTTTATTAAATGGATATTCTGACAGTATAAAAAAATTACTTCCCCAAGATTTTAATAGTGAACTGAAATAAATATTGATTAAATTAAATGATATACATTGATGAAAAATGTTGACTGTAATTCGCGACGATGTTTGTAGTGATTTGTACCAAATAATAAGATACGACTTGCTATGTGCGTATTTGATGTGTTATTCAAGTGTTGGTACAAGGCATCAATGCCCGTCTATTAAATCCATAGAATATTTCTTAAATCCAAAATAAAATAAAATACGCAACTGCAGGTTCTACCTCGATGATTTTTTATTATAATTCGCCATTCCCTGACCTCCTGTAATGATTTATTTCGAAGAAAATATTCTGCCTGATGGGAATCGAACCTAGAACTTAACTGCCTACCTTCTATCCTACGCACGCTGCCACTACGCTACCGAGTTTTTTTGGCATCTTTAGCACAGGTATGGCATAAGAGACAAAAGTAATTCCGGCTGTACTTCCAAATAGCTGTTACCTGCGATTTAGGTTAAATTTTGCACAGATATTTTTTTTATAATATCAGTCACTGTTTGAATGGATTTTTGGCGCTTCGCAATAGGTTTGTACCACATAATAGTGATTTATACCATATTATATGATACGATCTGCACTGAGAAAAAAAAACCAATTGAATCAAAAAAATATATTGATCGATCCAAATAAATGTGCTGCTGCGGAGTGCGACCGATATGTGAGATTGTTACAATACTATAAAATATTGGAAAATGTGATTGATTTAAATAACATATTATTTTATTTGAAAAAGCTCTTTTCTTCTCTGAATATCTACATTATCCTTCAAATGAAATTATATTCTATTGAAATCATTCTATATACAATCCGTAGATGTATGGATGAATTAATTAAGCGGTTGCTACAACATTTTTTATTTCGTACAAAAATATAATCAATAGAATTAATCATTTCTTTACTGCATCGAAGCGAATACGCCATGGAACGTAAGTTTTTCAATTTGTTTTAAATCTTAAATAAAGAGTGAGCGTTAGAATGATCATCCACGATAATAGTGGCGAGAATATCAGATATCCAATGGAATATCCATGGAGAGAATATCAGATATTCAATTGATAAGAACGGATACTACACTTTGATCTTAGCCACGGGCCATAAAGCGATACTATTTAGAGTTTCTCCGGCGTTTAAGGGGTTACCCCCACTTGCGATTTTGAAAAAAATTGAAAATTTTTTTTTTTATTGGATTTTTTTGAAGTATAAGTATCTGAGAATATGTCCTGAAAATTTCAAGTCGATCCGAACAAAATTGACTGAGATATGAGCGTTGAAAGAGTGTTGAAAGAGAAACTTTAAACGCGTTTTTCTCAAAATGGCATTTCTGAAGTCGGTGACCAAGATTACTCGAACACTAATGAACCGATCTTCTTGAAATTTTGCAGGCTTATTTAATACATAAAAATGTAGTCTTTAATCGTTCGATTTTTTTTTCGAAAAACAATGGCCGTTTTATAGCCAAAAAACGGCCGTTTTTTTTCGTTAAAATCGAACCATTAACTTTGACTGTCCGTCATTTCGTGAAAAATGAATATTTTTTAAAATCCTTCGATGAAAGACTAGTTTATACTTATATTTGACTAAATCCACCCGCATTTTTTTTTCAGATGATCCACTTCGCCGCAATGTTGGTCACCGCAAACCGTGTATATAAAAACATGATTTCATTGACGGCCATTTGCCACTAAACAATGTAATATTTTTCAATGAAAAAATTGCTGAAAGTTCTTCAAGATGTGTTCTTCAAGATGGTATATTGATCGATTAAAAAAGTTTTGTAGTTTTCTTTAAAAAAATTCATGAAAAAGGCCTTTTTTGCGCTACAAGTGGGGGTAACGCCTCAATGGTGCTTGATTTCAGATAATTTCTAGCTGAGATACGGTGAACACCGCAAATCGTGTTTTTCCAAAGGCGTTCTTGGAAAAGCTTTGTCACCGGCTTGTTTGTGGATATTTTCGCGTACCAATTTCACGGAATGTTCTTGAAATGACACTCAACAATGTACAAAACGTTTCATTAAATTTCCTCTATCCATATAGATGAAAAAAAAAAATCGCAAAAAAGTGCTTCTTTTCACGCTGAAACCCCTACCGTCCCGTACACTTAGTAAAGCTCAACAAAAATGAAAATTACTTAACCATATCTTTGTCAATCCTTTTACAATACTGAATAATCATTTCAGGGATAGCAGATAGTCGAACACGCCACCCAAATCGTTTGGGTATACTTTTCGCTTATAGTCAACCATATGATGATTGCGGTGTCAATAAACTACAACGAGCGTTACTACCCCTTCTGTTACCATGGGCGTTTGTTGTAAATACCATGGATTTTTCTCTCACCGAGCCAGCATTTGTAATGGCTCTAAAAAAAAACTGACAAACATTCATCTGCACCCTATAGGAAATGTGTTCAGGAAAAATTAATCTTGCACACACCTATATTTTTTGCCATGCATCATCGGGAATTCTTTTTTTTTACGAGCAGACTAGAGGGCGTCTGAAAGGAACGGAAAAGGGTTGGAGGCTATGTTCCACCCGAGATACAAGATCCTTTGAGTCTCAGAGCTGAAACATCTCATCCGTGATGTTGCCCCGATCTCTCTGCTCATTTGCCCCATAGAACAACGGCTCATGGGGGGATGCATGGTAAAAAGCGCGAGGATGAGCAAATGATGGAGAGAGATGGCGAGTTTGTTTCACCGGCACGGTTCGCCGGCACGTTCGCTTGCCCATCGTACGACCACTCTGACTAACAACCTCCACACAACAAGCCACCCCGACACGCCTCGTCGCCTCGTAAAAAGGTTTAACATCGCAAACCGGTTTTCGCGATCACCATGAGCTAGCTGGACAGCAGAGAGTGTTAAAGTGTAACTGCGGTGGGGTGGGGAGGGGTGGGGGTGGGGGTGGGTTGGGGGATGTTACCCAGGGTTTATTTTTTGTGGCGACGTACTTAGATGAACGATGGTGATGGTGGTGGTAGCGGAGAAACACCCCTCTCATCCTGCTCGGTTCTATAACGCTTCTGATTACACTCGATTGCTCTCGGGTCGCTCAGCCGATGACCATCAAACCCGGTTATACGAGACGCTAGCTTTTCTCTCTATTACGGACCCATCTCTCGAATACGTCCAGCTATTACCCCCGCACGTCTATACCCCGTACTGTACCGTTCGAAGAACTAGTACGCTTCGATAGATCGTTAGTCCAACGCACCTCGTTGCCTCGGGAGTTCAGCTAACGCTAGAATGAACAACGAACCCACCGATCGTCTGTCGAGTGAGGAATATAGCGAACCTGCCGCTTTCCTCGATCTTGCTCGACGTTAAATTAAGGGGTCTTCTCACTTTAGACGCTGAAAAAAGAGGCTGTTTTCGTGCATTTTTTTTGATAGGTTTATATTGTAGATATTGATATAAAAGTTGTTGCACTCAAGGCCTTAGGCCACAGTAACGGGTATAAAATCATTTGCGAATTTAACGATTTTTTTGGTATGTAAAAGTGATTCACTCATAAATATGAATATCAAGCTGGTAGAAAAAATATATATTTTTTTTTCGGTGTACTCGAAACAACTTTTTTCCAATTGGCGTGACAAATAACTTCAACAAGTTTCACTCGATTTACTTCAAATTTACAAGTTATGTTCCTAATTGCATTTCCAGAGACGTACCTACCGAATTTCTGTTTAATCGAAAACTTTTCATTTTATGAGCAGTTTATGAGCAGTTACAACGAAATTTTTCACTGAAAATTCATTTCTTAAGGGGAGATATACACCTGGGAGCCGGAAAAAGGTCATTTTTGTGAATTTTTTCAAAGACAACTATTTGAAATTTTGGATTGGGGTTTTAATTATCTAAAAGTATATACATTCAAAAATATGTTTAAGGCGTTACCCCCACTTGTAGCGCAAAAAAAGGCCTTTTTCATGAATTTTTTTAAAGAAAACTACGAAACTTTTTTAACTGATCAATATACCATCTCAAAGAACACATCTTGAAGAACTTTCAGTAATTTTTTTATTGAAAAATGTTGCATTGTTTAGTGGCAAATGGCCGTCAATGAAATAATGTTTTTATATACACGGTTTGCGGTGACCAACATTGCGGCGAAGTGGATCATGTGAAAAAAAAATGCGGATGGATTTAGTCAAATATAAGTATAAACTAGTATTTGATCGAAGGATTTTAAAAAATATTCATTTTTCACAAAATGGCGGACGGTCAAAGTTAATGGTTCGATTTTAACGAAAAAAAAACGGCCGTTTTTTGGCTATAAAACGGCCATTTTTTTCGAAAAAAAAAATCGCACGATTAAAGACTACATTTTTATGTATTAAATAAGCCTGCAAAATTTCAAGAAGATCGGTTCATTAGTGTTCGAGTAATCTTGGTCACCGAATTCAGAAATGCCATTTTGAGAAAAACGCGTTTAAACCCGTGTGGAAATATTTTCCGGGATGTCTAAAGGACCCAACTAATTGTCCCCAATTTTATCCAGGGCCTGGTTTGGATTCCGACTGGGACCTTTATAGGATTGTCCCGCTTTTGAAATCGGGCCCTTTAGTGGACATCTATTCGGGGCCATACTAGATTCCCTGATTGCGCCTGAATTATCCAATTTCGTCCCTACTATACCCCTGCAATTAGCCCGGTTAAGTCCCCACGTTCACCCCGTCAGATCCCTATGATTCCCCTGTATTTCCCTGTAATAAAGAAGATGCATATTTTCCGAGAAGATTTATAAATATATATTTATTTATTTATTTATTTATATATATGCCAGCAAGTTTACAAACATTCTTATAATAGAAAACAATATGCTGACATTTTAAGGATAATGTGAACAATATAAAACGTTATATGTTAATCATGTAGATAACGATTCAGTATACTTCAATGGCTAAAAATACTTTTTAAGACCAATCTTTGGGGAGGATGAAAAATGCAATAAGAACACTCAATCATCCATTAGAGCAATATTGTCGCCAACAGCATGAAAGAAATCTCATTCCATCTAATCCAACAGAGACCCCCATTCAATTTAAAATCATTAGCCGTACTCTCAAAGACGGGACAATATTTGTAAAATCAATGATATTTAATTCCTCTTTTTTCATCACAATATGTACGCCGAACAATGTTGTACTTTTGAGCGATGGTTGTATAATGGAGATAAAAAAAATTTATAGCGAAAATGAATCCCAAGAATCTCTCTACATCGAGGGGAAAATTACGAAAAAAAAAGTTGACATGTACAATTATCCACGTAAATCATCCAGTATTGGAGCATGGAGAATTCCAGAACAAACTTTAAACGATGCAGTTTACACATTGGCCAGCATCAAGAGAAAATTGGTAACATTGCGATTGTTCCTAGAACCAAACGGAAAACTCAATACTTATGCCCTGACATTGCTTCATGTATGAGTGATTACTTAAATAAAAATGCATATATTTTTAAGTTGTAACGTTTTCTTCTTTTCTTTCAAATTCATTGAAAATGATAAGCGAATTGTTAAGTGAGTGAGATATTTGCATGAGGCAGTTATAAAACACTGATAAATTACTATTAATTTTTGGCTGTATTGGTATAGGTTTTCCGCAGTTTCCCTATACCCATGACAGAAATGTCATGATGAATATAATACAGAGGGGGAAGTCGGCTGCGGCCGCAACAGGGGGGGGGACAAGGAGAAAGGATGGAGAAAAAAAAGGAGAAAACAGTAGAGGAAAAAAACGGGCACAATGAAGGGAAAGAATAGGTAACAAACGCGAAAAGCGTGTACCTAATGAAAAAAACCAATACTATTAATTTTTGCCGCTTATTAATATTATAACTTTAATTGATCTTTGTGATGATCCCTGACTATATCTGACCAGGCTTTTTACTGGTGAACCAAATGAAACCGTAATTTATTTTATGATGGAAATTGTGACTGAACCACACTGGGCCCACATTAGTCTGCCTGGTCAAGACCCGATTAAACTCATTGTAAAAATTAGCCAGTGCCCTGACAGCACCTGGTCGGGGCCTTCATTGGTGCATCCATCGTACCCCTGTTATTTTGTATCATGGAAACTAATGAGTACCTTTCTAGGACCGTTTGTGGCAGTATTCTGGCAATCCCTGTCAGGGATTCCACTTCGAAGCCGTAACGGGACCTGTATATTCTTCGGGTTTCCCGGACTATTTTCCACACGGGAAGTTTCTCTTTCAACGCTCTTTCAACGCGGATTCTTCTCTTTCAACGCTCATATCTCAGTCAATTTTGCTCGGATCGACTTGAAATTTTCAGGACATATTCTCAGATACTTATACTTCAAAAAAATGCAATTAAAAAAAATCGATTTTTTCAAAATCGCAAGTGAGGGTAACCCCTCAATTGGGTTCTTTTCTTCCAAAAAATTCCTGAAAATCACCCAAATTTTCGGCGTTCACACTGGTATAGCCCCTTAAAGTTTGTTTGGGTTACACAAACACATTTAAAAAATTGCATATATTTCGAGTGGATTTATTGAGTGTAACAACTTTGATATCAATGTCTATAATATAAACCTATAAAAAAAAATTCACGAAAATAGCCTTTTTAGAGTCCAAAGTGGAAATACCCCTTAACCGGAAATGCTTTTCATCGCATTATTGGAATTCATTTCCGAAATTATTATTTTAAAAGAAATTCAAGTAACGTATTATAATAAAACTCCAATAAATCTAATGTATCCAAAATTTCTACCAACTTTCGTCGACAATGAAAAGTCGCGCTATCGACATAGCCCGTATACTCGGACGAAAGTTTTTTCATTTTTGCCTCATCCAATCGCCCAAAGTTCGCGTTTTCACTCCGTTAAATGTACCAACCTATAACGTATTGTCTCGCTCCGACGATCCTGTTTTCGCTAAAAGGGGTCACCAGCCATTTTTCAATACATCAAGTATATCCACAAAAAAATTGAGCGCCAATATTGATTCGCATAAAATTTAATGCCAAAGTTGCAAAAAACTTTCACCGTCAGTGTAGCCAGTGCGACGCATTGGACAAAAACGAAGACTGGAGAACGAAATGTTCATTTTTTCATCAGCTATTCAGCCTGCAAAGAGTTCCAAGTAGATAGGAAATTTCATGACCTGACACGCTTCAGACTTTACCGGAGTATTAGAGAATGCACAGCACCATGTTTGGCACGAAGTGGCAAGAGGCGAACAAAAATGTTTATTCACACTTTTCTTTTGGGGTTCATTCACGCAGCTCACGTAGCCTTGTTTCTCGGGGGGTTTCTGTATATGTACCTTCATATGTGTACGAATGACATTTATCGACATAGCGAGACGCATGCGATAACCGACTAATTTTCTATAGGAGCGAGGGCAATTATTATGTTGCCCACCTGTTGCGCGACTAAATTCGCGCGTGAATACACCCCGTCCAACCCTGTTAGGTAATCGCCTCTTGCGTTTCTCACTGTTACATACACACGCGCAAACGCATATATGTAATACCATCGACAAAACTGTTAAATTTGCTTGCTTCACTTGGTTATACATTCTGGTGTTTCACGGCTGCGGTCATATATATATATATATATATATATATATATATATATATATATATATATATATATATATATATATATATATATATATATATATATATATATATATATATATATATATATATATATAATTAACAGGGCTGCACGGCACAAGTTCGACAATGGCAATTTCCGGTGCATACAAGCCGCTCCCACAAAGTGTAGGCATATCGTAAGTACAATACGAGATGTGGAATGAGCCATAAAAAAACATAGTTTTATAAATGATGACTACACTGAGATAAAAAAACCAATTGAATCAACAAAATATATTGGTTGATCCAAATAAATGTGCTGCTGCGGAGTGCCACCGATATATGAGATTGTTACAATACTATAAAATATTGGAAAATGTGATTGATTTAAATAACATATTATTTTATTTGAAAAAGCTCTTCTGTTCTTTGAAAATGTACATTATTCTTAAAATAAAATTATATTCTATTGAAATCATTCTATATACAATCCGTAAATGTATGGGTGAAATAATTAAGCGGTTACTACAACATTTTTTATTTCGTACAAAAATATAATCAATAGAATTAGTTATTTCTTTACTGTATCGAAACGAATATGCCATGGGACGTAAGTTTTTCAATTTGTTTGAAATCTATATAAATAAAAAGAGAAGTCCTGACTGACTGACTGACTGACTGACTGACTCATCAACGCCCAGCCCAAACCCTTGGACCTAGAAAGCTGAAATTTTGCACAAAGGTTCCCTTTATAATGTAGACAAGGAATATGGAAGGATTTTTCGAAATTCAACCCCTAAGGGAGTTGAATTGGGGGTGAAAGTTTGTATGAAAAATCTTATTCCTTGAGTTAATATACTTGAAAACTTAACACAAATAAATTATAAAGTAAATTATAAACTTTGTCACTTTTATTTTTCCTAAACTACCCCCTAAGAGGGGATTCGGGGGTATCAAAGTATGTATGGAAGAATTTTAACGCGCGGTTCGATTAACTCGAAACTCAGTATTCATGCTTGAGAACAAAAATAAAGAATAACGTGTATCAGGGTTTTTCGAAAATCGACCCCTAACGGGTTAAAAAGGGATAGTCATTTTTACAGGCGAGGATTTTATCGCGGGGCTTATCTTCTTTGAAACATCTTCTTTGATCTTATTTGAAACTTGACACAAATACTTGCCTATGTAATAAAGTTTGTCATTAAGGGGTTTAGGGGGGGGGGGGGGTGGTTAACGGGGATTATTTACGTAACTATTTTTTTCTAATTCTCACAGGATAGAGAATAAAGAGGATTTAATATTTTCACTTTAAAGTTGCCTTCATATTTGGCATTTAAGTAGGTAATTTTCCGTTCCGTTATTAGGTTATATTATTAGGTTTTAGAGATTTTATCCTCCATCAATCATATATCAATCCGCGCGCCGCTCCTCGGAGCGGCAGCGGATCGCACTATATAAGCAGTGCGAGAAGACATTGTTTACCTAGATTAACAAATGGGGTACTTTTAATCACGGTAGTATGTTCCCGTGGGATATTTTCCGACATCCACGCGGGCGAAGCCGCGGGCAAAAGCTAGTCTTAAATAAAAAGTGAGCATTAGAATGATCATCCACGATAATAGTGGAGAGAATATCAGATATCCAATGGAATATCCATGGAGAGAATATCAGATATTCAACTGATAAGAACAGATACTACACTTTAATCTTAGCCACAGGCCAAGAAGCGATACTCTTTAGAGTTTCTCCGGCGTTTAAGTAGATTTTCGGTTCGCGCTACGCTTACGAGAAACGAGCGCGCGTGCGGCTTCTAGCGGTTACCCCGAGAACTACGGGTTTCCTCACAACTATAATTTCGGTGGCGCTCGGCCATGATTTGGTTGAATTTTTTCCACCAAATGCGCAAGAAACAAATTTTATTTTCGCATAATTGTTTAACCAATTCAGACATTTGCTTAATATTTTTCAATCAAAATAAAATATTAATATTTTAACGAATCATGTACGTGGAAATCAATATCGGATATGATGAAAAAAATAAAATAACATATTTACTCAATAGAAATTTTATCTGAAACAAACGAGCGAAATTCAATATTTCTTGTGTACTCGAATCAACAATATTTATGTTATGAATTGAAACCCTTTTTTTGTTCGTTGCAGAAAATGCATTCAAAACTATATAATTTGTTCGCGATAATTTTTTAGATAGTTTCAATAACATTTTGTTCTCGGCTAACAATATATCTTTTGAATGAAAAAAAAACTTTTAATTTTATCATGTTATTAAAGTCAATAGCGTTTTGTTTGGACTCATAAATCCGATTATTTACACCAACAATTTTACAATCGAGTCAACGAAATTTCATTCAGTTATTCAGAGAACAGAAGAGCTTTTTCAAATAAACTAATATGTTATTCAAATCAATCACATTTTCCACCATTTTATAGTATTGTAACAATCTCATATATCGGTGGCACCCCGCAGTAGCACATTTATTTGGATCAACCAATATATTTTTTTGATTCAATTCGTTTTGTTTTCTCAGTGTACAAGTGTAACATTTCGGTATAATATTAATCGGTAGTTACTGAGTTACTGAGAGATGTTTATAAACATGGGTATATCTGCAACGGCCCAGGTGCACATCCCCATTGGAGGCGTCATTCCAAAAGTGTTCAACGTGATCCATTTTGCTTTCACCCCCAAATGAACCGCGGTAATAAATTCAGATAAAAAAGTTACCCGCCAAAAATGTACACTTTTCAAAGAAGACAAATGTTGGAGTATACGAGATATGCATCATACATTACACGTTGCGAATAATAATATTACATTACCGTCACCTAACGCCTGCCCTGTTACGACTTCATTATTTGCTTATCATTATTCTGTTTGCTCGCACTTACCCAAGTGCCGCGATACGTTTAGAAAACGCTGGCACAACTGGCATCCTACGTGTATCCTGTTATTAGTGGATGATAACTTTGGCAATTGAAGTGGCAAAGAGAAACACAACTCTCGTTCGTTATAGTTTCCTATTGTAGAAAGTTACGTCTCCCCTATCACTCTTCACCCGGGGTGTCTCACTTTATTTGCGTAAAGACGAGAGTCACCACGACTGAGCCCAAAGTTGAATTCTCTTCGACGAACGAGAATATTGTCGCTATTGGGGGTGGACTTTGAACCTCGCTGGAATTGAAATGCCGAACGCTAACGAAATTCATCCCAAACTTTGTATGTCAAATGCATTATGCAAGTATGCAAGGAAAAGCTTTCAGTGATTAGGCACATAGCGGGAAGAGAATGAGAGAGAGAGTGCATGTGGGTATGTGAAGGTATTCGTTTGCTACGAGCCTGAAGTTCAACGTCTCTGCCCTCATTCATGCCACTCGCCAACGGAAGGGCATGTGGTACAAGATTGAACCACCACCGATATAGTCCAGTTTAGGGCGGATTGTCTTTTTTTTCGCAAAATTTACCGCTTTTTGGGAATTTTTTTGTGAAGAAAGTATACAACGGAAAACTTGTGAAACTTGGCATATAGTTTTATTGATCTGTTTACTACATACAAAATTTTTTTAAAACAATTTCATCAAAAAATCCGCCTCCCACCCCCCTCGACGCGCGATGGTCCTTTTTTGATGGTGTGCACGATTACAGCCTTCACGTTCATCCTGCAACAAAAACCCAAAAAGCATTTTACTTTAGACACATATAGCTATCGTTCGATGAAGGGAAGAAAAAAAATTGACGATTTGGTGACGTTTTGAACTTGAAGTATCGATTTTTCGAAAAAAATTGATCGATTTTTTGTTATAAATAAAAAACTATTAAACGTATTGCTTTTTTGCTTCATCAAACGATAAAAGGATGTCAGCTGAGCATTCTGTCCAAATTTGAAGGCAATCGGTTGAATAGTTTTTGAGAAATCATGCACACCATCAAAAAAGGACCATCGCGCTTCGAGAGGGGTGGGAGGCGGATTTTTTGATGAAATTGTTTAAAAATTTTTTTGTATGTAGTAAACAGATCAATAAAACTATATGCCAAGTTTCACAAGTTTTCCGTTGTATACTTTCTTCACAAAAAAAAACCCAAAAAGCGGTAAATTTTGCGAAAAAAAAAGACAATCCCCCCTTAAAGAGACGAAGCCCAGCACTTTTTAGCGTAGATTATGAATTTTTGACTGAAGCTAGATGCTTGCATACTGAAAGTAACCCCAATAAAATGTTGCCCCTCAACTCACTCCAACCCTAAGAAATAGGGGTTGAAAACTTTAAAATCGCCGTATCTCGATAATTAATAGCCCGATCAAAAAAGGTTTCAAATAAAAGTTGTTCGGAATAATAAAATTCGTATAAGGGTATCTTACGTCCAACTTCCTAATTTCGAAAATAGCGGCACAAAAACGATTCGAAAATCAGTCAGTGGTGCTCTCGTGTTTTTGTGCCGCTGTTTTCAAAGATAGGGGATTGGACGTTAGATAACTTTAAACGTATTTTATTATTCCAAACAACTTTGGTTTGAAACATTTTTTGATCGGGCTATTAGTTATGGAGATACGGCGATTCTTAAATTTTCAACCCCTATTTCTTAGGGTTGGGGGCCAGTTGAGGGGCAACATTTTACTGGGGTTACTTTCAGTATGCAACCATCTACCTTGAGTAAAAAAATCATGTTCTACGATAAAAAGTGCTGGGTTTTCGTCTCTTTTACTTGACTAATATCCGTGTTGGGTCTCAGTCAGTGGGTGGGTCTCATTGCTTGCTGGCGATCCATATACGTTCGTCCATTTGTGTATATATGTGTGCGTGCTCACATACAGGGTATCCTGCTATGAATGGATAATCCTGCAACTGTCGATAGGTCAGATTATGTCCTACTAGATGCTGGAATTTCAGTTTACTAAATGTCCCGAGGTTTTCGAGATAAAGATCATCTGCCTTTGATTTTTCGCCTGCCACTTCTACAAATGAAAAAAAATCATTTGTGCTGAATTTGACGAAAAAAAATGTTGAATAAAAAAATGCATTAAATTCAGCACAAATTAAAAATAAAGCGTTTCAGGCCTGTGGAAACCTAATTGAAAAACACAAAATCATTAATAGCATTATTGGACATTAAAATGATAAAAATCTTCTTAAAAAAATATGATTAATTCGCGAAAAAATAGAAGGTAAAATGCGCCCACGATGAGACTAGTCTTAAAAATCATAGAACGGGTCACTCTATTTTCGAGAATTTTTTGAAAAAAATAAAACAAGTTAATCATCTTTGAAAAAAATAGTTTCCCTTTAGAAGCCAAAAAAAACTTTGACATTGATAATTAATAATCTTCTTTATATTTTTTAACGAAAGTATGCTTCAAAATGAAAAAAAAATACATCGTGACATTTGTCGATATCTCAATTAGTTCAGGAGTTATCAGCGTTTAAACGTTCCCAAACCTTCCGAAATCGACATTTTTTCGAAACTTATAACTCCTAAAAGAGAAGAGATAAAAATCTAAAAATTGGTGTGGTTACAATTTTACAAAAAAAAATCACAAAAAACCAAAAATGGTCGGGGTCACGGGCTAGGTGAAATGGCGAGGAATTTCCCATATATACATCAACAATGGAAACTCCACAGTCGTTCTCCTAGCAATACGCAGTATCAGTCGGACGTGCGAGCTTTCCGAATTCTGGAATGGCGAAAGCCACCGGTGAGTACATAACCGCATAGTATTGTGGTCAGAACAGTTATGACGGTGGCGTATACTCGACGCGCCGCCCTTCTTCTCCCATTCTATCCTAACTCGCCTCCATGCCCGACACAATAGTTCGTATCGGTATGCACCTATATTGTTTAAAAGTCAGTCACTGCACATATATGCTCGTCGCTTCTCGCAGCAGCATGCATTGCCGATAAATTTTACTTTCCTCGATTCAACCATACGTTATCGTTGGATAATGGAGGTAACATGCGTAGAAAGCTCGATGGCAACGCCGAGAGAAAACCTTGGAGGTTCGTTTCGTCGGACTGAAAAAGTACCCTTTCGCCTCCCCCAGCGGCAGTGATAGTGCACGCCTGCGGACATACATCACGTGCCGTTGTAGGTTATGTTGGACCGACGACATTTTGCTGTCCACCATGGCGTGTTTCATCTCACATCTTCTCACTTTTTTAACCTCCATTGCGTATGTCATCGTTCCTTCGTGCGCGAGATCCCTGCTGCGTATTATCCTCACTGCAAACCGAGACACGCTGACAGAAAAAAAAATTGTACGAACTCAACTGACGGACTTGGAACTGCAACTAATCTCGTGTTGAAGGCTATTTTTTTTTGATGAGCCGAACGTGTTTTTGCTCCCAAACACGAAAAACTGTTGGAAGAACTGTTGGTTCGTGGCCGCGGAATCGGTTCGTAGAATACATATTTTTGTTGGTTAGAATCAGACGCTCCGACCACTTCGAAATTTTGAACCCTAATTTCCACTAAACGAAGCAATCAATTGAGATGAAATTTATTGTGGACACTGGATTTTGTTGAAGAAAGAGCCTAACGGTCGACATATTTCCAAATTTTGAAAAAAAAAAAAAACTTTACACATTGTAGTTACCGTAGGATGAATTGTGTAATTGCCAACTGATGCACCGATTCATGCACATTTCACGATCGTTAGGCTGTCGACGGTGAAAGAACGCAGTTTGAGCGTTGTTTCAACTGATTTTATGAAAAAATGACGGAAAAATTGGGATGTAGAGTTTTTTTTACGTAAAACGAGCAAAATTATAGCAACGGAGCTCAAAATAGGGGAAGTCTTTTCCCTGCACCCAAAGATGGGCGAAAAAACGTTAATCCGTCGATCGTTGATTAACGAAGCTAACATATTGCTTAGCGATTGAACTTATTGACTAACGGTCTTATTAACTTCCGTTAATTTAAGGGGTTTTCTCACTTTAGACGCTAAAAAGGCTATTTTCATGAATTTTTTAAATAGGTTTATATTATAGATATTGATATAAAAGCTGTTACACTTAATAGATACACTTTCGAAATACATTTTTCAAATTTTTTTATTCTTTCAAGTCACTTTTTACAGACGTAAATGGTAGTCAAAAAAATGTCCTAAAAAAATTGTAGGTCTGCGCTGTTGATGAAATCTCGGAGATGGATCATCCGGAACAAAAAAATCAAACGGGTTTTAGATTCAGTATGTTAATGGCTATAGCGCATATCATACGAGTCTTGATATATGCAAAAATAACAAAATGGCAGACATTTTCCGAAAAAAAAAAACAAAAAAACGTGTTTTTTTACCGTTTTTGGCAAAAAATAGTAAATATCAAAATTTCAATAAATCCTTGAAATGCGCTATAGCTAAACTTGAAGGCCTTAGGCCACTCTAGAGGCCGAAAAAATAGGCTTTTTGGGGATTTTTTTCAGAAAAACTACAAAATAAATCGAGATTACAAAAAAGATTTTTTTTGAAGCGATTATTTTCAAAATGGCGGCTGTGCAGCGTTTTTGGGATGACGACCCGTTTTTCCAGGGTCCACGACCAGACAAACAGCTCCTGTCATTTTTAAATTATAATGACCCAATGATTTTTTTTCGATTATATATAATAACTGATATAGAAGGACGTAGGATTTTTTCGATATATTGATTTTTGGCCAAATGGCGCACTTCTAAAGTGGAAAGTGAAATATTTGCCTAAAAAATCGTCAGATAATTGTTAATAACAAATAAACTATGCAATATAAAAAAAATCCTACGTACTTCCATAGACAATGTATTTTTCAAGATATATTCAACAGTTCAAGTGAATCAGTTGAAAATTGTCTGAGTTATGTTTCCGGCCAAGTTAAAAAATGCAGTTTCGAGATAAACGCGTTTGAAGTTTTTAGTAGCTCGCTACGGACCGGGCGGCCTTGTACTAAAATTCGAAAACCGAGTACTTACAAGGAACATCCCTCAGGTGACATCCTTCGATTTTGTTGAAATTTGGATATGTTATAAAGCACCGAAAAGTAAGCAATACGTATTCTTTCTTATCGGCGGAAAAACGGTTTTAAGCGGTGAAACCACCCCTCGAAAAAAGGCATCTCTGGGGGTAATATAGCAGTTGCACACACAAGGAGTCCACCGATTTTAATGAAACAAAAACGAATACTCTTCTAATCCGAAGGTCCTAGGGGACCATTGAAAAAAATCGATTTTTCGAAAGTTCTAGATTGGCATAACCCCTTAAAGAATATGTAGTCAAAATTTCATAAGGATCGGTTCAGTAATTTCGAAGATTTTATCAACAAGCCGTCGAAAAACGTTGTTTCGAGAAAAAACGCGTTGAAAGTTTGTTTGCGTTACATAAATACATAAAAATTTGTTTTTGTGTATTTCGAAAGAGTATTTACTAAGTGTAACTTTTATATCAATATCTATAATACAAACTTATCAAAAAAAATCATGAAAATAGCCTTTTTAGCGTCTAAAGTGAGAAAACCCCTTAACGAAGTTAATTTTTTGATCAACTTTGCCCACCATTGTCTGTACCCTTGTACAAACGCGACTGGACTGGTAATGGGTTAGGAAAAATTGGTTGTAGGGAACACTCTGAGGATCATTCCGGAGCCGGATATAGGTGAAGTGACAATTATGCTGTCAAAATGAAACCGATCAGACCGCAAGAAAATAGGACCATTAGGAATACTGGGTGGAATGTTGCCTCGTATTGACTACTCGTTGGCGCAATTTCCATAAAAAAATCTCGTGCATTCCGCATACGTCATCTAGATAGATTGTCTAGAATCAGAACCTCGAGAGAACCTTGCACGAAGCAACCGCAACAACAACGGTTCATTTGCCTAATGCGGTTTCATACTCGCACTCCCCCACAAGCGACGCCCTCGTACTTTACCCTACATGTATAACTTGCCCGTATAAGAAAAGCGGAATTGCTCGACGTGTTATTAGGATCTTTCTCCCTCCTACTCCATACTCATTTTTCGTTCACCTTCTTCGGTATCGTATCTTTGCCTCGTTTCCTCGGCGCTCGCCCTACATCGAGATTCGATCCACTTAGAAAGAACCGTCATTTGTGAGACGCCCGCACCTCGATGGTGTCGATTGAAAAAGGTCGACGAGCAAATGGAAAAAAAAATCAAGCTGGAGTAGTTTTTCACGTGGGAGTTGGCTTACTTGTTCGCAAGCCGTTTTTTTCTTCTCACTCTCCATCCGGTAGTTTTGTAGATTTTCACGTTTCGAAGCCACCAACCATTCCTAATAATTTGCAGCTGGGACCTCGCGAGGTCGTTGATTCGTGTGATATATACAAATGATGGACTGGACAATTTTGAGCCCTTAAGAGCTTATGTACACCTGGGAAGGTAAAAAAGATCCATTTATCAAAAAGGTGCTCATTTAAAAGGACTATCCTTTGAGTGTCTACCCTGAAAATTTCATAAGGAAATTCGCAGTAATGACGAAGTTGTAGCGTTTTGTAACTGACCGGGTGAGCAACGACTAACGGCTGGGGCGCAGGTAGACTCGCCCTTTGTCATCTGTTTGACTATGAGCCGGGGGTTCTCGCTCCTGTTGAATTCCGGGTATTTGTGACCTTTTGTATAGCAAGCTCATGTTTCGAAAAATGGGTGGGGTCCTATGGCCCAGGAATCGACGATTTCATTTAAGGGAATGTTCTGCCTTGTTGGGCCAAAAAATGTTCGATTTTTTCACCAATTTTTTATGCGAAGAGTATTAAGTATAGAATGTTGATATTTGGTATGTTGACCAAGCAGTCTTTATTGAACATTAAAATATTTTTTAAAGTTTGACAAAACATGGTGGTGGGAGTGGGAGGAGCCACGTATGTCGGTGCGCGGGCGATGACATTCTTCGCTTGCGGAAGTCCTAAGTCCCGGGCGGGTGATCCGAAGCAAAAAAATCAAACATATTTTTACTTTGTACAATATTGTGTATAAGTTGACCTAGAATCAAGAAAAATTTAAAAATACAAAAATAGTGAGCAAAAAACTACACAAATTTTTGGGAAAAGAACAAACTTCCTTCCGATCGCTCACTATTCTTTTATTTTTAATTTTTTCTTCTTGATTCTAGGTCAA
Organism: Ophion ellenae; assembly: GCA_963210295.1. Classification (NCBI taxonomy): domain Eukaryota; kingdom Metazoa; phylum Arthropoda; class Insecta; order Hymenoptera; family Ichneumonidae; genus Ophion; species Ophion ellenae. The sequence continues at coordinate 2,910,006 of OY723385.1, read as the reverse complement.
CGTATACAAAAAAAGGATCGCTCTTTTATTGGCTATAAAAAAATGGCATCGTATTGAAAAATCCTTCGGCCACCGGTGAGGCGTGAGAGGGCGTTGGTTACATTAAGGTTGTCGGTTCAGTGGTCGTCCAGGTTCTAGTGATCGTCATGTTTGCACAGTAAATAAGTATTTTAAGATAAGAATCCGTCGTTTGTGCCGATATGCGATACATTAGCGTGCAGGAGGTATTTACTATGTTGTATTACTTTGACACACTCATAAGTATAAGTGTCCAAGAATAATGAAATAAAATACCAGGTGTCCCATTTTAATCTTACACCTAATTTATCTCGAAAAATACTGCTCCGATCAAGTATTCAGTACAATAAAACATTTAGGGTTCAAAGAGGGCGTAGAAAAATCTTTTTTGGTCCAAAATTCAAAGTGGCGACGTTACGATGACCGACATGTTTTTTTAAATGGGATCATGAATTTTTTCACCAAAACATTTATCAGGTAAAAACTAACAACTTTTGTAGAAAAAGCTTTTTGGTAACATTCATAATTTGTTTGGTTAGAATTGGAGTTTCTTATGAACCGATTTATTTGCTATTATTATCATTAGATCTATCATGGCATTTTGGTGCGTTCTGACGAGAAGCACCAAAGATCGAGTACGTTTCACTTCTCGTTGAAACTAAACACAATATTATAAATACAGCGAGGTACAGGAGCTTATCATAATTATTTCTCGTCTCAACGAACAGATATACCGAGGCCCTCGGAAGGCTGATAAGCCTTTTTGAAGACTCTTGCAATTTTTTTTAATTTTCCCAAGTTCATTGAGCTGTGCAACGAGGATTCCTTCGCTTCCTCCGCTTATGCGATACTGCGAAAGGATTCGCTCCGCCGCGTCAACCCTTTACAGGCCAGTTGGGATTAACCCGCGTTTGCGACGGTTTATTTCAAGATGATTAGCGAGAGGATGCTCCAACGAGTATGTAACAAAGCGCACATGAGTTACGAGCGAGCACACGATGGTAAGGTGAAAACAGCTTACGAAGTATCGATGAGCCGACAAAGCCTTATGGTTGCTTACTCCCGCAACCGTGTTCTCGGTTCTTCCGATGAATCGCACGGAACGTACCTCTTGTCGCTTCGGTTAATAAATTACCAAAGGAATTATTAACGCCTCTGATGAAAGTGTTGCGAGTATGCAAAGTGCTTCTCTTTTCTCCACCGCGTTCTCTCGCTCTTTCTCTCTCTAACTTTAACTCTAACTGGAACTGTCACGCTAACTGTAACTGTAACTGTAACTGTAATTACAACTGTAACTGTAACTGCAACTGTAACTGTAACTGTAACTGTAACTGTAACTGTAACTGTAACACTGACTGTAACTCTATCCCAAACAAACTCTAACTGTAACTGTAACAGTCACAGTAACTGTAACTGTAAATGTCACGGTAACTGTAACTCTAACTGTAACTGTAAATGTCACGGTAACTGTAACTCTAACTGTAACTGTAACTGTAACTTTAACTCTAACTCTAACTCTAACTCTAACACTAACACTAACTTTAACTCTAACTCCAACACTAACTCTAACTCTAACTGTAACTAACTGTAACTCTAATTCTAACTGTCACGATAACTGTAACTCTAACTGTAACTGTAACTGTAACTCTAACTGTGACTGTAACTGCAACTCTAATACTAACTCTCATTTCAACTCTAACACTTACTCTAACTTGAACTAACACTAACTCTAACTGTTACTCTAACTCCAACACTGACTCTAACTCTAACTGTAACTACCTGTAACTCTAGCTCTAACTGTAACTAACTGTAACTCTAATTTTAACTGTAACGGTAACTCTAATTCTAACTGTAACTGTAACTCTAATTCTACCTGTAACCGTAACTCTAACTGTAACGATAACTGTAACCCTAACTGTAACTGTAACTGTAACTCTAACCGTGGCTGTAACTGCAACTCTAATACTAACTCATTCCAACTCTAACACTTACTCTAACTTTAACTAACTGTAACTCTAACTCTAACTCTAACACTAATGCTAACACTAACTCTTACTGTAACTCTAACTGTTACTCTAACTCCAACACTAACTCTAACTCTAACTGTAACTAACTGTAACTCTAATTCTAACTGTAACGGTAACTCTAATTGTAACTGTAACTGTAACTCTAATTCTAACTCTAACTGTAACTATAACACTAGCTCTAACTTTAACTAACTGTAACTCCAACTCTAACACTAATGCTAACACTAACTCTAACTGTAACTCTAACTGTTACTCTAACTCTAACTGTTGTTCTAACTCTATCTGTAACTCTAACCCTACCTGTAACTGTAATTCTAACTCTAACTGTAAGTCTAACTCTAACTGTAACTGTAACTCCAACTCTAACTCTACCACTAAGTCTAACACTAAATCTAACACTAACTCTAACACTAACTGTCACACCAACTCTAACACTAACTCTAACTCCAACTGTTACTCTAACTCTTATTGTTACCGTAACTCTAACTGTAACTCTATCTCTAACTGTAATTTACTGTAATTCTAACTGTAACTCTAACTCTAACTCTAACTGTAACTCCAACTGTGACTCTAACTCTAACTCTGTCTAGAACTCTAACTCTAACTGCAACTCTAACTCTAACTCTACCTCTAAGTCTAACTCTAACTCTCTTCTCCTCTGCCCCCTTGCTCGGCTGATATGAAAGCAAGGATGAGTGCGCGATGGGTGCAGAACCAGTCGACTTGGATAAACGAGCGCACCAATACGGAGTGTCCCTTTGCTTCATTTTCTTCCTAGCTTACGCTCTACATGCCAGCAGCGTGCCTCTTCATCCAACAATGATTGCACCCTCACACTCTATTTTCCATGCCATCGTTCACACACGATTTCCAGCACCATCTTCTCTGGGCAAAGGTGCTCAAAAGACAGATAGCGCGAGAGGGAGACTGCAAGACGAGCAACCACGATCGGAGAGTCGCCTCTGAGTGAACGCGCCCTAACAAAAGTCGGTCACCCTGGATACACCTTGTATTGGTTTTATAATAATTTTCTTCGCGCAAAGTATCCCTGATAAAACTCCTCGAAGCCGCTCATCCGCGTAGGAAAAATTACGGCTTTTTACCCATCGACGATCAATCAGATCACGGATGAGATGTGCAAAGTTTCCAGAGACATAACCTCAAAGAGCCATTAGTAAAGCCCGAGTTGACATGAGCGTAGAGAGACGAGCGATTTACGACAACACTCAAAAATAAAGGAGCCTGGTATATTTTATCATTATTTGTTGACGTTGTCGATTACTGCACAGACTATACTTTATTTTGTCGCCTAGGGGAGGAGAATGTTAAAAATAATCTTGAGCATATGAGTTGTCCTAGAGATCATATAAAATTTCGAGAACAAACTTTGTGGAAAAACTACGAAAATGAAGAGCTGATCAGAAACGAATATGTTGGGCACCCAGCTTTGTTAGAATCGGCTGAATTGACCCATATGAAATTTGGCCAAACCAAGCTAGCTGAAAGCAGCTCTCCACTAGGTTCCGCATCCTTCGCAAGTTTTGGCCGAGCTCCCGCCGCTCCGGGATACATTTACGAGGGTCTCTCCTCACCCAAGGAAAGCTTTTCCCCTAGCCTCTGGTATCTTTGTTGCCTCGTGCACACGCTGGTGGATTCTGTACTGAACATTCTCCGACTTCCTGCATACATGCTACGAATCTGATAATTCCATCGTACCCTCGGCTTCTCAATGTATGTCAGTACGCTATAGTCGATGTAGTCTCCCGAGACCAACGCACAATTACTCGCATTGACTCGTGCAAAGTTTTCGTTTCAGCACCTCACCCTGGCCCTCGTATTTTATTCCTCTCCCTCTCTCTTCCTCGCTCTATCTATGTCCTCTCCTCTTACCTAGTTCGTTGAATTACTTCAAAATTACTTAGTATCCCCGGCAGGCAGAAGTTCCAATCCACACAAGCCTCGTCTCCACTTCTTTGGCATCCCCGCTCGCTCTTTCCGACACATCGGCACACAACGCCAAATTGTTAACTTTTCCCTTGCATATGCAGTTTATCCAGCTCTTGCTATTTTCACCGCGCAAAAGTGCTTGCACGAAACGCGTTAGCGAATATTTCGCGCATTACGCCCCACCAAGTTGCTTCCAAGTTCAACGTACGACCGAGGATCAAATGAATGTTCAACATTTGGTGAGCAAAGTTTGAGTCAGGGTGACAAGTACCGAGAGCCGTTTTTCGTAATCCAGAAATTTAGCATTTTTCTCTAGGAATTTGATAAAATCGTGTTTTTTGAGAGAGGTTTCTACTTTGTTGGGCCAAAAAATGTTCGATTTTCTACTATTTTTTTATGCGAAAAATCTACACTTATAATAAAGCAGTAAAGTCTGTCTGTCTGTCATATGTCCTTGCATCACTTAAAAACCACTGAATCGAATGAAATATGGTTTTCTCTGTAACTCTTGTTCTAACAATACTTCTAACACTGACTCTAACTGTAACTCTAACTGGTTACCCTAACGGTAACTCTACCTCTAACTTTAACTGTGACTCTAACTGTAACTATAACTCTAACTCTAACTATAACTGTAACTGCAACTCTAACTCAAATGCTAACTGTAACTCTAACTCAGTTGGAGTTACCAACTGTAACTCTAAGGGTAGTAGTAAAGTAGTAAAGTCTGTCTGTCTGTCTGTCCTGTTTCCTCGCATCACTTAAAAACTACTGAACCGAATGACTTAAAAACTACTCAACCGAATGAAATATGATTTTCTCTGTAACTCTAACTCTAACTCTAACTTTAACTCGGACAGTAACTCAAACCCCAACTCTGACTCTAACTGTAACTCTAACTCTAACTCTAACTGTAACTCTAACTGTAACCCTAGCTGTAACTCTACCTCTAACTCTAACTGTACCTCTAACTATAACGATAACTCTAACTCTAACTGTAACTCTAACTATAACTCTAACGGTAGCCCTAGCTGTAACTCTACCTCTAACTTTAACTGTAACTCTAACTGTAACTGTAACTCTAACTCTAACTATAACTGTAACTCTAACTCTAACTATAACTCTAACTATAACTCCAACTATAACTCTAACTCTAACTATAACTATAACTCTAACTATAACTGTAACTCTAACTCTAACTATAACTGTAACTATAACTCCAACTATAACTCTAACTATAACTATAACTCTAACTATAACTCTAACTCTAACTATAACTATAACTATAAATCTAACTATAATTATAGCTCTAACTCTAACTCAAATGCTAACTGTAACTCTAACTCAAATGCTAACTGTAACTCTAACTCATTCGGAGTTACCAACTGTAACTCTAAGGGTAGTAGTAAACAAGTGTACCTGTCTGTCCTGTTTCCTCGCATGACTTAAAAACTATTGAACCGAATGACTCAAAAACTACTCAGCCGAATGAAATATGATTTTCTCTGTACCTCTAACTCGAACTCTAACTGTACCTCTAACTATAACGATAACTCTAACTCTAGCTGTAACTCTAACTGTAACTCTAACGGTAACCCTAACTGTAACTCTACCTCTAACTCTACCTCTAACGATAACGGTAACTCTAACTGTACCTCTAACTATAACGGTAACTCTAACTCAAATGCTAACTGTAACTCTAACTGTAACTCTAAGTATAGTAGTAAAGTAATCAAGTCTGCCTGTCAGTCTGTCCTATGTCCTCGCATTACTTAAAACCTACTGAACCGAATGGAATGTGGTTTTCTCTGTTGTATAGCTTAAAAAGCCGCGAAGGTAATGGTATATGTTTCATTTAAGGCCTTAGGCCACAGTAACGGGTATAAAATGATGTGCGAATTTAACCATTTTTTCGTATGAAAAAGTGATTTACTCATGAAATTAATCACACATCTATTAAGTATGAATATCAAGCTGTTCGAATTTTTTTTTTCTATGTACACAATGGCCGACGGCTAATATTTTCTTTTATCTTTTTTTAGGCGCTCTGCGACATGACATGTAGCATCCACAATTTTTTACCTAGAGAAGTACGTGAGGAATTTAAAAAATATTGTTTTATTCAAAAGTTGCAGGTATTTGAACTTAAGAATTGAATTTTCAGTGAAATGTGTCGTTATAACTGCTCATAAACTGCTCATAAAGTGAAAAGTTTTCGATTAATGAGAAATTCCGTCGTCCTTTTTCTGCGAAATGCAATTAGGAACATAACTTTTAAATTTGAAGTTAATCGAGTGAAAATTGTTGAAGTTATTTGTCACGCCAATTGGAAAAACCTGTCTCGAGAAGTTTCGAGTAGACGGCCATTATGTACATCGAAAAAAAATATAAATTTTCTAACAACTTGATATCCATACTAAATAGATGTGTAATTAATTTTATGAGTATATCACTTTTTCATACGAAAAAAATTGTTATATTCGCGCATGATTTTATACCCGTTACTGTAGCCTAAGGCCTTAAATCGAACGAGTTTAAGTTGAGCAATTGAATGCTTTACAACAAAACGTCATCGAGGGAGAAGTTCTGACGGGGTGCAAACGGGGTGAAGCGGTGTTTATACCGCGGATACCATTTATACCCAATAACTATCCGTTTCAATTCAAGCGAGTGCAGTTCCCCGCATCCGTCTGCTTTGCGGTGACGATTAGCAAATCGCAAGGACAAACGCTACGAGCGACTGGAGTCGATCTACGAACAGCCTGCTTCTCGCATGGTAGAAGCAACAGAGTAGAAACCTCCCTTGATTTAATTGTATTATTTTACAGACCTTTCGGAATACGGCTGTGAAAAGCGTTTAATGATACTGATTCAATTGGCCGAGTTATGGAAATTATAAGAAGTATGCTCGGGGAGCGCATTCAAGACGCAGCAACTTTGAAGAGAGATATACACCTAGATGGTCGAGGTCGAGGATTTAGAAGCTATGAACATTCCGTCGACCGTAGAAGACCTACACTATGGGCCTGGTATCGATGATTCCATGTTAGTTGACAAATTTCATGATTTATTCATTGCCAAATTTTCAAACGCGTTTTTCTCAAAACCACGTTTTTCAAATCGGTACCCAAAATTTCTCGAAAACCAATGAACCGATTGCCTTGAGGTTTTTTGTGGTTATTCTGTACACCATTATCTAGTACTTGTCATAGGATTTTTTTTCCGTTATTAGTTTTTGTTTTATAGGCAAAATAATAACTAATTTTTGGCCCAAAAATCACTATTTATGTTCAAACGTCCGCCATTTTGTCATAAATCGATATTTTCAAAGTCGGCTGTGATAAGTACTAGATTATAGTATCTAATTTGATAATCTTTTTGGTTTTTTTCAGATGATTTTTCAAGAAACGCCAATGGGTACCGTATACGCAGATTTTTTTACGACGCTCCAAAGATCGTACAATATTCCTGTATATTTTTGATATTTTTAAATAAAGAAAATTAAACATATTTTTGAATGAACATACTTTTAGATAATTAAAACCCCAATCCGAAATTCCAAATATTTTTCCTTGAAAAAATTCACAAAAATAACCTTTTTCCGGCTCCTAGGTGTATATCTACCCTTAAACGCGTTTTTCTCGAAACTATGCTTTTCAAATCGACAACCACGATATCTCAATAACGAACTGGCCAATTGAGATGCGATTTGCCATACACCTCGGCTAGACTGTTTTTTTAACGTTGGTAGCAGAATTGAGACGTAATCATTTTTTTACATATATACCGCGTTGAACGGTCAAATAGGAAAAATTGATAATCAAAATTTAGCAGCGTACTGCGCTTTGGAATTTTTTGTTGTTGCTTAATCTGGTACCAAACATCACAAAAGTACATGATGATAGACTTTTTTTAAGTTGTACATATTCATGAAGGATCAATAAACATAAGTACTTACTTTTTTAGTTTTAGTGACATTTTAAAAGTCACCTCAATGGCATGGTTATTCTGTCACATTATGAAACTGTCAGTCAAGTCACTTTTTTTTCTTTATAAATCTTTATCGATTGGAGCAGATCGTAAACAGTGAAAATTTAATTCCGCCTACCGTCTTGCGCTTTTTTCATAAGTCTAGAAACGGTCATGGAAACGATAAAGGAATATCATATTCCGTAAATCACGGTAAATAGATATGGGAGAAAGAGTTCCGAGGTACTGGGATCGGCTTTATGATATATACAGCGACCCCCATCTTTCATCAGATCACTCGCTCCGGGGCATGGACGAACGTACCGACTCAATGTATATTATTGAGAAAAGTACATCAGGTCTCGGCGAGGATTTTCTTTTTTTATTCTTTTTCAGTTCGAGGTACGATAGAAAGAGGTTGGAAGAAACTCCACTTTTTTTCTACCAACATCTTCGGTAGGAAGAAACAACGAATTTATTCGCGTCTGGTCAACCACGGACATTAATGGAGATCCAAATTTGTTTGAGCGATCGTGTTATTTATTTAGACACACAAGGAAACCGTTTCCAGTGTCGTTCAATTTTTGATATGTTATTTTTCATCGTAATGTAAGAGGCACGTATTTTTTTTATCTGCGGAAAACGGGTTTAAGGGGTGAAAATTAACCTTGAAGTTGGACACCCTTGGAATGACTTTTGCAGTTTCGTATATTTTCAATCAAGATATTTGATTGAAACCAATTGGAGGATGATGTTTATGTCGAATAATAAACAATGCACTTTTTTCAATTCCGAGGGGGTGAAGTAGTAAAAATATATAGGGGTTGAAAGTCGAAAAATTTGTACTACGTAAAAACATTTTTTTATATTTTGACGACATCAGTTGCATTTAAGAGGGCTAAAAAAATAATAGAAAATACGGGTTTTGCGTTTTTTCGAGAAAAAAAATCCGTTTGAGGGGTGACTACTACCCCTATATGCTACCATGTACGGTGTTCCGTTCCAATTGCCTTCGATTTGAGATATGTTATTTTTCATCGAAATCTAAGAGAACATTTTTTTATCTGCGGAGAAAAGTTTTTAAGGGGTGAAAATCACCCTTGAAGTTGGACACCCTCAGAGTGACTTCCGCATATTTTCAATCAAGATATTTGATTGAAACCAATTGGAGGATGATGTTTATGACGAATGATAAACAATGCACTTTTTTTAACGCTGGGGGGGGGGGTAAAGTGGTAAACATAAATAGGGGTTGAAGTCGAAAAGGTTGTATAACTTGTGAACTTTATATTTTAACGAAACTGATTACATTGAAAACGATTTTGTTCAAATATCGCGCAACAAAAATTGGCCGAGATATTCATGAGGAAAGTTCGACGCTAAGCAAACAAAGGCCACAGTAGTTTCGGCAACGAGCCGGACAGAGCGCGGGTTCGAATCCACGTTCAGGCAAGTCATTTTTTTCTAATTTTTTTTTAAGCGGAAAGGGGGTAGTTGAGATACAGCCTCTATATAACTCGTAGAATGGGTAGAAAAATAGGAAAATTTGATAAACAATGTTTAGCATGCTGCATTTTGGATTTTTTTTTCTGAATCTCGTACCAAGCATCACAACGCTCATGCAGATGAAGGATGTGATCGGTTTTTTTCGGTTTCCTATAATCTCCACAATACTGGTCGCCAATTTGGTCTGTTTTCTGCTCAAGGTTGTAAACAGAAGTACATGATAATATATTTTTACCACGTTTTTATTAACTCGCTTTCTTGTTTGCCTGTTTGTCTGTTCGGCACAAATTTGGCAATCGATTTTAAACTAACTTCCGAACCACGTTGGGATGGAGTGTAGGGAGTAGCTGTCAATGAGAAAACTCACGCAACAGTTCATGTTATTTGCAGTGCAATAAAATTGTTAGCGTCTTAGAACTGTTCTACTTGAACTATTCTTGCATCAATTATCTATTCCATGCGCCCCACGTTTTTCGTTTTAAATCTTACAAGTATTTTTATAGCTATTTAAAATTCACAATCGCAAATTTACAATCACAATCCACAATCGCAATTCACGACCACAATTCACAATCACAATTTACAATCACAATTCACAATCACAATTCACAATCACAATTCACAATCACAATTCACAATCACAATCACAATTCACAATCATAATTCACAATCACAATTCACAATCACAATTCACAATCACAATTTACAATCACAATTCACAATCACAATTCACAATCACAATTCACAATTCACAATCACAATTCACAATCACAATTCACAATCACAATTCACAATCACAATTCACAATCACAATTCACAATCACAATTCACATTCACAATCACAATTCACAATCACAATCACAATTCACAATCACAATTCACAATCACAATTCACAATCACAATTCACAATCACAATTCACAATCACAATTCACAATCACAATTCACAATTCACAATCACAATTCACAATCACAATTCACAATCACAATCACAATTCACAATCACAATTCACAATCACAATCACAATTCACAATCACAATTCACAATCACAATCACAATTCACAATTCACAATCACAATTCACAATCACAATTCACAATTGAACATCACAATTCATCATCACAAATTCACAAGTCACAATCACAAACAACAGGACAATCTGTATGGGGTAAGGAATTTGTATTGGGTTATACATCTGTATGGGACTAGGAGAAATTATTTTCTACCTTTTAGTCAGTTTTAAAAACGAGGTTTGAAATTTGTTTTTTGTACATATTTCTAGAGGATCTATAAACATGTACATTTATTTTTTTTGTCATTTTACTAGTTATTCCATTCTAAAAATCACCCCCAAAACAGCGCTCTGGATAAATACTGCCTTAATGTTTTATGCACGTGAAAAATTGTACTTTATCGTTTGCTATTGAATCATTAGACGTCTGTTAGTTATAAGTTTAGTCCTCTCAAAACCTGCCAAGATTATTTTTTATCGAAAAAAGACGGAAAAATGTTTGCCAGACAAAAATCCTGAGCCTTTCGAACATTGTTTATATTAATTGTAAAAATCGGCCGGCGTACAGCGTACCTCAAAGAAAACTCCGTGATAAAAATATCACGACACGCGTGTTGATAACGAGAGATTTATTAACCGTAAAGGAATTAGCGATTACCCTATCTACCCGGAAAGCGTAGTCGACCATCCGTTAAAAACGTTTACTGTCCGCTCTCCCGTGCCATATTTTTTCCCTCACAAAGGAAAATACCCTTCTTCGAACGTTTATTTCAGAACATATAAAAAAATACAAAAAAAAACAAAGAAGAAAGCTAGCGGGAGCAAATAGGCCGTCGATTATCAGGTGGTTGGTTTAGCTACGAGCCTGCAGTGTGGCGAGGAAAAAAAACCGGCTATGATCATCCGAGCATGGTGCAATTTTCTCTGTGTATTCACCCCTGTCACACTCTCGTTCGATCCTCATGCTACATTAGTCTCGTGTCATTATACAAGTTGGCTTTCTAACGAGCCATCGAAGCGACCCCCGATGAGCCCGACGAAAAGCTCACGCTCGCCTCAGCCTCGGCAAAGCACGTGTGTAAGAGCCGGAGCATATCAAGGGCTACTTAAGCGACCCCTGAACGAACTTCAGCCACGACCGGTGCTCGTAAAAAAAATACATACAGCGATTTGTTTTCTGAATCGAAAAAAGAAATACAATTCACACTGGCGTGAATAAATTTCATTTATTCAATTAGTTATATATGTTGTTGGGGTCGTTTGGGTTAATAATTGGTGTAAATAAATTTCATTAAGGGGTTAGGCTACTCTAGCGGCCGAAAAAATAGGCTTTTTGGGGATTTTTTTCAAAAAAATTACAACATATGTCGAGATTGCAAAAAAGGGTGTTTATCATACATATCAGTGACTGTATACAATAATTTTTTTGAAGCGATTAATTTCAAAATGGCGGCTGTGCAGCGTTTATCTCAAAACTGCATTTTTTAACCCTTCGAGTGCACACTGGGTCGTTTTCTCCCAGTGATTTTTTTCCTGTAAGTACATACTTTCCAACGTATGCCCCACTTTGAAAGAATGATTTGACATTTAATTTTTGTTTTCGTCAAAAAATAAATTTAGGTCCATAAAATATGGATAATCTACTACAAAAAACGTCTCTACAAAAAAAATGCATATTTACCGGAATACAACGATTTGAAAAACGCCTTCGGTCAGATTGACCCAAGATGCACCTATAGGTTGGCGGCGGAGGTGTGCACTCGAAGGGTTAAGTTGGCCGAAAATATAACTCAGACAATTTTCAACCGATTCACTTGAAATGTTGAATATATCTTGAAAGATACATTGTCTATGGAAGTACGTAAAATTTTTTTTTATACTGCATAGTCCATTTGTTATTAACAATCTGACGACTTTTTAGGCAAGTTCTTCACCGTCTAAAAATTTGCCTAAAAAATCGTTGATATCAAATAAACTATGCAATATAATAAAAAATCCTCCGTACTTCCATAGACAATGTATTTTTCAAGATATATTCAGTTTTGAGATAAACGATGCACAGTCGCCATTTTGAAATTAATCGCTTCAAACAAAATTATCGTATACAGTCACTGATATGTATGATAAACACTCTTTTTTGTAATCACGATTTATTTTGTAGTTTTCCTGAAAAAAAATCCCCAAAAAGCCTATTTTTCGGCCTCTAGAGTGGCTGCCCTGAGCAGCCTCCTGAAAGTTTCGAGTGCGGAATTTTCATATAAATTGTCTACTTACGATCATTCGGTGATGCCAGGCCCATGTTTATAATCGTCTATACTATCGGATAATGCAAAAAAAAACGTTTTTTTGAAAAAATGTCATTTTGATGGATCGTACTATGCTCGTTGTCGTATTTGGTATGATTGTTATTATCAGTTGCAGCACGTTTTTATTTATGCGGGCGACGATAGCGTTGCTACGTCGACACGTGGCTGTGAACTCAACGGTCTCTTGAAAATAATTATGTACTCTCCGAACAAGAGGGTTTCGTTTGTGGAAAAAAGTTGCGGGGCGAGCAAGGGCGGACGAGCAGTAGTTTAATTTAGGTCAGACAAAATACGGCCTGGAGGAATTCATTATGCAACGAGCCACATGGCGATTCCGAATGCAAATACGGATGGATGACAGACACGTGCAAATGTCTTTTCAATCAAGTTAAGGGGCTACACCAGTGTGACACTTTTAAAAAATCCATTTTTTTGCCTTTTTCGACAGTTTATACTTTCAAGAATATGAGATGAGATTTTTATACTTTCAAGATTTTTATACTGTTGAGAATATGAAATGAGATTTTTCAAATTTGCTGACATTGTAACTCAAAGAGCAATTATCCGATTGACTTGAAATTTGAACTGAGTACTCTTGAATATATTTACTCTACAATGACGTAGGATATTTTTGATTGGATGAAAATTAACGATTTGGCATTGAAAGAAACGACCATTTTATAGGCAAGAAAACAGCCTTTTTCATAACTACGCCATTTTGTTAGATTTTGATATTTTTCGAAAATCCTACGTCATTGTACAAGAAATACCTTTCAGTTTAACGACATTTTTTCCTTTTTCGGTTTCAGCTACTCAATCGGCCGGAATCATGTCAGCAGTGGAGGAACTTTTTTTAGCGGCTCTGAAGGCAGCGCATAAGTCGCTTGAATCTCAATATTTTTTTTCCATAAAAAAATTATGTAATATAGGTCAAATATAGCCAAATATATGCTGAATTTTCCGAAATATTTAATTGGGTACTTTTCTTCCAAAAAATTCCCGAAAATTACCCAAATTTTCAGCGTTCACACTGGTATAGCCCCTTAATGCATGTTTCGTCGGGAAGAATTTCGTGGTACGGAATACAAACAAGGGAAATTGGAGAAAAATTAAAGGTTTTCAAAGGGCCACAAGCCTATGCGAACGCAATAGGGGGGGGGGGGGGGGCTTGAACGGAAATTAGAATCGACCCTCGTAGGATTTGCGTTATCTAGTAATGGCATATACATTAACCGCAAACGGCCCCCTCCAGTAAAGCTTTATGAAGAAAGTTCCGGGGTTGCTTCCATCGAAGAGATAAAAAAAGGACATCTTTATCATTCTGTATAAAAAAACAATCAAGATAACAATCTAGAATTTTTGCATGTTCTTATTTAGAGCTTTAATTCAAAAAATGGTATGATTATTCAGTTTATAAAAATAGCGAAGGAGAGAGAGTGATGTGTTTTATTGGTTTCTATTGGAGTGATGGTATTTATGTCGGCTCTTTCAAATGCTCTGGAAGTGAGTTTATAATATTGTGATGAATTATGAAAATTAAAATCGCATCTCAAATGCATTTACGGAGGAATTAAAAAATCTCAATTTTTTTCATGTTTTTTAAATTTTGTTACTACAATCTCTCTTCCAAACATTTTGGCGCAAAGAAAACTGAAAAATTCGCAAAAGTGAGCTCAGGAGGAACGCTTTTTGGATGCAGACAAGAGACGCGTTTTTCTCGAAACAGCATTTTGTACTAGTTTTGCCGCGATAACTCAAGAACGATTGAAGATATCGCCTTGATTTAAAAAAAATGAAGATATCGACTTTCTCTTCAAAATGAACCGACGTCTATGTAAAAAAAATCAATTTATTATTATTGTTATTACAACAAATGTCATCTGTGTTTGTATTTTTTTCAAATGGCAGCCGCCATTTTTAAAATTTTTATGGTTTTTCGAAAATTTAAGGTTCAGTCTGTGGATGGACCCCTGAAGACAATGGCGTTTGGGAATTGCCAAAAACTTGAACCGGCCACTCGGAATCGTGGCAATGAGGGAGCAGTGCATGAGACGCATGGTCTTCTTTATTCGCCTATATCTCCCTTAAATATTTATATTTTTGAACCCTCAACCACTGAATTTAATAGCCAAAACAACCCTTCGGTTGGTTTTTGGTAAAAAAAAATCACGGATACACTTTAAACATATCTTTATAAGTCTGCATAATTAAAATTCGAAAAATATGAAATTAAATCTTTTCAGCTTTTTCTTGAGGGATGTTCTCACTTTAGACGCTAAAAAAAGGCTATTTTCATTAATTTTCCTGATAGGTTTATGTTATAGGTATTGATATAAAATTTTAGTGCCATATTTCGTCTATATACCATTATACATACATTTAATAAATATAATTACATTTACATGTAATATAGATTTAATAAATACACTTTCGAAATACATTTTTTTGAAAATTATATTTTCACCACTATTTATAGACGAAAATGGTAGTTAAAATAATGTCCTAAAAAAATTGTAGGTCTGCGCTGTTGATGAAATCTCGGAGATGGATCATCCGAAACAAAAAAAATCAAACGGTTTTCGATTCAGTATGTTAATGGTCATAGCGCATATCATACGATTTATTATATATGCAAAAATAACAAAATGGCGGACATTTTTCAAAAATAAAAACACAAAAAACGTGATTTTTTCACCGTTTTTGGCAAAAAAAAAAGTAAATATCAAAATTTTAAAAAAATCTTTATATGCGCTATAGCTATAGTTGTAAAGAATATGTTTGTTTGGGTTACATAAATACATGAAATTTTTTTGTGTATTGATTAATTGCAGCAATTTTTATATCAATAGCTATAATATAAACCAAAAAAAAAATTCATGGAAATAGCCTTCTTTTAATGTCTAAAGTGAGAAGACCCCTTAAGCTGCTTATGCTCCCACGAAATACGGCCTTTCGCGAACGGAATACCTCAAGTGATGTTCCTTGTAAACTGCTGCTTCCAAAAATCTTTGACATTGTTGGGAACAAAAGAAAAGACAGTAAGTATTTAAGACTGCATATAAAATACTGTATGGGTAACACGAAAGACCCTAGCATACTTGAGGGGTTAGGCCACTCTAGAGGCCGAAAAAATCGGCTTTTTGGGGATTTTTTTCTTCAGAAAAATTACAAAATAAATCGAGATTACAAAAAAGGGTGTTTATCATACATATCAGTGACTATATATAATAATTTTTGGGAAGCGATTTTTCACTTACCAAAAATTTGCCTAAAAAATCGTCAGATAATTGTTAATAATGAATGAACTATGCAATATAAAAAAAAATCCTACGTACTTCCATAGACAATGTATTTTTCAAGATATATATGAAATTTCAAGTGAATCGGTTGAAAATTGTCTGAGTCATGTTTCCGGCCAACTTAAGGCGTTACCCCCACTTGTAGCGCAAAAAAAAGGCCTTTTTCATAATTTTTTTTAAAGAAAACTACAAAACTTTTTTAATCGATCAATATACCATCTTAAAGAACACATCTTGAAGAACTTTCAGTAATTTTTTTATTGAAAAATATTACATTGTTTAGTGGCAAATGGCCGTCAATGAAGTAATGTTTTTATATACACGGTTTGCGGTGACCAACATTGCGGCGAAGTGGATCATCTGAAAAAAAAATGCGGATGGATTTAGTCAAATATAAGTATAAACTAGTCTTTAATCGAAGGATTTTAAAACATATTCATTTTTACAAAATGGCGGACAGTCAAAGTTAATGGTTCGATTTTAACGAAAAAAACGGCCGTTTTTTGGCTATAAAACGGCCATTTTTTTTCGAAAAAAAAAATCGAACGATTAAAGACTACATTTTTATGTATTAAATAAGCCTGCAAAATTTCAAGAAGATCGGTTCATTAGTGTTCGAGTAATCTTGGTTACCGACTTCAGAAATGCCATTTTGAGAAAAACGCGTTTAAAGTTTCTCTTTCAACGCTCATATCTCAGTCAATTTTGTTCGGATCGACTTGAAATTTTCAGGACATATTCTCAGACACTTATACTTCAAAAAAATGCAAAAAAAAATCGATTTTTTCAAAATCGCAAGTGGGGGTAACCCCTTAAAAAATGCAGTTTTGAGATAAACGCTGCACAGCCGCCATTTTGAAATTAATCGCTTGAAAAAAAATTATTGTATACCGTCACTGATATGTATGATATGTATGCCGATGCAGTAGACGTCAATGGGATGGCTCTAGATGCTTCTAGCGTTAGCAATTATCAAAATGTTAATATTTCCTTTGCACCACACGTCCTTTAAACATCAAAGGGGTGAAAAACGTAAAAAAAAAATGATTTTTTTAGTTTCTAGACCGGAGTCTCCTCTTAATTTTCTGCTGGAACGATTTACGTCGTCATAGCATATGTTTTCGCAACCCCTCGGACACACTTTTTTGCCACCCTTGTCAATGTTGCCCCCTAGTAACATGTTCGTCAAGAATATATACTAATAAAAGAACATGTCCTGACTGTTACATCAACGCCGAGCCAAAATCGCTGAAGATAATTACATGAAGGATTTTTCGAAATTCAATCCTTAAGGGGAGCAAAGAATTGGCATTGGCTTCGGAATTGTTTGGAAATTTTAAAGAATCTGGTCGGTTTTACTTGGATTTTGGCATTCGTACTTCTTGATACAATTAATGAAACACGTATTTCAGCGCTTTCAGAAATTCAACCCCTGAGGGGAGAAAGAGGGTTGCAAAGTTTGTATGTAAAATAAAAAAATCTGGTGAAAAGATTTATTTGAAACTTCGTATTAAAGCTCTTCAACACAATTAACAAAACACGTATTTTAGCGTTTTTCGAAATTCAACCCCCAAACGAAAGGGGGTGGCAAAGTTTGTACGGAAAATAAAAAAATCGGGTCAGATTCACATGAAACTTTGTATTACTGCTCCTAGACACAATTAATGAAATTTCAGCGTTTTCGGAAATTCAATCCTTAAGGGGGAAGAGGGTTGTAAAGTTTGTATGGTAAAAGAAATATCTGTTCAGATGTACTTGAAACTTACAAGGAACACCACTTTGGTGTCCTTCTCCGATTTGGTTGAAACTTTTTTATGTGGAAGAGCATCGAAAACTAAGAGACACGTATTTCTTTTTATCGGCGGAAAAACTATTTTAAGGGGTGAGACGCACCCTCAAAAATGGGGATGTTTTTCGTTTTTCGTCGATAACGTTTTAACGGTAGGAGATATAAAAAAATTTAAAATTGCAACAATGTTTATTTTTTTGTGTACGTAACGTTATCGACGAAAAACGAAAAACACCCCTATTTTCGAGGGTGCGTTTCACCCCTTAAAAAAGTATTTCCGCCGATAAAAAAAAATACGTCTCTCAGTTTTTGATACTCTCCCGCATAAAAAAGTTTCAACGAGATCGGAGGAGGACACCAAAGTGATGTTCCTTGTTAGTATTAAGGGGCAATACCAGTGTGACACTTTTAAAAAATCGACTTTTTTGCCTTTTTCGAGAATATGAGATGAGGGTTTATACTTTCAAGATTTATACTGTCAAGATTTTCATACTTTAAAGAATATGAAATGAGATTTTTCAAATTTGCTGACATTTTAACTCAAAGAGCAATTATCCGATTGACTTGAAATTTGAACTGAGTACTCTTGAATATATTTTCTCTACAATGACGTAGGATATTTTTGATTGGATGAAAATTGACGATTTGGCATTGAAAAAAACGACCATTTTATAGGCAAGAAAACAGACTTTTTTTCATAACTACGCCATTTTGTTAGATTTTGATGTTTTTTGAAAATCCTACGTCATTGTACAAGAAATACCTCCCAATTTAACGACATTTTTTCCTTTTTCGGTTTCAGCTACTGAATCGGCGGAAATCATGTCAGCAGTGGAGGACCTTTTTTGGCGCCTCCGAAGGCAGCGCACAAGTCGCTTGGATCTCAATATTTTTCTATAAAAAAATTATGTAATATCGGTCAAATAAAGCCGAACATATTCTTAATTTTCCGAAACAATTAATTGAGTGCTTTTCTTCCAAAGAATTCCCGAAAATTACCCAAATTTTCAGCGTTTACACTGGTGTAGCCCCTTAATGCTCTTCAACACAGTCCTAGGTGTTCCTTAATGAAACATTTCGGGAGCACATTTCCTTAAGGCGGGAGCCTAAATTAGAAGGTTCCAAAAAGTGTTTTTTCAGGATTTTTTTGAGAAGGGAAAAAACAGGTGAGCCCAGTAAACATTGAGGTATCTTTTCATGTATATTTGAAATGTATAAAAAAAATGTCAGCATGAAACAATAAATGACTGCAGATTTATCAGCCTGTGCGTCTTGCCGCTGCAGTCCCCAATCAGCGGGAAAGATGCAGCTCGTAATTCTTTACTGAACTAAATAAACCAATAAAATTTCCAATTGTCATATATTTTTCTTCTGCGTGAATTTTAAAAAATCTGAAAAAATCGTAGAATTATAACTGTTCTCTGGTTTGAAAAAAAAAATGTCTTAAAAAACACTTCAACGTGCTATAAAAATCATTTAAAAATATTTTTCAATGACTTTTTTAATTCACTAAGAAGAGATTTTCATACTGAAGAAAATAGACTTTGGTTTGATTCAATAGGTCGTTTAGTTATTTTGCTATCAAGCCCGCCAGTTTGGAAAAATCGTGAAAATGAAAACTGGAGAAAACGCGCTCCAAAGTTTTCAATGGGAGGAAATATCAATCGCTTCTCTGCTTTTGATCTTGTATCTTCGAAAATATTCGCAAATGGCCTCTGTAACTTTGTAAATATATTCTTGGATAGTTTATCTATAGATTCAAGTAATGAAATTTTTTTTTTCGTACTTTCCAATTCAGGCTCCCGCCTTAAGGAGCATTTCATATAGGTTACGAACGAGGGAAAAAATAAACATCTGAAAATATCACCATTCTCTATAAATTGATCATTTTATTTGACACGCGAACATTTCTCTTCGCGTGATCGGCTTTTCCATTCCTTTTTCCACGTTATACATGTAATTGCCATAGTAATAACATAGTTACATTATTTTTCACATTATTGATATTTAAAGCTAATATTTACAAAGTCAATCTAGTATCTAGATTTACGACGCGCTATCAATTCGTTAACGAATACACGTAATAGTCGAATACTCGTATCACTAAATAGTTCTCGTTGAATGAAACAAGTGATTTTTTTTGCTCGACTAACGATATAATTTTTCAAATTATACGTCGACCGTATCTAAAATCGACTTGTAATTGCATTTGAATTTCGCTAACGATACTTCATTTGTATAAGACTGCTTAATGTCATCGTTACGACTCCCGATTAATTTTCTCGTTCATTCCCTTCACATTTAATTCACTATGCACCATAAGCCAGCACCATTCGTGTAACGCAACTCATAGCCTCGTCGCTGCACCTTTCGCGTGCGTTTTTCTCGTTCTTAGTACCCAAAATGAAATCGTTATCGATCCATCAAGTGTTCCAATACAACGTATGTATTTGAATATGAAAAAGACTCTTTGGAATGGCAAGATTTTTAAATGAATCGCGAAAAACGTCGGACGGCATGTGGCAACGAATATTTAAGGGGTTATATACAGTTAAAATTTTCGAAAAATCGATTTAAAAAAAAATCGTCATGTACACATATTTAAGCACACACACGGAAAATGTCAATCTGGCGAATTTTCTCGAAGTTGCACGCATATTTGTAATGACGTGTCAGAGCGTTCGAAAGTTCTTTTGAAACTTTAAACGCGTTTTTCTCAAAACTGTGTGTTTTAAAGTCGGTGAGCAAGATTTCTCGGAAACGGCTGAACCGATCAGTCTCAAATTTTAACACAATCTTTTCAAGTATATTTTTTAGTAATTAATGGAAGGTTTTTTGTCACCAATAAATATTTTCCATTTTATGAACAATTTAAGGCCTACATTTTTGTCAGAAATCGATTTTTTTAGAAGCCGCCATGTTGTCAAAAATTATTATTTTGCTTATTCCTTCGATCAATTACAAGATAATCTATTATATTGACGAAATATTTTTGGTCTTTTTCATTTTAGATGATCCACTCCAGAGATATCGTGCTCACCGCAAGACGCCTCTTTTTAGTGGGGCTCCCGGAGATCAGCTATAGCAGCTTTCAAAATAATTATTTTTACAAATAAAAAATGATAAAATGCCGTTAAAAGTTACCATAATATGTGTACAAATTTTTACGTTAATAGATTTAAAGGTCTTCTCAAGAAAAATTCTTGAAAAATCGATCTTTTTGGGCATCCTGACTGTATATAACCCCTTAAGGGGTCTTCTCACTTTAGACGCTAAAAAAGGCTATTTTTTTCATCAGTTTATATTATAGATATTAATATAAAAGTTGTTACATTTAATAAATACACTTTCGAAATACATTAAATTTAATTTATTTATTTAATTAAGTCACTATTTATAGACCAAAATGGAAGTTAAAAAAATGTCCTAAAAAAATTGTACGTCCGCGCTGTTGATGAAATCTCCGAGATGGATCGTCCGTAACAAAAAAAATCGAATGGTTTTAGATTCAGTATGTTAATGGCCATAGCGCATATCATACGATTTTTTATATATGCAAAAATAACAAAATGGCGTGCATTTTTTGAAAAAAAAACCATGTTATTTTTCACCGTTTTTGGCACAAAAATAGTAAATATCAAAATTTAAAAAATTCTTGATATCCGCTATAGATATAGTTGTAAAGAATATGTGGTTAAAATTTCATAAGGATCGGTTCACTAGTTTCGAAGATTTTATCAACAAGCCGTCCAAAAACGTTGTTTCGAGAAAATCGCGTTTAAAGTTTGTTTGGGTTACATAAATGCATACATTTTTTTTCAATGTAATTCGAAAGTGTATTTATTAAGTGTATCAACTTTTAGATCAATATCTATAACATAAACCTATTTAAAAAAATTAATGAAAATGGCCTTTTTCAGCACCTAAAGTAAGAAGACCCCTTAATGCAAGAAAATTCTCTATTACGACTTAGAAAAAAAAATAAAAAAAAATCGCTTATTACCTTCGACTGCTCTTTGCGTTTGTATCGCAAGCCATTTATCCTGCAATAAAGTTCTCTCGAATTAAGGGGGTATCCCTCTCGGGAAACTTCGAAAAATCGTTTTTTTTTTGCTTATTGTTATAGTGTGAACTTTCAATAATATTTTAAGACCAACCGGAGCCAGAAATTCTGAAAATTGACGGAGTTACACCGATTTTAGTGGAACAGCGTGCGATCCGTCGACTTTGATCGCGATTATCTCGAAACTACATATCTTGACACGGTGGGATTGACATCTTGAGTAACTTTCACACTATTGACTTCAATTTATCCATTGGCGTTCAGCCAGCAGTAATTTTCGGTTCACGATCGCATTTTTCAATTGGACGAACCACTTGTTAATAACAATGACTTCAGCGTGCTGTTTTTTTCAAGAGAAAAATGTGGTTTTCTTTGGAGAAGCTGTCATTTTTCGTTTTGTTTCGAAATTTCGAAAAATGGATCGTGAACCCATAGCCAGTTGGATATATTTGAAGGAAACATTTTTTGCTTTCGTTTCAGATTACATTTGAGCCTGGTAGAGAACCCGCCGGTTCGGGCCTCGCCGCTGGAGGACTGCAACGCCAACTGCAGCATCACGAACACTTTGAAAGATTTTCTTCCGAAAAAATTACATTGTAACCATAAACATGTGTACAACATGCTGGAAAAAAATTAATTTTTTCCAACCAATGTGTTACTGGAAAAAAAAATCATCATTCTGACCCTTCGAATTGGGCTTTCAGAGAGGGATACCCCGTTGAACAATACATCATTCTCCATTGGAATGAATTTCGGTCAGCGCGAATTCGGCGTTTTTTTTTCGGCAATACGTTGTCGAGAAAATTAACATCGACTCTGATATAAAATGACTAGATGGACGCGGATACTCTTCTGATGAAGCGTGTCCGCGTTTGACATTCGCGCATTTGTACGAACAAATTCTCGCTGTCAATGGCCCTAGTATGAACTCGCCGTCAAATGGCCCTAGTATGAACGTCGACGAATCAACTTTATTTCCACTTCACTAACAACCAGCAGCAGTTTGTTTTTTCTCATCAACGGTCGCAAGATTTTTCCTTCAGACAACATTTTTCCATTTTTGACAATCGCACAATCAATGAGTGAAATACGAAAAAAGAATGTGCGTGTTTTTTTTTTGTTCCTCGTGCGACATTTTCCCGATTTTTCGAAAATACTTTTATTTTTCGTTGTCGCTCGTCGTCACATTGTGTGCGTGTGCTTCGTGATTGAGCTCATTTTTTTCCTCCGTCAAAGGAATATTTACAAAGCGGCAAAAAAATCGACTCCAATTAAAAGTAGTAGTGAATTCGTATAAGTAGATGTGTGTGTGCGTGTGATATTTACTTATCGACGTGAATAAAATGATAAAACATTTCCGGCAAATTTGGCAGTTCGTGGTCATTACGACACAATTGTCAAACAATGATTATGCGCGTGATTATCCGTACACGATTGCTGATCATCGATTTGCGCAAGCTTTCTGTTCTTTCTATCAGCTACTTTACCCTTAAATTATCACAGGATCCGAGCGATCTTTTGGGTTTGTTTTGTGTGTACGTGTACGTGGGGGCGTGTCTGGCTTCATGTGTATTGTGTGTATGTGTACGATACAAATTTTAGCTCGGAACTGGATGCTTGCGAGAGATGAGCACCTTAAATTATTTTTCAAAATTACGTTTTTTTTACTTTGACGATATTTATTTTTTAATTATGATTTTTGATTCTTGTCATCTTTCGAATGTTTGAATCGTTGTTCTTTCCCCCTTTGAAATTCGACGCGATTACCGCTTTCGTAGAAAATATTGAGAGAATACTCAAACGGTGATTTCGAAAGCAATTTAGTGTGCTCATCCCTGTTTTACAGCGATTATTTATATTTCAGGAACTATAGATTATTGTATTGTTATTATTATATATATATATATACTATTGGCGAAAAGTTTCCGGACAAAAATGGAAAAAAGTTCTGGAACAATTTTTTATGCCACTGCGCCGATAGTTGACATACATGAATTTAATAAACGGCATGTTAAAGGGGAGAAATTCACCTTCATGCAGTTTTTTTTTAACTTTTTACTATTTACTATTTTTTTACTATTTGAAACGACCATTTTTCGCTTTTATTTGTTTCTCTGGTGGTAGACCCTGTTTACAGACGAATTTGTTTTTATGCATTTCTTTAATCGGAATCATAAAGGGGGAAGCTCAAATTTCAGTTTTGTTTTTTTATGCCTCGTACGATTTTTTTTTTCTAGAGATATTTTGATGTTTTTTGTTGTGAAGAGACAATTTGAAAAATAACCTGTAACGCGAAAACGACAAGGATTCAAGTAAAACCTCAAGACAGTAAAAAATTGATTTGGTTTTCGTTGAGTTCGCGAGAATTTTTTCAGATTGTTTTTTCGAAATAAATTTTTTCACCTATTTACGGTAAAAAATCAGATGATTTGATTATGGGAATTTGAGAACTAAAAACTATAAAATTTTAACGGCGTAAAAAATTTCCAAAAAATTCTCGCGAACTCTACGAAAGCCAATTCGACTTTTTTACTTTGTTGACGTTTTCCTTGAATCCTTGTCGTTTTTGCGTTACACGTTATTTTTCGAATTGTCTGCTTTAAAAAAAAAAACAAAATATCTTTAGAAAAAAAATCGTATGAAGCTAAAAAAAACAACATTGAAGCTTGAGCATCCCTCTTTATGAAGCCCGTCACAGAAATGCATTAATTTTTTTTTGTCTGCAAACGGGGTCACCAGAAGAGGAACAAAAAAGGCGAAAAATAGTCGTTTTCGAAAAAGGATACAAGCCGTAAAAAAGAAAGTAAAAAATGTTGTAAAAAAACGGTATGAAGGCGAATTCCTCTCCTTCAAAATGCCGTTTATTAAATTACTTTATGTCAACTATCGGCGAAATGGCATAAAAAATCGTTGCGGAACTTTTTTGAATTTTTGTCCGGAAACTTTTCGCCGGTAGTGTATAGATATAGATAATAGATCATTAATATTCAGTACCAGTCAAACGTTTTCGATCACTTTGGACAGTTGCAAAATTTTTGATCACTCGATAATTGCAGAATTATATTAGAATAATATAATTCATTTTATTTTTTGTTTTCGGAAGATACTATATAGTTATGTAAAATAAATTATATTATTCTAATACATTTTTTGCGATTATGCAAAGTGATCGAAAACTTTCGTCCGGTCCTCTATGTATAGATGGGGTTTTCAGAAAAGGGGGTTTGATTGTTGAGAAAATGTCGAATACTCGAATTCGATTTGTAATCTCGGTAATACTCATTTTCTGTCAAGATTCAACAAAATGGTGCAGCCGAAAAATACAATATAAAAACTCCCCGTTCAAAATCTTTCGTCGAAATGGTTGTTTCAAATTTGGAGGGCTGCGAAACGTAACATCTCGTTGAACAGTTCTCCAACCCACATGGAACTCCCCTTATCAAGAATTGAAGTGACACTGCCTTTTGAGTCGTAAAATGATTGAAGAAGATACTAGATATATTGACTATTCCAAAGGACATTGAAGGTTTTCCGTTCGATTGAATTGTCGATAACATTTCAAAAGATTCGAAGCTAACGGAGACTTTACACACTTTTTTCTGTAAATCAAGAATACAGATTCCTCTTTTACTTTTTTTGTACGAGTGTTTTGTAGACTCTGGTTTAAGGGATCATAACAGTGTAAAATTTTCAAAAAATCGATCTTTTTTGCAAAAATTCCGCACTCGAAACTTCAAACGCGTTTTTTTCGAAATGTCGTTTTTCCAAAACGGTGTACACCCTCAAAGAATTCTCAAGCTATCCGTCTTAAATTTTGACACAACATTCTTCACGCCATTTTTTATCTTGCTATGGAAGCTTTTTTTTTAATCTTCATATTTTTTTAAACCGCCGCAATTTTACCAATTTTTTTTAATCTCCATAGCAAAATAGCGACTATCATACTGATTAATAATCATCATAAAAATTTTGTTTCAGATAATATCGACGCTGCTTACGAAAAGTAGCACGATTCGAAGTTCTTCCGAAAACTAGCATGATTGATTTTCACTGTAAAAACTAGTGTAAAAGGAGTAAGTTTAAAACCTTAAGGATCTAATCGCTCGTACAATCTATCGAAAAAGAGTTTTGGCGAGAATTTAAAGTCCTTCGGGCTCAGGTAAAAATCTGGAAAAATAAACCATTAGCATTTTTTTTAATATGACAATTTTTTGCGCAATGACATTTTAATTTTATACTCGTTGCTTTTATCAACATTTTGATAATAATTATCAATTAAAATCCATAGTGGTAATTTTTATTAAAAAATAATATCGAAATTGTAAACATAATGAAATATTTATTGTGATTTTCTATTAAAAAAATAACGTTATTGAAAATATCATTCAACATATTTACTGTAATCTTACAGATGGTTATCGTCGAATATGTTTGGAAAATCTTGCTGATGTTCGATCGGAATGGAACCTCTATCAAGCATGGCCTGTAAATATTTTTTTCTCAGTGCAAGAGGCAATTTTTTATCTGACGTCTGTTTTAATTGGAACATTCGAACATCATCCATGGTTTTGTTTTTTTTGTAAAAATTTTCATGTCTCGTCCTTCTTGGTCAAAATCATAATTAACGTGGATTGTTTCGACGTAAGGTTGAATAGATATTTCCCGAATACTCGCAATTTTAATTGAAGTCCAATTAAAATTTTTCGAGAGGTCTAAAAAATCATAAATTTCCGATTGCGGTCAAAGGAATTGGAGTAAAAAAATAGAGGCAAGGCGTTAAAAAGCATGGAAGAAAAGTCGGAAACAATTCCAGTGTTACTGAAACATGTTAATTTTCGCGGTGAATATCGAAATTTGCTTCTTTTCGTGGTGAAAGCCGAAACGTGGTAGTTTTCGTATCGGAAGCCGAAAATGCTAGTTTTCGCGGTGATATCAAACTTGTTTTCGTAAGAGTTCTGAAACATGCTACTTTTCGTAAGCAGCGTCGATATATACGGCCACAACCGTGTACACCGTGAGGACTCCTTTTTTCGAAGACATCTTCAACCGTTCCAAAAAAAGGTAAAAAAAATAAAAAAGGACGTTTAAAAAAATTTTTTCCGTTCTTCACGAGTGCTTTGATGTGACATAAAAAAATCAGATTGCCTAGCGTATTTTAACGATGGAAAAAAATTTAATTAATTTAAAATATTGAAATTTTTTTTTAAATTAATTCAAAATATTGAAAAAAATATATTTTGAAATTAATTTTAAATATTGAAAACAAATATATTTTTTGAGCCATTAGACTATAATGATCC
This sequence comes from Ophion ellenae, assembly GCA_963210295.1. Lineage (NCBI taxonomy): Eukaryota > Metazoa > Arthropoda > Insecta > Hymenoptera > Ichneumonidae > Ophion > Ophion ellenae. The sequence continues at coordinate 2,882,771 of OY723385.1, read as the reverse complement.
CTTAAAGAAAATTATTTTTTTGGTGCCACTGACGAGGAACATCCCTCAGGTGACACCCTCCGATTTTGTTGAAATTTGGATATGTTATAAAACACCGAAAAATAAACGATGCGTATTTTTTTACCGGCGGAAAAACGGTTTTAAGGGGTGAAACGAACCCTCGAAAATAGGGGTGTTTTTCGTTTTTCGTCGATAACGTTATCGTTCTTATCTCCAATGTATAGTGCACAAAAAAATAAACATTCTTGCAATTTGAAATTTTTTAATATCTCGTACCGTTAAAACGTTATCGATGAAAAACGTAAAACATCCCCATTTTTGAGGGTGCGTTTCAGCCTTTAAAACCGTTTTTCCGCCGATAAAAAAAAATACGTATGGCTTACTTTTCGGTGCTTTATAACATATCCAAATTTCAACAAAATCGAAGGGTGTCACCTGAGGGATGTTTCTTGTGAGATCATCGCACCGAGTATTTTCACATCCCCACACACACACCTACGAGCGCTGGCACGCACACGCACATATACAAGTGGCGGGCTACAATGCACGCGATCTTAAGGGGGGATTGTCTTTTTTTTTCGCAAAATTTACCGCTTTTTGGGAATTTTTTTGTGAAGAAAGTATACAACGGAATTCTTGTGAAACTTTGCATATAGTCTGTTTACTACATACAAAAAAATTTTTAAACAATTTCATCAAAAAATCCGCCTCCCACCCCCCTCGACGCGCGATGGTCCTTTTTTGATGGTGTGCACGATTTCTCAAAAACTATTCAACCGATTGCCCTCAAATTTGGACAGAATGCTCAGCTGACATCCTTTTATCGTTTGATGAAGCAAAAAAGCAATACGTTTAATACTTTTTTATTTATAACAAAAAATCGATCAATTTTTTTCGAAAAATCGATACTTCAAGTTCAAAACGTCACCAAATCGTCAATTTTTTTTTCCCCTTCATCGAACGATAGCTATATGTGTCTAAAGTAAAATGCTTTTTGGGTTTTTGTTGCAGGATGAACGTGAAGGCTGTAATCGTGCACACCATCAAAAAAGGACCATCGCGCGTCGAGGGGGGTGGGAGGCGGATTTTTTGATGAAATTATTTAAAAAAATTTTTGTATGTAGTAAACAGATCAATAAAACTATATGCCAAGTTTCACAAGTTTTCCGTTGTATACTTTCTTCACAAAAAAATTCTCAAAAAGCGGTAAATTTTGCGAAAAAAAGACAATCCCCCCTTAAATCGCACCTACACGATAAAATGTGCTCCCACACTTACTCGTCACTCAAATGCAGTCTAACAGAGCCACAAACGCAGAGCGGATAAGAAAGGGAGAGAAAAAAAACATAACGATCTCTCGAGTGTTGCCAGACCAGTCTTCCGACGCCGTTTGTACACTCATTCCTACGATCTTCAAAGGAAAATGATTTTTCAGTTAATAAAATCGTTTATAAACTTGACATCATTAAAAATGGAAAAGAAAAATTCTGCAGCCTCATTTTTTCGTCTGCTTTTCATCCAACGCGAATTTGACGGATATCAAATTCACTGCGAACGTTTTCACGTCGATAAAGTAATAAAATTCGAAATAATTATGCGCTGGTCGATTTTTAAAAATGATTGCTGAGCAACGTTTTTCATTTAGTCGTCCCTGCAGGCGATCGACAATCCAATTTGAAAGAAAAACTTTTGCTTATAAAAATTGTATTATTTCAGGCGAAATACCTCGTATAATATGCATGTATAAATAGATAAATTACCGCAAATCACGCGAGGGATAAGTAGGTGATAATTCACCTCTCACTCACCCTCCATTTTTTTACCCAAAGTACACACACACTCACTCTTTTACACCTACACACACACATTTGTGTACAGTCTTTTACATATAATAATTGTTAATCGAAAGTCATCCGTTAGAGCATGCGCTACATCGACTGACAAGAAACATCACTTAAGGCCTTAGGCCACAGTAACGGGTATAAAATCATGTGCGAATTTAACAATTTTATTTCGTATGAAAAAGTGATTCACTCAAAATTAATTACACATCTATTTAGTATGAATATCAAGCTGTTAGAAAACATATATTTTTCTTTTCGATGTACAAAATGGCCGACTACTTGAAACTTCTCGAAACAGCTTTTTTTCAATTGGCGTGAAAAATAACTTCAACAATTTTCACTCAATTTACTTCAAATTAAAAAGTTATGTTCCTAATTGCATTTAGCAGAGAAGTACGTACGGAATTTCTGATTAATCGAAAACTTTTCATTTTATGAGCAGTTATAACGAAATTTTTCACTGAAAATTCATTTCTTAAGTTCAAATGCCTGCAACTTTTGAATAAAACAATATTTTTTAAATTCCGTACGTACTTCTCTAGGTGTTCTAATGTAGATTGATGAGAATTTTTGTTTTTTGTTCTAGGTCAAAAATTGTGGATGCTAAATGTCACGCCGCGGGGCGCCTAAAAAAAAGATAACAAAAGAAAATATTAGTAGTCGGCCATTTTGTACAGCGAAAAAATAATATATATATTTTCTAACAGCTTGACATTCATACTGAATGGATGGGTAATTAATTTTACGAGTGAATCACTTTTCCATACGAAAAAAAAATTGTTAACTTCGATTGTTGATTTCACATGGCCTAACGCCTTAAGTGTCCGCATCACTCAAGTGCCGAAACTCATATATGTGATAAAGCATTGAAAACGATTAGACACGTATTTTTTTTTGTCTGCGGAAAAACGTTTTTAAGGGGGTAAACCACCCCTCGGAGAATGGCATGTCGAGGGGTAGTTTTGCAGTTTCCCACAAGCAGCCCACCGATCTAAATGAAGCAAAAACCAAAATTTTTCTAATATACAGCGATAAAAAATTGCCCAAAATAATTGAGAAAAAATGAAATTAAGGGGCAACACCCCTTCATTTGAGGGGTCGTTTCCCCCCTTAAAAACGTTTTTCCGCAGATAAACGAAAATACGTGTCTAACAGTTTTCGCTGCTTTATCACATATGTGAGTTTCAACCAAATGGGAGGCGGTCACTTAAGTAATGTTGCTTGCGAGAGAAAAAATTCTCTTGCACGACGAGGGTAGCGTTGGAATGATTTGTCAGTTGATTTCCGTTAAACTTCGTCAAATATCCGTTTAACTGATTGGAATTTTTGGCGCAATTATTGAAAGTCAGGTAATTATTCAGATAAGTGAATTTCCTAACAAATTAGCCTAAAATTATTTTTTTGCTATTTTCGCGTTTATTGGGTTATAAATGATTATATTTAGTCGGGGGAAGCTGGAACTCACCCCCCCCCCCCTCCATAAAAAGTTATGGGGTTCGCGGAAACATGTGATAAAATATGGCATTTTTTAACATTTTGGATTTTTGAAAAATTCAAAATTAGTTTTGACGTTTTTTTACTCGTAAGAAATTTGTCAATGAAAAATGTCAACTTCCCCCGACTGAATATCATCATTTATGACCCCATAAATGATATTTTATCGGCGAAATCGTACAATACTTTTCGGAAAAGTCACTTATCTAAAGAATTACCGAAATTCACAAAGCCGTTTTCCCTCGATCGTACGTTGAATCAGTCGGACGAAATTTCTTTCAAGTTCGCCATATTCCTTCCCTTTTACTTCGCCAGTGACCAGCCCCATGACACTGGGTACGATTCCTATGGCAATAAATCATTCGCGTGTTGTCCGGAATCTTTAGTTGCGCTACAGTCCACTTCGTGGCGCTAGTAGTCCTCTGCTCGGCTTCTTTTACGCATGCGCGCTCTATACTTCGTTCAATTTTCCGTCACAACACGAATGCTAATATCGTACGCGTTCGGTGGGTTCGGCTGATTCACAGATCACACGGCATATATATAGTTATCGAGTAGACGACTACCAGCGCCACACGTGGCAGCGATGGAAAATAAAAGCGACGGACATTACGAGAGCGACGTATGACCACGGTCTTACATACAGGTCTGGAAACTCCGGCATACGAGAAATACAGTCTACCGAAATAATAATTCTCATTCTGCCCGGGGCTTCAGGAGTGAAAAAATAATCATTTTCCATTTATATCGCTCTTACAAATATCGGGTCTGTTCGTTTTGGCTACTCTTTTCTACACTTTTTACGCCTTCTGAGGACTTTCTATTACTGTATCGATTGAAATTGTAGAAAGCGTAGCTAAACCGGACAGACTGTGTTTATTTCGAAGAATCTGCGCCTTTGCACAGCTGTTCGGACCTGCGTTTGATTGGCTAACTTCTACCGAGCAGCGCTTCGGGTGGCAGAAGCGAGAACTGCCTGTTTGCCTCATTATCTGAGTCACTCCCAGTGATGCCAACTTGGGGGTTTTGCCCCCAAATTTAGGGGGAACCAAAATGTGAAGAGGTTTCTTTAGGGGGTAAATTCATTTAGGGGTATTCTTCAGGGGGATTTTTTAGCGGGTACATTGTTTAAGAAACTTTTTTGAGGGCGTGAAATTGAAGTGTTTATCTTGAAAAAAAAGTGAAAAAAAAAGAAAACAATGTATCTTCAATTACTTCGATCGGAAATTGAAATAGGTCAATTCGTTCGATCGTCGAAATTATGTGTGCCATAATATATTTTATATATTCGAAATACATATTCCTGCGAAGAATCTTTAATTCGCAATAAATATTTCTTATAAACTAAACGCTAAATTTAAGGATCACTTTTCTTTTCGCTCAATTATAATCGATTGCCTTTCAAAATGTTTTACACCAATGCCATACTTCATGTCTTGTACTAGCAACACAAGTGGCGCTGGTGGCGGAATTTTGCACTACGACGAACAACGACTTGCCGGTCAAGACGAACGAATTCCGTTTTCACTTTTGCCGCTTTTACTGTTCGACGTTTTCACGCTGTCACGTTGAGGTTGTGTCCGTTAGTTGGTTGTCTACTCGCGAGTTTTATTGGATTGCAAAGTAAGTCAAGTACTCAAACAAAGTGTACAATGAAAACTTTAGGGGTTATTCATCGACATCTAGGGGGATTTGAAGTTGGTCCTAGGGGGAACATTCTGTAGGAGTTGGCATCACTGGTCACTCCCCACCCTAGGAGTTTCCAACCTGTATGTAAGACCGTGTGTATAACTGATGTTTACACGGGGCTGCCAGTGACAAAGAACGTGAAAGTCTCATATTACGATCGAAATTTTCTAACATGCATACAATGCGAGGCGCAGATACACATCCGGCACCGCGCTTAGGAAGCGACGCGTTTCATTTTGTCTTTTAATCGTTTGTTTGGGTCGACGACTAGCGACCTCTGTCATGCGTGTACAGTCGTTTTCGTCGAATTCGATCTCGCGGAGTCTTCGGCGAGCGGATCGACGAGCAAAGAAAATTAATTTCATTCGACATCGATATTGATTCTTGATTGAGGGTGATACCGATCGAGAGGGGAAAATGGATCGGCCTTCTTAAGGGGGAAACGCCTACAAGACCGAAAAAAAAAGTTACTTTTTTTTTAGGTTATAAAATGTTGGTGTAACATCTTCAGAATATGATAGGAAAGTTTACATTTTCGTTTTAATTTCTCATGGTATGAGAACGTGAACGTGGTTCGTCTATGCTTGACGTCAGCATGCAATTTGGCGTAACAACGCTTATAGGCTACTGCGCCGGTAAGGTTATTGATTTTGTAATTGAAAGTAGTTGCTGCCAAGAATATCGCGACATGCCGGTAGGACACTGAAATCATCGAATTTTCATTTATCAAAACTTACGCGTTTTTCTCGAGACTCCTTAAAGAAAATTAAAGAAATGGCACGTTTCAAAAAATAGTTTGAATATTGCATACATTTTTTTAAAATATTTGGCAATGAAAAAATATTCTTTGTTAAGATGATTCTTCATTAGGTTCAAGTACGATTCAAGTACAAATTGGTACTTGAATTCAAGTGAAAATTTGTACGTGAATTTTGCACTTGAAATTTGAAACAAATTCAAGTACAAATTTTTACTTGAATTTGTAGTAATTCAAATTTGTACTTGAATTCACGTACAAATTTGTACTTGAATTTGTAGTAATTCAAATTTGTACTTGAATTCACGTACAAATTTGTACTTGAATTTGTAGTAATTCAAAATTGTACTTGAATTCACGTAGAAATTTGTACTTGAATTCAAGTACAAATTTGTACTTGGATTCACCTACAAATTTTTACTTGAATTTGTACTTGAATTTGTTTCAAACTTCAAGTGCAAAATTCACGTACAAATTTTCACGAATTCAACTACAATTCGAGTACAATTCAAGCACAAATCAATAACTTAATAACTTTCACTATTACTTTGTACTTGGACCTATCAAGCCTTAGAATTAAAAAAATAAGACTTGCTCAATTTTTAAAATGATTCGTCTTATTTTTTTAGTCTTTTTTTCATTAGTCTTATTTTTTTCAGAACTTATAAACTCAAGGGTAACAAAATAGTTTATCGATCCCATTGAAATTTCACACACTTTTCAATAACAATATTACTTTGTACTGAAACCTATAGGCTTTTAAAACCATTTCAACGAAGAATTAATTTCTTTGTTTTCGAAACTGGCGTAAACTCAAAAAATAATTGGCCGATCCCATTTTAATTCTACACACTTTTGAAAAACGATATTATTTTGTATTGGTACCTATAGGATAAAGAAAATCATTTCAACGAAGAATTAATTACTTTGTTTTCGAAACTGGCGTAAACTCAAAAAATAATTGGCCGATCCCATTTTAATTTTACACACTTTTGAAAAACAATATTATTTTGTATTGGAACCTATAGGATATAGAAAATCATTTTAACGAAGAATTAATTACTTTGTTTTCGAAATTGGCCCAAACGATAACTCAAAAAATAATCTATCGATGCCATTTAAATTTTACACACTTTTCAATGACAATATAACTTTATACCCGAACCTACGGGTTAAAAAAAATCATTTCAACAAGGATTTACTTTTCATTGCAATGAAAAAAAAATTGGTGTAAAATTCCAACTATATTTCCGAGCGTGCCATTTCTCTAATTTTATTTTTTTGGTTCACGCACACGATGTAAATGTTGATAACAACAAAAAACAAGACGGTGCCATAACTACGCCTTAAAAAAAACGTCGTCAAGAATTCATTATAATAGTTGAAAGTAATAGTGAATAATATCCTTAGTTTCACAATAGTAAGACGAATCGTCTGTTAAAAAAAACCTTATTTTCAATAGCCTAAAGGCATTTCCCCCTCGAAAAGAAAGCAAATTACTCAATGCTCAAATCATCTGAATTTAAGGCGGGAAACCAGTTGAGGACTACGTTTTTTTCGTGATTTCCGTGATTTTTTTCACAACGAATGAATCGATAGAATTTATTCAAACTTTGGCCAATGTTTTATACATATTTTCAAACCAATATTTTAATTTTTTCGAAGCATTTCCTCTGAATATATGGAACATATAACCTGCCGCTCATCGACGCCACAGTTTTCTTCGGAAATCAATGCGGTATGAACATTACTCTAAATACATATTTTCCTTATATATGAACCTGACTCTGAACGAAAAAATTGAAAGTTGCATTTTTTAGAAGTGTTTAAACAAAAGCGTATAATTTTTGCCAGTATTTTGTAACGTTTTTTGCTATAAAAAGATATACTTTAAACAATGACATTACATCTGACGATGTTTTAGACAAATATTCCACTTTCCAAAAATTCGCCTAAAAAATCGTCAGATAATTGTTAATAACAAATGAACTATGCAATATAAAAAAAATCCTACGTATTTCCATAGACAATGTATTTTTCAAGATATATTCAACGTTTCAAGTGAATCGGTTGAAAATTGTCTGAGTTATGTTTCCGGCCTCCTTAAGGATGTTGTGTTCAAAATTGAAAATGGTAATAAAATTTTTTTAATTTGATCGGTCATTATGCAAAACATTTGAAAGGTTGTGTAAAAATTTCACGACGATTAGGTAGCTGGCTACTGAGAAATTAGAATTCACAAACTACACGCAGCCTTATGGAAACTGAAGTAACTTTGCAATTATTACGAATGAAGTAACTTTGCAAATATTTATGAATGATCGTTTTTTTTAGTTTCAAATATATCAAAAACAAAAGTGGCTCTATGGTGCAAGAAACGACGTCGTCCGTGAACAAAAATGAGTATTTGAATTTCCCGCTACTTCCGGTCTATGCAACGTTGCCGCTATATTCTTGTTTCTTGCGGTGAAAACCACGTACTTTGTTTTCATTGTTTATTTTCTAGAACACGAGCTTCCTAAATGTGTTGAAAAAATTACACAATGCTTCTTATATGTTATATACAAACAAACAAACAAAAAATTAATTGCAAAGTTACTTCAGTTTCCATAAGGCTGCGTGTAATTTGTGAATTCTAATTTCTCAGTCACCAGCTTCCTAATCATCGTGAAATTTGTATACAACCTTTCAAATGTTTTACATATGACCTGTCAAATTAAAAAAATTTTATTACCATTTTCAATTTTGGACACAACACCCTTAAAAAAATCAGTTTTGAGATAAACGCTGCACAGCCGCCATTTTGAAAATAATCGCTTCAAAAAAATTATTGGATACAGTCGCTGATATGTATGATAAACACAATTTTTTGCAATCTCGATTTATTTTGTAGTTTTTTTTTTTTTTAAATACCGAAAAAGCCTATTTGTTCGGCCTCTTGAGTGGCCTAAACCCTTAAAAAAGAATTCCGACGAATAATTTACACGTATTCGTCCGAATAAAATCTTTATAATTGTGTTTGGATTGGGTTTGTTTGTTTGGGGCGTTACGTAGCGTGAACTGCGTGAACTGAGCCGCTATCCGGACGAGTAACATACGCTTATTCGTCCGATAACCGGACGGCTCGCCGCAGCCAATTATATAAAGACACTATCACTTTATGAAATTATAGGTTAGACACTTTTCGAGCTAGAGTGTACACAAATTGAAAAAAGTCGTCCAGAAAAACGTGTTTGAGAAAAATTACCGAAAACAAACTTCAGGGCAGTGATGAATTATTTATACTACTTTTAGAGCATCCTCTTGAATAGTTTTACTAACAATGTATAGAATTGAGAAAAAAAAACGTTTTTTCGATCCATCTGAACTGGTTTCCCGCCTCAATTAGTTAAATTAAAGCAGAAATTTATATTACGTAGATCGGAGATTCTACCAATTTACAATTGGCCGAATTTCGTTCAGTTTCCGCTGACGCCACGAGAATTGAATTTCGTTTCATCGAAACGTATTGATAACTGTTCTGAAAGAAGAAACCTCAAGACAATCGACCCAACTTCCATCGTGGCTCTGTTTTCAATCGGCATGCAACATTGTGACGCACGAGTCTTTTAGTTCGAATCTGGCAGCGATGAAAGTTTCAAGATGAAATGAGTTAAGTTTCTTATCTCGTCGTTTCAATAGGGAAAGTACAACCGCATTTTGATTCCTCAGGTTTTCTTGTCATCGATCTCTTTGCTCTCGTGTTTTCTCCACGAGTTCAGAGTGCATACGTCATCGCCGCGCCACCACTCGTTCACGTCTTTGTAATACTTTGGCGGTTTTTCGTCGTGAAGCATCGCGCATACGCGACACCAAAAATACGTATTGATGAATTCACCGGTACCCTTCCACTTGAAATAGGAGTTGTATAGCTCGTCGTTGTTGTCGAGACGATGGAGATACTCGGCGAGCTCGCGAGGCGACTCGAACTCGTCCACGTGTATGTACGAGCGATAGGGGGCGCTTTTCGCGTAGTCCGTTGGATGAGCGCCCATTACAATCGGCAACACGTTGTGTCTGTATAGATCGAAACAAACGGGGCAATTAATAGTAGTTCGCCACTGTCACGTTGACAAGTTTCACACGCATACACTATATTACGCATATCGAGATACATATGGGTAATTCCACCAATTCTGTGTCAAAGTTGTACCGGGTAGTCTGAATTTAGGGAAACTAAGAAGGTCATCTGAAAGGGCATATCAAAACAAGCATCCATGATTTTTTTTTCGAATTCTTTAATCCAATAGTTTTTGAGTAATGGCGGCTCACAGTTTTCAAAGTTTGTAAAACACCAAATTTTCAAATGCCCATAACTCCTTGCCAATTATAGCTAGGAAAATTATTTTAGAAAACGATTTTTAGAGAAAAACATGAACTTTTTGAAGAAAAATGTTCTGAAATTCTGGGTTGTTTTAAAAATGACGAAAATCACGTTCAAAGTATAAAAAACGATTTTTCGGGCCTTGCCCCATATTTCCCAGTTTTGAAAGTATTTTTTTCGAAAAATTCACAATTTTTTACATCGATATAGATTTTTAACGAGATGGGATCTCTAAAACATCAGCCACAGAAAAATTTAATAAAAATTTTTCCCATTTTTTTAAATTTTATTTGATAATACAAATTATTGTTATTATTATTTTTATTTTATAAGTTTGTAAGTGAGAGATTTTATAACATCGAAACCAACAGTAGCTATGGAAATTGAATGATCATTTTTTTTTAATTTGCTTATGTTACATGACATTACTTTATAAAAACTCTGAATGTTCATTTACTTAATAAAAATGCCATTAAAAATTTCATATCTATAGATATGAATTTCATTTTCCATGACATTTATTTAAGTCAACCCTAAAGCTTTAATGGAAATGATGGAAAATGAAATTCATGTCTATAGATATGAATTTCATTTTTCCGGTCAACTTAATACTCAATCCCGATCAACTTAATACTTCCGCAAGCGAAGAATGTAATCGCCCGGGCACCGACATACCTGTCTCCTCCCACTCCCACCACCATGTTTTGTCAAACTTTAAAAAATATTTTGATGTTCAATAAAGCCCGCTTAGTCAACATGCCAAATATCAACATTCTATATTTAATACTTTTCGCATAAAAAATTGGTGAAAAATCGAACATTTTTTGGCCCAACAAGGCAGAACCTTCCCTTAATATACGTGTAGCTTTGCTTATAATTACCACGCGATTCCAGTTAACTTTGTTTCACAAGCCACAAAAACCCTAAATGTCCTATGCCTGATGGTTTTCGAGAAAAAAAAATTTCAAAGAATAACTGCGTTTCTCTATCTTCACACTCCACGACGGTCTTAATATTCGTTAATGGTAATAAAAAATAATCTCGCGACATAAATATAAACAAACATAGTAAATTACTCAAAATTTCATTCTGAGTTGTATAAAACTCACACGCAGTTTTTTCATTGTAAACATCGATGCCGTTATATTTTTTTAAGTTGCTAGTAACCTAAAAGTTTTTCTTATTTGCGTAATAAAAATATAAAAACGCAATTTTGCCTTTCAATGATACATTTTATGAAAAATTAGCATCTACAGAATAAATATATACCTCGTATGCATTTTTTTTAGGTTAATTGAAAAAAAGCGCTCAATTCAAACTTGAAAGCGCTATAATTTCCTAAATTAGTGTTTGAAAAAAAAAACTTTGTTCCAAAAATCGCATATGATCTTTCCAATCAAAATTTAAAGAACAAAAAATAAATTTACAATCTAATTGTAATCACTTACCCGAGACCATTGACGAAAAACTTTTCCGTTATGTAATCTCGACAATTGGAATTCTCGAAAGCGAGGTAAAATTTGTAATCGATGTCGAGCATCTCGAAGCACGTTTGCGCCTGTGATCGGGAACAACGGAGGCTCCCGCAAGCACCGTATATGTCGACTTGGATGTACTTCGAGAGTTCACGCGCGTAATGCAATCGCTGATTTCGCGGACGACAGTTGGAAACGAACCAGGCTACCTGTTGAACAACGATAACGTGCCCGTCGTCTAATTTCGCCATAATCATTATATAGGGTGTCTCAAAATGACCTGACATTGGAATTTATCAATAAAACGTATTATTTATTTGAAAAGTGTGGATATTTTTATTTTTATACTATTTTTTCGCCCGCGGCGTAGATTTGTGTTGAATTCTCCTTAATGAAATGTGCTCCTGAAATGTTTCATTGAGGAACACGTAGAATTGTGCTAAAATTTTAAGTACATCTGAACAGATATTTCTTTTGCAATATAAACATTGCTACGCCTTTTCTCCCCTTAAGGATTAAATTTCGAAAAATCCCTTCTTCGTGGGTGCTTACGTCACAAAAGCAACCCACTGTCAAAATTTCATGTAATTAGCTTCAGCGGTTTTGGCTCGGCGTTGATGAATCAGTCAGGATAGGTTCTTTTATACGTATAGTGAAAATTCCACGCCGTTTCACCTAGCCCGTGACTCCGACCATTTTTGGTTTTCCTGAATTTTCTTGTAAAATTGTACCCAACGAAAGGAATATCCACACCAATTTTTAGATTTTTGTCTCTTTTCTTTTAGAAGTTATAATTTAAAAAAAAAAATGTCGATTTCGGAAGTTTTGGAAATGCTTAAACGCTTACAATTTAAGGATAAACCGTTTTAGGCCTGTCGAAGCCGAATTGGAAATTACTAAATGCTAGTTAGTTTTCAATTGAAAACTAACTAGCATTATTGGACATTAAAATGATACAAATCTTATAAGAAAAATATGATTAATTCGAAAAAAAAATAAAAGGAAAAATGGGCCCATGATGAGACCAGTCTTAAAAATCATACAGTGGGTCACTCTGTTTTAGAGAATTTTTTGAAAAATATTTAATAAGTCAGTCATCTTTAAGAAAAATAGTTTTCACTTTAGAAGCAAAAAAACGAAGACATTGATAATTGATAATAAAAAAAATAAACCGTTTCAGGCTTGTCGAAGCCCAATAGGAAATCACTAAATGCTAGTTAGTTTTCAATTGAAAACTGACTACCATTATTGGACTTCAAAATTATACAAATCTTCTAAGAAAAATATGATGAATTCGAAAAAAAATAGAAGGAAAAATTGGCCCACGATGAGACTAGTTTAAAAAATCATATAATGAATCACTCTATTTTAGAGATTTTTTTGAAAAAAGATTAGAACGTTAATATTCTTTAAAAAAATAGTTTTCACTTTAGAAGAAAAAAAACGTTGACATTCATCATTGATATTTTTTTTTAATAAACCGTTTCAGGCCTGTCGAAGCCGAATTGGAAATCACTAAATGCAAGTTAGTTTTCAATTGAAAACTAACTAGCATTAATGGACATTAAAACGATACAAATCTTCTAAGAAAAATATGATTAATCCGAAAAAAAATAGAAGGAAAAATGGGCCCACGACGAGACTAGTCTTAAAAATCATAAAATGGGTCACTCTATTTTTGAGAATTTTTTGAAAAAAATAAAAACAGTCGTTCATGTTTAAAAAAAATAATTGTCACTTTAGAAGCAAAAAAAACCTTAACATTGATAATTGATCATTTTTTTCATATTTTTTAACGAAAATATGATTCAAAATGAAAAAAAATCATATAGTGACATTTGTCGATATCTCAATAAGTTCAGGAGTTATCAGCGTTTAAATGTTTCCAAAACTTCCGGAATCGAAATTTTTCGAAAATTATAACTCCTAAAAGAAAAGAGACAAAAATCTAAAAATTGGTAAGGACATTCCTTTCATGGGGTGCAATTTTATAAAAAAAAACGTTCACTCTTTTGACGATATTTTCAATAACATTTTGGCATAATTACGGACTAATTTCATTGATAACGCGTCCAATTGTTTCCTTGAGCTCTGGAATGGTCTGTGGATGCTGGACATACACTTTTCCTTTCAGAAATGTCAGGTTATTTTTAAACACCCTTTACTAGCAAAGTAACGCCTTTCTTGACGGATCTCTGGAAGGCTAACCTTTTTAGTCTTGTTGGCTGCATAGTTGAAGGTCTGAGGTATCTGTATGACCCTAGGGTCGTAGTACTGCCACCTCTCGTAGGGAGCTACGACATCGCTGTCGCGTCTGTACGTCGCTGTCCAATTGACGAGAGCATTTTTGATACTCTGCGTGTGATAAGGGCACTCCAGAAAGTAGAGCATCCATACCTATTGGGCGAAATATTGTTCGTCAAAAGTCCACTTTCGTCAAAGTTTCGCAGGACCAAAGTGAAGAGGGCAAGAGATCGAGCGAGTGAGAGAAAAATATTCACAAATTCCATGGTTACCTGATTGGACGGTCGGTGACCGGTGTGAGTCACGTAGTCTTTGAATAATATTAAATCAGCCGCTTCCGGATTGTCACGCGTAATGGCGCAAGTATTTACGGGACAGCGAAGACGATGAAAAATTTCGGAACCTGTTTTGGCGTCGCCCATACCATGGGGTACCATGATTTTCTTGGGACGATGCCCGGCGGCCGTTCTATTGTAATCGGGGGGTATGTACATGAGCTGTGAAATCAATTATTATAAACAATAGTATCATCGTTCTCTTGTAGCTTCGGTTTATATTTAGGCTTTCGCTAAGGGACATTTTTATTCTTGTCGTTTCCCTATTGTGCCTTCTATTTCGTTGTCTGCGGAGCAAAAATTACGGAAAAATGTTTAAGGGGCTATACCGCTTTCAAAAAATCCATTTTTTTTTGTTGCCTTTTTCGACGGTTTATACTTTCGAGAATATCCTGTAAAATTTTCAAGGCCGTATCTCTGATACTTCCCGAATGGCAGCCTTCTGAAGAGCAATCGCTCGTAGGTGTAAAATCGATAGTTAAATCTTTAAACGCGTTTTTCTCGAAATGAGATTTTCCAAAGGCCATAGCCGGGTAAGTAGGGAAAAATTGCCCCCGCATTTTTTCCAGCGAAATTTGGAGTATATTCGGAGGTATAAAAAAAAATAAAAAAAAATTCTGAAATATTCATCCCCGTCAACGCAATGGTTTTAGAAAAATGAATTTTTTTTAAATATAAAAAAGTTCCGGAAACGATTCAGTGGATCGATTTGATTTTTTTTGCTACTTGTTCCAATCAAACGTGTTGTGAAATAAAATTATAGAACATCTTGCGAAAAAATAAGATTTGAAAAAGAAATAATGTTCCTTGTTTTATTATTTTTCGCTATAATCCACTTGGGGTACAATAACGAAATTTTTTTCATGTAATCTTTGGGCACCTTATGAGATTATATAATTTTTTCAAAATGATCGGTTTGGTACGCCACAGTGAAAAAAAAAACTTTATTGATATATTTTAGTTATATAGATTTATGCTCAGCTTGTGATTCTTCATCGAAAGCGATTTAGAGATAAAGAGACGTATTTGTTTTTTTGTCGGCGGGAAAACGGTACTAGGGGGTATTAAATCGACCCTCAAATTTGAACGATCGAATTTAGCTTTGAAACTCTGGGAAAATATTCTACATATATGGTTCCATCGTTTGACGAAAAAGAAAAACTCGATTTTTTAATCGTTGTAAACATACATCCCGCCTTTATTAAATGGCTCATTTAAGGGGTTACCCCTACTTGCGATTTTGAAAAAACCGATTTTTTTTATTGCATTTTTTTGAAGTATGAGTATCTGAGAATATGTCCTGAAAATTTCCAGTCGATCCCAACAAAATTGACTGAGATATGAGCGTTGAAAGAGAAGAATCAGAGTTGCAAGAGCGTTGAAAGAGAAACTTTAAACGCGTTTTTCTCAAAATGGCATTTCTGAAGTCGGTGACCAAGATTACTCGAACACTAATGAACCGATCTTCTTGAAATTTTGCAGGCTTATTTAATACATAAAAATGTAGTCTTTAAGGGGGGATTGTCTTTTTTTCGCAAAATTTACCGCTTTTTGGGAATTTTTTTGTGAAGAAAGTATACAACGGCAAACTTGTGAAACTTGGCATATAGTTTTATTGATCTGTTTACTACATACAAAAAAATTTTTAAACAATTTCATCAAAAAATCCGCCTCCCACCCCCCTCGACGCGCGATGGTCCTTTTTTTATGGTGTGCACGATTTCTCAAAAACTATTCAACCGATTGCCTTCAAATTCGGACAGAATGCTCAGCTGACATCCTTTTATCGTTTGATGAAGCAAAAAAGCAATACGTTTAATAGTTTTTTATTTATAACAAAAAATCGATCAATTTTTTTCGAAAAATCGATACTTCAAGTTCAAAACGTCACCAAATCGTCAATTTTTTTTCCCCCTTCATCGAACGATAGCTATATGTGTCTAAAGTAAAATGCTTTTTGGGTTTTTGTTGCAGGATGAACGTGAAGGCTGTAATCGTGCACACCATCAAAAAAGGACCATCGCGCGTCGAGGGGAGTGGGAGGCGGATTTTTTTATGAAATTGTTTAAAAATTTTGTTGTATGTAGTAAACAGATCAATAAAACTATATGCCAAGTTTCACAAGTTTTCCGTTGTATACTTTCTTCACAAAAAAATTCCCAAAAAGTGGTAAATTTTGCGAAAAAAAAGACAATCCTCCCTTAATCGTTCGATTTTTCTTTCGGAAAAAAATGGCCGTTTTATAGCCAAAAAACGGCCGTTTTTTTTCGTTAAAATCGAACCATTAACTTTGACTGTCCGCCATTTTGTGAAAAATGAATATTTTTTTAAATCCTTCGATCAAAGACTAGTTTATACTTATATTTGAATAAATCCATCCGCATTTTTTTTTTCAGATGATCCACTTCGCCGCAATGTTGGTCACCGCAAACCGTGTGTATAAAAACATTATTTCATTGACGGCCATTTGCCACTAAACAATGTAATATTTTTCAATAAAAAAATTACTGAAAGTTCTTCAAGATGTGTTCTTTAAGATGGTATAATTGATCGATTAAAAAAGTTTTGTAGTTTTCTTTAAAAAAATTCATGAAAAAGGCTTTTTTTGCGCTACAAGTGGGGGTAACGCCTTAAAAAGATGATAGAATTATACCTGGTTCGTTATTCGATCATCGTAACGATCCTCGTCGGGCCACAGTATGGCGATTCTCCTTCCGGTACGCCGAGATCTCACCGCCGGATGCGGTCGCCTCGTTCCACCTTTCATGAACCAAGGCCTCTTGGAAGGATCCGTGATATCGGGAATGCTCTCCAACGAGTTTATCGTTCCCGTTCCGTTCGCCATCTATGAAATGTTAGCCCACATGGATACTAATTCTTCATCGGCAATTGTACAATCATTCCGAATTTATCGACAAAGCTATAAAGTGTTAAGGGGTTACGTGGGTTTGAAAATTTCAAAAAATTCATTTTTTTATTTTATTATCTAATAGTACAATATGTCTAGAATATTCGCCCAAAGTTTTAAGGCCTCAGGCCACTCTAGAGGCCGAAAAAATAGGCTTTTTGGGAATCTTTTTTCTTCGGAAAAACTACAAAATAAATCGAGATTGCAAAAAAGGGTGTTTATCATACATATCAGTGACTGCATACAATAATTTTATTGAAGCGATTAATTTCAAAATGGCGGCTGTGCAGCGTTTATCTCAAAACTGCATTTTTTAAGTTTGTCGGAAACATAACTGACACAATTTTCAACCGATTTTTTCTTATATTGCATAGTTAATTTGTCATTAACAATTATCTAACGATTTTCTAGGCAAATTTTAGGAAAGTGAAAAATTTCAATTTTTCAAAAATCCTTTGTTCAATCACGAGCTATACTTATCTACTGACAGAAAAAAAATTGGTTTTTCAATTCCATATAAAGCTATCATGAGTTATCCTGACCACCACGAGGACACTTTTTAGGGGTCTCCGGAAAACAGGTCCCACCGGTTGAATTTCCAAAATTTTTGGATGATTTTTTTTTAATATTGTTGAAATGTTGCTCCTTTATGTGCTCAACATTTTGAATAAATTAATTGATGTATTATATTTTCTTTTTAAATAGAGAAAATATGCTTTTTTGGCTTCGAAACTCACGTAGCCCCTTAAGGACTGTGTGAAGACGTGATCGTCTCAACTACTGAATGATAACGCACGGGCTAAATTTAATCATCCCATTTTTTAATTTTCTATTTCCGACGATAACACAAGTAAAAAATAAAAATATCTTGGTGCCGGAAAAATTTGTATGATTTTTTGTCAAGTGATTACTGGTGAGACCTCTACCAACCTATAATTCAAGTTACTACACAGGGTTTTGAAATGAATTTCAATTTCATAGTGATTGTCGTTAGCAGTTCATTCAAGACATTCTTTCCTCTTCCTCAATTATTCGCTGTGAGAAATTAATTCAGTGACATGTCGACGATAGCAAAGCGAAGACGAGCTTGCTCGAAACACTCTTATAAATGTCGTTATACAGGGTGTAATATATGTTATTTTTTTTAATAACAAATAAAATAAAATAATTTTTTTGAAAAAATAATCTGCTCTTGGTTTTTGGCATGGCATTTCTCTAAATAATGTGAATCGACAATAACTAAGCAACTTTCTAAAGTAATTGGCACGATATACGTATTACGTTTTTTTTTAGACCGCAGGCTGTCAAAGTCGAATGTTCGAATTAGTTTGTGTGAAAATTCTGCATAAGATCTTTTTTCATAAAGGCTCCTTAACATTTAAGGTTAAGAAGAAGACTTTTCTAGATAAAACAAATAACCAAGAGTATTTTTGTTTAAACCGGGTTAAAAAATTTATCATTCGTAGAAATGGCATTCAAGAAAACAAAAAGCAGATGATTTTTGTCTCGAACACCGTGGGACTTTCACTAAACTGAAATTCCAGCATATTGTAGGACATCATCTGACCTATCGACGGGTGCAGGATTATCCAATATTCAAAAATGTTGAAAAACGATTACAGATTTCGTGAAAAGTGGTTTTTTTCTTCTTATTTCAGGATAGAAATAAACGCTAAAGATAAATTTAGAAAAAACGCTAAAGATAAATTTAAAGATTGATGCGCGATTGCCTCGACAAGTCTCACTCATAAAAATCACAAAAAAGAAGCTTACTCAATGTAAAAAAAATGTAATAAAACTTGCATTTAAAAAAAAATACGATTTTATTTTAAAAATTTTATATTTCCGTGTTCTTACATAGCATATAAATATCAAGTGTTAAAATAGGATCAGTGTAGAGATAAAACTTTTCAAAAATATACAGTTTTGCGGCACCAAATCGCCTGTTGAGCTGTATGACCAACCTTTATCATTAAATTCGAGAAAAAATGACATCTGTCACCCCACAAACAGCTCACCCCTTCTCGATCCATATGGGAAAAATTCCCTGATATTTTGAGTTTATCCATACTCCTGATCAGAACCCTTTAAGGCCGTAGGCCACGGTAACGGGTATAAAATCATGTGCGAATTTAACCATTTTTTTCGTATGAAAAAGTGATTCACTCATAAAATCAATTACACATCTATTTAATATGAATATCAAGCTGTTAGAATTTTTTTTTCGATGTACAAAATGGCCGACTACTCGAAACTTCTCGAAACAGCTTTTTACCAATTGGCGTGACAAATAACTTCAACAATTTTCACTCGATTTATTCCGAAGGCCATAGCCGGGTAAGTAGGGAAAAAATGCCCCCGCATTTTTTCCAGAGAAAGTAGGAGTATATTCTGAGGTATAAAAAAAAACAAATTTTCTGAAAATTTCATTCCCATCAACGCAATGATTTTGGAAAAATGAATTTTTTATCAATATCAAAAAAAAAATTCCGGAAACGGTACAGTGGATCGATTTGATTTTTTGTTTGGTACTTGTTCCAATCAAACGTGTTACGAAATAAAATTATAGAACATCTTGCGAAAGATTAAGGTCTGAAAAAAAATAATGTTCCTTGTTTTATTATTTTTGACTATAATCCACTTGGGATACAACGGCGAAAATTTTTTCATATAATCTTTGGGCACCTTATTAGGTTATATAATTTTTTCAAAATGATCGGTTTGGTACGCCACAGTGAAAAAAAAGAAACACACTTTATTGATATATTTTAGTTATATAGATATATAACTAAAATATATCAATAAAGTCTGTTTCTTTTCTTTCACTGTGGCGTACCAAACCGATCATTTTGAAAATATTATATAATCTAATAAGGTGCCCAAAGTTTATATGAAAAAAATTTCGTTATTGTACCCCAAGTGGATTATAGTAAAAAAAATAAAAAAAGGAACATTATTTTTTTTTAAACCTTAATCTTTCGCACGATGTTCTATAATTTTATTTCGTAACACGTTCGATTGTAACAAGTACCAAAAAAAATCGAATCGATCCACTGAAGCGTTTCCGGATTTTTTTTTTATTTAAAAAAAATTATTTTTCTAAAACCATTGCGTTGACGGGGATGAAATTTCCAGAAATTTTGTTTTTTTATATACCTCAGAATGTACTCCAAATTTCGCTGGAGAAAATGCGGGGGCAATTTTTCCTTACTTACCCGACTATGGCCTTTAAAAGTTATGTTCCTAATTGCGTTTCTCAGAGAAGTACGTACGAAATTTGTGATTAATCGAAAACTTTTCATTTTATGAGCAGTTTATGAGCAGTGATAACGAAATTTTTCACTGAAAATTAATTTCTTAAGTTCAAATAACTACAACTTTTGAATAAAACAATATTTTTTAAATTCCGTACGTACTTCTCTAGGTATTCTAATGTAGATTGACGAGAATATTCATACGAAATAGATGTGTGATTAATTTTACGAGTGCATGACTTTTTCATACGAAAAAAAATTCTCGAAATCGCACATGTATTTATACCCGTTACTGTGGCCTAACCCCTTAATCGAAAGATTAAATTTTGCCCAGTGCTCGTATGCGTCCGTGATTCCGGAGGCTTGTGCGCTATTGTGCTGAGGTCGACGTCGGCACGAAATATTGCGGTAAATCATGAGTTCGATATGCTCGTTGAAGCGAAGCTCGAAATTATAATGGTAATTTTATATACAACAGGCAATATTTTATATGCGTTCGTTTAAATAGTGCCGCATAGTGTTATTCGTGTAAGTATTTTTACGTATCGCCCTGCGCAAGTGGCCATGGCGTTCATTAATCAAACTGCGGTCACGTCATGTACGCAGATGTAAACGTATGAGCCATACATATACCGGGTGTCCCATTTTAATCTTCCACCGGATTTATCCCGAAAAATACTGCTCCGATCAATTTTTGAGTATAATACAAATTTTAGGATTCAACGGGGTGGGGGGGGGGGGGGGGCGTCAAAAAAATCTTTATTTTGTCCAAAATTCAAAATAGCCACGTTAAAATGGCCGACGGGGTTTTTTTTAAAATGGGATCAGGAATTGTTTTTTCGACACAAAATTTGTCAGGCCAAAACTAACAATTTTTGTGGAAAAAGTTTTTTTGTTAACATTCATAACTTTTAGGTTAGAATGCCATTTTTTAGTATTTTAGCGCTGTCCAGAATGTACCACGAGGAGGTAAAGTCTTCAGCATTCCTAGTGTAAGGGTGCCTGTATATGTGTGTTCGTTTGGATTTGTTTAATAACCCAAACAAACTCACACCCACACATACAGGAAAAAACTTAAGTGCTAAGGCCACTGTAGAAATCTCAAAAAATCGTTTTTTTTTTTTAAAGATGCCTTAATATCTCAAAAATGACATACTCAAAGGATTAAGGTGGGAAAAATGTCCAAAAACTTCTATTTTAGATTTTGGCGCAGCCCCTCTCAGTCCGATGCAATCCGTACCGACAACATTAAGGGGTTACCCCCACTTGCGATTTTGAAAAAATCGATTTTTTTTATTGCATTTTTTCGAAGTATAAGTATCTGAGAATATGTCCTGAAAATTTCAAATCGATCCGAACAAAATTGACTGAGATATGAGCGTTGAAAGAGAAGAATCCGTTGTGTAAACGACCGGCTACTCGAAACTTTAAACGCGTTTTTCTCGAAATGGCATTTCTGAAGTCGGTGACCAAGATTACTCGAACACTAATGAACCGATATTCTTGAAATTTTGCAGACTTATTTAATACATAAAAATGTAGTCTTTAATCGTTCGATTTTTTTTTTCGAAAAAAAATGGCCGTTTTATAGCCAAAAAACGGCCGTTTTTTTTCGTTAAAATCGAACCATTAACTTTGACTGTCCGCCATTTTGTGAAAAATGAATATTTTTTTAAAATCCTTCGGTTAAAGACTAGTTTATACTTATATTTGACTAAATCCATCCGCATTTTTTTTTCAGATGATCCACTTCGCCGCAATGTTGGTCACCGCAAACCGTGTATATAAAAGCATTATTTCATTGACGGCCATTTGCCACTAAACAATGTAATATTTTTCAATAAAAAAATTACTGAAAGTTCTTCAAGATGTGTTCTTTAAGATGGTATATTGATCGATTAAAAAAGTTTCGTAGTTTTCTTTAAAAAAATTCACGAAAAAGGCCTTTTTTGCGCTACAAGTGGGGGTAACGCCTTAAATGCGTTTTTCTCGAAACTACATTTTTCAAGTCGGCTGGACTCATAACTCAAACAAATCTTGACCGATTGACTTGAAATTTTAACGGTATATTCACAATTACAGTCTACATTGAAGTACATAGAATTTTCTTGATATATTACATAGTTTTTTTATAAACAATTTTCGGACGATGTTTATTTGAGAATTTTTAACTTTTATTCCAAAAACGCGCCGTTTTTGTAAAAATCGATATATCAAAAAAATCCTACGTACTCCTGTAGCTATTCACATGTATGAACGAAAAAAAAAAAATTTCACTGTAAATTAAAAATTGCAGGCGCCGTTGGTCCGGCCGCGCGCCTATCAAAAAGAAAGGCTTCATCGAAAAAAAGCTGTGCAACCGCCATTTTGTTTTATATTACGTTGAAAAAAATACTTAACACAGCTTATGATATGTACAATAAAGGGCCTTTTTCATAATTTTGAATTATTCCATTGTCCCGCTAAAAAAAAATTCCCAAAATATACTTATTTTTCCCCGCTACAGTGGCCTTACCCCTTAAGTCTCCGCGGCTCGTCACTTCCGTTATCCAACAAACCCAAGTGTAAGTGTGCGTGCGAGTTTGTTTGGGTTTGTTTGGTAACGGAAGTGACGAGCCACAGAGACAACAAATGCAAACAAACTCACACCCACACACACGCACACTTACACTAGCGATGTTGAAGACCTCACCTCCTCGTGGTAAATGCTGGAGCGCAAAATAGCAAAAAATGGTATTCTAACCTAAAAATTATGAACGTTATCAAAAAAAAAATTCCTACAAAAGTCGTTAGTTCTAACCTGACAAATTTTTTGGTAAAAAAACTTCATGATCTCATTTTTTTAAACATGGCGTCCATCTAAACGTTGCCATTTTGGATTTCGGACCAAAAATATTTTCCAACGTCCCTCTATGAACCCCAAAAGTTTTATTATACCCGATACTTGATCGGAGCAGTATCTTTCGCGATGAATCAAGTGTAAGATTGAAATGGGACACCCGGTAGATTTTTTTCTATTATCAAGCGGACGTTGCGGGAAACCTCAGGTATTTTTGTTCGTAAAATAGCACAGCACATACGCAAAACCCTGGCTTTTACGCTCTCTGCCTCACAACCGCATTTTTCCTTTCAATTTTAGACTGGGTATATTGTTGCGCTAATTTAACAGCGGCCAATGCTAAAAGCAGGAAATGCGACGAGGGCTTCTCTACATCCGCGAATGGAGGAAACATGACGGTTTCGATCTAAGGGGGGCACCACTGCGAGGGTTACAAAAATCATTTTTTTGTTGCATTTTCGCAAAGTATACATATTGAAGAATATGTGGCAAAAAAATTCAAGTTAAAATATTCAAAAATTGCCAAGTTACAGACGATTTAGTAGAGCAACGATTTACGTTCAATAGAACTTTTCATCGAGTTTTTCTCGAATCAACTTTTCTCGAACTGGCCGGAATCATAGCCCTAATCGTACGATTTTCAATTCAAAGAAAACCCTACATTTCCGTAATTGCGGTAGCAATTAGGCCGAAATTACACTTTTTTGAACACCCGCCATTTTGTGAAATTTTTGGTTTTTGGAAATTTGCTATTTTTTAAGTCCTTGAATGTCAGTCAAAATTTTGCCAAAATTACACTTTTTTTGAACACCCGCCATGTTGTGAATTTTTTTATTTTTGGTATTTTACTTTTTTTTACCCGTTGAATATCAGTAAAAAATTCGCCAAAATTACACTTTTTTTGAACACCCACCATTTTGTGAAATTTTCTATTTTTTGGAAATTTACTATTTTTCAAGCCGTTGAATGTCAGTAAAAATTTCGCCAAAATTACACTTTTTGAACACCCGCCATTTTGTGATTTTTTTATTTTTGGATTTTTTTTTTCAACTGTGAATATCAGTAAAAATTTCGCCAAAATCACACTTTTTTTAACACCCGCCATTTTGTGAAATTTACTATTTTTCAAGCCGTTGAATATCAGTAAAAATTCCGCCAAAATTCCGCTTTTTTCGAACACCCGTACAACACCGTACAACAAGAATTACATTTGTATAGATTATGAAACTTTTTTATTTTTGTTTTTCAAGATCAACGATTGTCAAGTTATCGATCCGGCCATCGGACTACATTTTTTACACAGGCTCTGACATACCTCAATAACGTCGTGAATTATTATTTTTTTTTATATAAAAATTATACTAAATAAGTTCAATGTATGCCTTAATAACATACCTTTTTCCAAATGCCAAATAAATAATCCAGTAGACAAAAAAAACTACCTTTTTGCGGCCCGTCACAGTGGTGTACTTTCTTACTTACCAATTTTTTCGACTGGCAACGAAAAAACTTATAAAGTACTTATTAAAAAACTATCCGCCCAATTCTCATATTTACAGACCCCTTGGGATCGTTTAGCTTTACGGTACAAATTTGGGAGTTTTTGGTTGACCGTACAAATTTGTAACTGAATTTCCTGGTTGGCCAAGATCGAGGATCAGTTTTTTTTCATGGTGCAAAGACGTGTGACGAAAACTACTCGTTATTAATAATAAAAATAATGACAAAAAATATCAATAACACAAATGGTATAATAATAAATGCTCATGACCAGCCCATCTGCTATCTATGCTATGTAAAGCCTATGTAAGAATCGAGTTGACACAGCGAGTTTTTTTTATTTCCGTGCGCAAATGGTTGAGAATTATGGTTATGTACAAGCGTAAACTAACACTCATCAATCATCACTCTATTCGCATGACTATAATTCTTCAGTATTGTGTGATGTAGTATAATTCAAGTGGTAACATTTGCAATTTTGCGTTAAATTTGACTGTACCTCAAATGTCAGTTTTTCTTGCTCGTGCTCCCTGTATCGCGTAACGATAACGGGCCTCTTCGCTTGCGGTTTCGGGGGCAACGAGACTTTGATAATCTGCGATCGAAAGGTCCGTTGTTTTTGTTTTTTTTTTACAATTTTGTTTTTTTCTGCAATTTTGGTTTTTTTGCAATTTTGTTTTTTTTGTTGTCGAAATTTTGGGTTTTTTGCAATTTTGGTTTTTTTGCCATTTTTCGTTGCAATTTTGTTTTTTGTTGTTGAAATTTTGGGTTTTTTTCTTTAATTTTTTTTATTTCGGTTTTTTTGCAAATTTCGTTTCTATATTTTTTTATTCTTGGTCTCTTTACTTTTACTTCGTTCTCTAAACTATTCTACCCTCGCGTGTATTCGTGTACGTATTATCTTATCTTGACAGTGTGACTTTGAAATTTGTGCAAGTGTAGTATTTGCGTTTATCTGGTTCTCGCTATCGTGAGAAACCGATAATTACCTTGGTACTGTCCGGCATTAACCTCGCCGATTGGGACTGTCCGACGTCCGGTTTCATGGCGTGCCATATCTCCTTCTGTCGCACATTCATTACGACGAGGAACAGCCCCGTTATGCAAAACACGTAGAGGAAGCATCTCTTCAGTGTCAAGCGAGGCAGTCCCATGCCGTTCTCCGATTCGGCAAATTTTCACTTTCTCGCTCGAGCTCGTTATCTTATCAACGAGATTTCCTCGTCTCGGTCGACGACATCCGGCTTTAGTGTGTCATTCGATTCAATCAAAAACGAGAACTTCATTTGATTTTGTTACATGTTTCATCGCTCGATTGTATCACAATCGGAGATGCTTTTTTTTCCATTGTGAAAATAAAGTTTAATGTCATTTCGTCCGATTCGGGGTTAGGTCGACCCTCGACGGACGTTTATTACCTTTGTTTCGAATCAAACGCACTTGAGATATTGATAATTCGTTTACAATCGCTGAATTCGAAACATTCGATATGGAGAATTTGTACCATTGCACAAATGGTACCGTAAAACGGGGTTGAATTGACATTAAGGGTAACTTTGACAGTTTTTGGGGCGACTTCAACACAGCGGCAAAATACGATTTTATTTTCTAGTGTTCGTATTGTTTTCTATTGTTGAAGTTTATTATAATATTGCTAAAGTTGATTGTAATGTTGCTCGAGTTGATTTTGATCTCAGTGAAATATATAAGACTGATGAAGTGCCTATAATAGTACCCTGATATTTTTATGTGAAATATTTCCTTAACCCTCCTTGGTCACCATGGGTAAATTTTACCCAGACCTAACTTTGGGTCAAATATCCATGGGTCCAAGTTTCAATTAAAACTCAACCCTCCAGGAGGCGAGGGTTTGAAGTGCCACTATGCCACTATTTTTTCCTAGAAGTTCCACGTCCGACTATGATCCTGTTCCAATTTTACTCGAAAATATCGAAAATTCAGAAAGTTATGATTTTTTTAGTGAAAAGCTGTATTTTTTGACAAATTGACCTATTCACGATTTTTTTAAAATATGATGACATTCGAATTTTGACATACCGACTTTTCACACGTGTTCCAGAATGTTCAAAGTATTTTTCAGTATTTTTTCAATCCCGATCGGACTGATAGTTTTCAGATAGCAACCATTTGGAACTCGGCCGGGTGAATTTTACCCAGTGTGACCACTATGTTATTCTACCGAAGTGTGACCACGGAGGGTTAATAAAGATGACAATTTGATTGTAAAAAATCTTTTTTTTTTCATTAAATTCCATGTTTAATGCATGAAATATTATTTTTTTATCAAAATGATGTCAAAGTAACCCTTAATCTTTGACATAAGTTGCATTTCAATGCCTTGTCAAAGAAACCACACTCGAGGTTACTTTGACACTGAAAGATACATTTAAAATTGTGGGGCAAGCAAAAAGGTGGGGCTTGACTTTCTTATAGATTTCATAGCCAAAGGACACATTGTTTTATTGGAGCAAAAAAAGTTGGAATTTAGAATGTTAAAAAAACACTGTCGTCGAATATCCATGAGTGAGTATAGAGTAAAAATGAGTGTCAGAAATGGCGGGAGGTAGAGATAAGTGAGTATAGAGGGTGAGCATACAGTAAAAATGAGCGCCAGAAATGGCGGGAAGTAGACAAATATAGTGAGTTTGTTTGGGTTTTCCTCTACCTCCCGTCATTTCTGGCACTCATTTCTACTCTATACTCACTTATGAATATTCGTACCTATGGATATTCGGTTATGGAAATTCGACTTATGGATATTCCATCCGAATCTAAAAGAAAATGACCTACAAAGAAACTTCCGAACATGTTCGAAGTAACCCCACTTTACGGTAATTAGAATGAATGGAAAAATAATAAAAATAATTCAACGTTGCAATTGGACTACCAGGCAATCTTAGAATTGTGCCGAAGTCAAGTAGAACGAAGTGTCTGATATAGGGGAGGCCCGGGCATAGCGAACAGCCCAGGCAAAGCGAATACCCCCACGCGCACACGCTGCGGGTGGGGGTAAGCGAATACCCCCACGCGCAAACGCTGCGGGTGGGGGTAAGCGAATACCCCCACGCGCAAACGCTGTGCGTGGGGGTATTCGCTTTGCCTGAGTTGTTCGCTATGCCCGGGTCTCCCCTACAACAGCTTTTTTCAATGAACTGTTATCGTACTTCCGGTTTGAACTATTCAGCAGGCATCACTGGAGGCAAGTAAATACTCAAAGGGATGAGACAAAGACGCTGTCTGAACTCACTTGACAGGAAACGTTGCTTCTCCACGGAAAAACTCGATGCGAATGGACAGACCTCTCGAAAATTAAAGCCCTCGAGAGTTCCGCGTTCCAAAACTCCCGAACGTGACGAGCACGGTTCAGTTTGGTGTCCTGAAAACATATTTTCGGTTTCTTTACAAGTTATCAACGCATGTGGCATGAAAAGAACAAAAGACAAATTACTTCACAACATTGCAAAATGTTCGTCCTGTAATTCCGCCGATAAATCATTATTCGTAAAACCGCAAATTTCGAAGAATTATATTTGTATAGAGAAGATGGGATGTCCTATCCTAGTCACCATCGACCAATAGAATAAATGTCGAACTTCTTATACCTCGATGATTTTTTTTTCCTGCAGCACACGCTTGACGATTTAAGCAACACCGAATTAGTAATGCAATTTATCCTAACATCCTTTTCCGTGGCGGATATGGGAAAATTTCGTTTGGACACGTCGATGTTCGTATAGTTCAAGCAACCGGATTAAATTCACCTGATCATTCGCCTGTCCACAAATGTATCGACGAACGTTCGAAGTGTCTTATCTTATCGGTGTGGTCGTTCCAGCGATTAGGAAGAAATAAACGGGACTGCATTTGCGATGACTGTGGCTTACACACGTTGGCCCGAAATACTCGTAAACATGAATTCACAGAAAGTCTGCTCGTTTATCAAACCATCACAATGTTTGTTAGCTCTTGAAACGAAAATCGTACGACGAACGCGACTGTACAAGCACTCCGATTAAAAAGAGACAGGTCTCGTTACTTATAAGTGATGCAACAGAAGTGTCAGAAACGTGGAAACGAGAACAGATGACAAAAGTAAATAAATTTTAGCGAAAGCGAAAACAGAATGCGAATAGAAAAGCAAAAGTTTAGATACAATTTATAAAAATAAGAATTTTTATAAGTACTGTTTATGCCATTTATCGGATATTGTGTCCCACACATAACTTCCATGTTTGCACTTTATATTAAAACAAAATACATTCGTATTTTTCAAATAAGTAATACGTTTCACCGATAAGTAAAAGTTCCAAGTCATTTTGAGACACCCTTTATAACGTTTTGATATATCTTCTGCATATAGCAGAATGCCAATTTTTTTATTTATTCAATTTGTATAATCTGTCATCGAAAAATATAACGGTTATTGGATTTTTTATGCGTTTTTTTGGAATGCAAGGAGAAGTATTTTGAAAAGTGAGGGACGTCTTAAATATAAAAAAAAATGGGGAATCTCCTAATGTAAAAATTACAAAATTCCTTAGCAGTACGATTTTTGAATCATGTAAATATTTAACGCTATTCGAAATTCAGGAAGAGTAGGGAAAAAATCCAGCAAATATTCGAGACTAAATTTCATCTGTCATCAATTTCGCTTCGCGGTTTCGAACAAATAATTTAAATGAATACACATGGACTATAAAGCATATTACCGGTTTTAATGGACATAGTTTTCTTTCGCTTAAGGAATTTCGTACACTTGAACATTATATATATATATATATATATATTAAAGTGGTCGACACAAATTTTTTTTCAGTTGAATTTTTTGTTGAAAATGTTGTTGAGAATGACAAAATGAGTGTTTGCCGCTTCTCAGCTTCATAACTCGCCTATCAGTGAACACACGGAAATGTCCAAAACATTGTCTTATAGGAAATTTAAAGCTCTACCAAAAACGGCACTCAGACTTCATACGATAAATTCACTTGCCCGAATTGTATTCAACGTCAAAGTTGAATCTATGATAAATTTCATGATTCTGTGAGATTTTTGGACTTTTACGACGGAATTATTGATTTTTTTTCTGATTTAATTTAAAAAGTATTATATCCTTTTTAAATTATTCCCTAGCTAGTATTCTAAAATTCATAATAGATTTACATTTGTTGTTATTTAAAAGTACATTAGTACAAAAATCTATTCTTAAACCGAATTCAATTGCCCATAGCATGATAAATAAATATCTTGGGAATAATTTAAAAAGGATACAATACTTTTCAAGGTGAATCAGAAAAAACAACAAAAAAAAAACAATAATCTTACCACAAAAGTCCAAAAATCTCACAAAATCATGAAATTTATCATAAATTCAACTGAAATGTTGAATACAATTTGAACGAGTGAATTTATCGTACGAAGGCTAGCGACCTCTTTTGTAGAGCGTTAAATTTCCTCTAAAAAATGCTTCGGGCATTTTCGTATGTTTACCCGTAGGCAAGTTATAAAACTGAGAAGCGGCGAACAAAACTTTTACTATGTTAAATGAATGGGAAATAGAAAATCGCGATGAGGGACCTCTACATATCAATATAAAGGGCTAAAATTTGGTCAGCGCTCATTTTTTGTCATCCTCAACATTTCCCAAAAAAATTTCAATTGAAAAAAAAAATCTTTTTTTGGGCTCGCCTAATATATATATAATTATATATCGTCGATCCAGCAGAGATTGAGTAAATTGCGAATGAAAGTCTGGCAGTTCTGTTCACCTTCCGGCAAGATAATTTTCATCAACCATCTACTTCATCAACTTAAGGATGTTCGGTACGGGCGATACAATGTTGCCATGCTAAACCATGTTAAAAACATAACAAATTTCAAAAAGTTCAGAATTTTATAAAATTCGTAAACATATTCTTCAGTGCCACATTTGACGGTACAAATTTTTGTAGATTTTTGTTCTGCACAGTTATCGAGTAAGTTAAGGGGGGATTGTCTTTTTTTTCGCAAAATTTACCGCTTTTTGGGAATTTTTTTGTGAAGAAAGTATACAACGGATGACTTGTGAAACTTGGCATATAGTTTTATTGATCTGTTTACTACATACAAAAAAAATTTTAAACAATTTCATCAAAAAATTCCCCCTTAAACGCGTTTTTCTCGAAACAGCTTTTTCAGAAACTGGTGTGCACGATTTCTCAAAAACTATTCAACCGATTGCCTTCAAATTTGGACAGAATGCTCAGCTGACATCCTTTTATCGTTTGATGAAGCAAAAAAGCAATACGTTTAATAGTTTTTTATTTATAACAAAAAATCGATCATTTTTTTTCGAAAAATCGATACTTCAAGTTCAAAACGTCACCAAATCGTCAATTTTTTTTCCCTTCATCGAACGATAGCTATATGTGTCTAAAGTAAAATGCTTCTTGGGGTTTTGTTGCAGGATGAACGTCTAGGCTGTAATCGTGCACACCATCAAAAAAGGACCATCGCGCGTCGAGGGGGGTGGGAGGCGGATTTTTTGATGAAATTGTTTAAAATTTTTTTTGCATGTAGTAAACAGATCAATAAAACTATATGCCAAGTTTCACAAGTTTTCCGTTGTATACTTTCTTCACAAAAAAATTCCCAAAAAGCGGTAAATTTTGCGAAAAAAAGACAATCCCCCCTTAACACTAAAGTTCACGTGTATAAGCATAGCCTTTCCATATATGTAGGTATACATTGCGGGCATAAGCAATCTGCTTTAATGCTTAATTACTCGATAACTAAGTAGAAGAAAATTTTGAAAAAATGTGTGTTTTCGCACTTAATGTTGAAGAACATTATCACCAAATTTGATCAATTTCCTAACATTTTGACTTTTGTACCGAAACTCCTTAAGGAGAGAAATCACGTAGAAGATGAAATTTTGATGATTCTTTTTGGAATTTTAATGATTCTTTTTGGAAAGGAACAAAACGGTTTACATTTACGAAACTTCAGGTACAATCGATCACAATATTGAACGGCTGAAGTAAAAAAATAATAAAATGTAGAACGCATAACATTGTCTGGACAAATTTCAAAAATTACGTAATATCACTTCCCAACAGAAATAAAATTCTTGAAATATTCAAGAAGATTTTCGGTATTTCGTGTAGAATTCTTTCGGAGTTTTGAGCGTTCTGATCATTCAAAGTTTGGAATTTCAACCCGGCCCCGGCTGTTTTCATATTTTCGACACTATTCAAATTTCTTCCGATATCCAGATCATACTATGAAGTGAATTTTTCAAAATAAAACTTTCACTCACTTTTTATTACTCGAAAATCATCTCGATATGGATTATACAAGGTACCTAGCGGTCCCTAATGTCTGCGGCGTGCTCCGGCTAAACGGTGAGGTGAGTCACAAGGAATAACTTCGGAATGGGTGCGAATTTGAGTTTAAAACTTCAACATTGAATTCTTAAGATGTTCAAGGCAGTAAACCAATTTAGATTACTCAAAAAATCGATGTTTTTTGGTTCCACAAATTGTTAGTAAAACTATTCAAGAATATGTTCCCAAAGTAGTATAAATAATTCATTACTGTCTTGAATTTTTTGTTTTCGGTAATCCTTCTTCAAGCGCGATTTTCTCGAAACGACTTTTTTCAATTTGTGTAAACTGTAGCTCAAAAAATTTCTACCCTATAATTTTATAAAGTGATCGTTAGTTTCTTTAAATAATTACGCTCTATATGACCCTAAATTTGGGGTAATATCATTGTTTTAAGTATATTTCGTATAGCAAAAAAGTTTATAAAATAATGGTAAACAATTGTACCTTTTCGTTTAAACAACTATAAAAAATGCAATCTTCAATTTTTGGTCAGAGTTAGGTTCATATATAAGGAAAACATGTTCTTAGAGGAATCTTTAGACCGTATTGATTTTCGATGAAAATTGTGGCCTCCAGAGTGTACACAAACAGCAAAGTCTGATCGCGAGCTTCGATTGGCGGCAGGTTAAATATTCCATATTTTCAAATGAAGTGCTTCGAAAAAATTAAAATATTTGTTTGAAAACATGCACAAAATATTCTCAACGTTTAAAGAAATTCTACGCATTCGTTTCTTGTAAAAAAAACGCACTCCTTAACTGGTTTCCCGCTTTAAGGGGTCTTCTCTTTAGACGCTAAAAAAAGGTTATTTCCATGATTTTTTTTATAGGTTTATATTATAGACGTGATATAACAGTTGTTATACTTAATAAATACCCTTCCGAATTACATTTTTTTTTAAATATTATGTATTTATGCAACCGAAACAAACTTTAAACGCGTTTTTCTCGAAACAACGTTTATCGACGGCTTGTTGATAAAATGTTCGAAACTGAACCGATCGTTATAAAATTTCAACCACATATTCTTTTTTATAGCTACAGCGCATATCAAGGATTTTTTTAAATTTTCACTTTTACTTTTTTGCCAAAAACGGTGAAAAAACACGTTTTTTTTTTTCGAAAAATGTCGAAAAACATACTGACTTAATTTCGGTATTTCGTTATTATTCTTTATCTGTGCAGCGTATCAGAATATGTGAATATGATGTGTGATAATTTGTAAAACTTTTGTCTGGATTCAAAATTCTTATGAATTTTCTTGTGTCTATGAATAAATTCTGTTACTGCTTCCGCAACGAAAAAAAAAACATTGGCTTAATTTGTGTATTTCGTTATTATTATTTATCTGTACAGCGTACCATAATGTGTGATAATTTGTAGACGTTTTATCTAGATTAAAAAATCTTATGAATTTTTTGGTGTCTATATATGAATTTTGTTTATTACGGCTTCCCGACGGAAGCAAAACATTGGCTTAATTTGTGTCTTCCTTATTATTCTTTTTCTGTGTATTATAATTTGTGATCATTTGTAAATTTTTTGTCTGGATTCAAAATGAAGAATTTTCTTGTGGCAATAAAAAATGCTGTTTGTTACTGCTTCCGCAACGAAAAAAAAACATTGACGAAATTTCTGTATTTCCTTATTATTCTTTATCTGTGTATAATAATTGGTGATAATTTGTAAAAGTTTTGTCTGGATTCAAAATTCTTATGAATTTTCTTTTGTCTGTTACTGCTTCCGCAACGAAAAAAAACATTGACTAAATTTCCGTATTTCGTTATTATTCTCCAAAACAATCTATATTCTCTATATAAGAATTCTATCGATCTATATAGAAATTTCCTTCACCAACTGGTTTCACAATTAATTTGATCAAATTACCGTTCCATATGGAGAAGCAAAGGGTGCTGTTTACATATCATACGGCACTGGTTTTACAATTAATTTGATCAAATTATCACTCCTTATGAAGTGGCAATGGGTGCTTTCTGCATATTTTTGCTTACTTCAATTCGGTTCGGCAGGAGAGCAGCGCCACCCTTCTCATCTGGATTTCCATGGACGTTTCTTCGACACTGTGTTCGTACTCCTTACCTCTAGTCTTCTTGTGCGCTATAGCCATTAACATACTGAATCTAAAACCGTTTGATTTTTTTTTCCTTCGGATGATCCATCTCCGAGATTTCATCAACAGCGCAGACCTACAATTTTTTAGTACATTTTTTTAACTACCATTTTCGTCTATAAATAGTGACCCAAATAAATAAATACATTTTTGAAAATGTATTTCGAAAGCCTATTTATTAAGTGTAACAACTTTTATATCAATATCTATAATATAAACTTATCGAAAAAAATCACGTAAATAGCCTTTTTAGCGTCTAAAGTGAGAAGACCCCTCAACTAACATTTTCCGTCAAAGCCTTTGGCCACAGTAACGGGTATAAAATCATGTGCGAATTTAACATTTTTTTTCGTTTGAAAAAGTGATTCACTCATAAAATTAATTACACATCTATTTAGTATGAATAAAAAGCTGTTAACATTTTTTTTTTCGATGTACAAACGGCCGACTACTCGAAACTTTTTGTAACAGCTTTTTTCCAATTGGCGTGACAAATAACTTCAACAATTTTCACTCGATTCACTTCAAATTTAATAGTTATGTTCCTAATTGCATCTCGCAGAGAAGTACGTACGGAATTTCTGACTAATCGAAAACTTGTCATCTTATGAGCAGTTTATGAGCAGTTATAACGAAATTTTTCACTGAAAATTCATTTCTTGAGTTCAAATACCTACAACTTTTTAATGAAACAATATTTTTTAAATTCCGTACGTACTTCTCTAGGTATTCTAATGTAGAATGACGAGAATTTTTGTTTTTTGTTCTAGGTAAAAAATTGTGGATGCTAAATGTCACGCCGCGGAGCGACTAAAAAAAAGATAAAAGAAAATATTAGTAGTCGGCCATTTTGTACATCGAAAAAAATATATTTTTTTTCCAACAGCTTGATATTTATACTAAACAGATGTGTAATTAATTTTAACAGTGAATCACTTTATCATACGAAAAAAAAATAGTTATTATTATAGTTAAATATTATTATAGTTATTATAATAGTTATTATAATAGTTAAAATTAAAATTTTTAAGGCCTTAGGCCTTTAAAGTACCGGATATATAATCATGTGCGAATGTAACTATTTTTTTTTAATAATAAATTTTTAAGGCCTTAGGCCTTAAAAATTTATTTTTAAGGCCTAAGGCCTTAAAAATAAATTTAAATTTTTAAATTTTAAAATTTAAATTTTTAAGGCCTAAGGCCTTAAAAATTTATTTTTAAGGCCTTAGGCCTTAAAAATTAAAATTTTTTTATGCCCCTACATGTGTATCCCCCTTAACATCCGATGTACGCATGATATATCAATGTCATGCAATTAATTTTTTTCGCGGATCAGCACAATTCCATTATTCCAAAAAAAATTCAAGTTTCTTTACTGTACACATCCCCTCATTCTCTTACCCTATCCTCAGTATCACACCGTTCTTACTTTCCTTTCACATTTTTCCCAACTTCTAGCGAACTGTTTTTATCATTTTTCACTGCGATTAATTTCCATCGTCATGGCCCAATGGCTTTCGCGGCAAGCATTTCACACATCGAATATTTAAAAAATTCCACTATACATAATTATGCGGCAGAAACAGCAGCCTTCTTGGTTCGACCTCCTCGACTCCACGTTCGCAAATGCCTCCCCACTGCATGCATACGTTATTTCGTTATCTTTTTTTTTCGTCTCATCTCTTATTTCCAAAAGGACATCGATTTTTGTTCAGTTGCAAAAAGAACGGCCTTTCCACGACACGATATATTCACTCGTCGAACAGGCGACGCGCAGGCTACTGTCGCGAAAAAGAAATATACGGGACGCTGTATCGCGTAATACGCCCACAGTTGCTCGTAAACCACGTGCTTCAATAGCGGTGCGAGAGTTGACGCTTCGCAACTAATGATTGCTAAATGCAGGCGCTCGCGATGCTCACACGCGTGGAGGGCGACGCGTATACAAAGTATATCGAACCGCGTGAAAAATATCGTTGTCCAAAATACTGAACGAAGAAACGGTGAGTTTGTAGCTGGCGTTCAGCTCACCGAGCCTCCATTGGAAAATTTTAATTCATTTTATTTTATTTCAATTTATTTTATTTCGATTTATTTTATTTCAATTTATTTTATTTCAATTTATTTTATTTTAATTTATTTTATTTCAATTTATTTTATTTTAATTTATTTTATTTCAATTTATTTTCCATTGGGAAATTTTAACTAATAATAACACAAAACATGCTCGTAATGCCGAAAAAGGGTGGGCGGAAAAAATGAAGAAATCACACACGTGAGATTTTTCCTGGTCTGACCATGTTCCGCCTCTACTACTTCAACCCCTTCGCGCATGGTAAGAGACCAATCGTAGATACTTGATTTTGTTCCCACGGGAGACAGATGGAACAAGAATACTTAAGGCCGAAGTCTAGTGTGATGGTACGAAAAAATTAATGTTCTTATTGCATTTTTTGAAAGTATAATTACTTGGGAATATTTTCGTTTTTGAAATATTCAAAAATTCGAAAAATTACCCGCGGTATGAGCCGTTATAGGCTTTTATAAAGTGATGGGCCTTTATAGACCTCTATAAAGGCCTACAAAGTTATTGCCTACTAAGTTGTAACGCAAGTTAAAGTTGTCCGTTAAAGTTACCAATCTATATGAAATTGTAGGTAATTCTTATTATTATGTTTTACCTGACAGTTATTTTTTTAGTTAACCAGTCAAATAAGAATGTCACAGTCAGATTAATACATAAATACTTTTTTATAACAGCATGGGTACATAGTACTACAGGGTGGTCCAGTAAAAGAGACGAAAACCCAGCACTTTTCAGCGTAGAATATGAATTTTTGACTGGAGGTGGATGGTTGCATACTGAAAGTAGCCCCAATAAAATGTTGCCCCTCAACTCGCCCCAACCCAAAGAAATAGGGGTTGAAAACTTTAAAATCGCCGTATCTCGATAATTAATAGCCCGATTAAAAAATGTTTCAAACAAAAGTTGGTTGGAATAATAAAATACGTATAAAGTTATCTGACGTCCAATCACCTATCTTTGAAAACAGCGGCACAAAAACACGAGAGCACCACTGACTGATTTTCGAATCGTTTTCGTGCCGCTATTTTCGAAGATAGGGGGTTGGACGTAAGATACCTTTATACGAATTTTATTATTCCAAACAACTTTTATTTGATACCTTTTTTGATCGGGCTATTAATTATCGAGATACGGCGATTTTAAAGTTTTCAACCCCTATTTCTTTGGGTTGGGGCGAGTTGAGGGGCAACATTTTATTGGGGTTACTTTCAGTAAGCAACCATCTACCTTCAGTCGAAAATTCATATTCTACTCTAAAAACTGCTGGGTTTTCGTCTCTTTTACTGGATTAGTAGGTAGATATAGAGTATACTAGGGTCTAGTAGGGTAGGCTAGGTAAGGAAGGTAAATAAAAACTAAGTAGAGAGGGTAAAGAAGAGGCGGGATCTGTCCGCACCGGACGAATTTGGGTTCGGAAGTGTGTCGTTCTCTTGCTGAACGCAGTATAGGGCGTGCTGACACGCACGCTATGCATAGGTACTCATCCCACCTGCCACATGAGCGTGGTGCGCATCGCGAAGACGATGTATCGGACTTAAGGGGTTAGGCCACTCTAGAATTTTCGAAAAATGTATTTTTTTAATGGTCCCCTAAGACCTCAAAAATGATATCCCAAAAGATTATGGCCGGGAAAAATCTGTAACAAGGAACATCCCTCAGGTGACACCCTACGATTTTGTTGAAATTTAGATATGTTATAAAGCACTGAAAAGTAAGTGACACGTATTTTTTTTTATCGGCGGAAAAACGGTTTTAAGGGCTGAAGCCACCCCTCGAAAACAGGCATCTCTAAGGGCAATATAGCAGTTTCACACACAAGGCGTCCACCGATTTTAATGAAACAAAAACGAAAATTCTTCTAATCTGAAGCAATGAAATATCCACTATAGTGACATCGCTAAAAAAAAATTGATAAATCGAAAAAATCCTACGTACTTCTATAGCAGTTATTATATATAATCAAAAAAATTCATTGACTCCTTATAATTCAAAAATTTGAATTACTCATTATAATTCAAAAATTAAATGTCCGGCCGTGGACCCTGGAAAAATGGAGACGTCATCGCAAAAACGCTGCACAGCCGACATTTTGAAATTAATCGCTTCAAAAAAATGATTGTATACAGTCACTGATATGTATGATAAACACCCGTTTTTGTAATCTCGATTTATTTTGTAGTTTTTCCGAAACAAACATCCCCAAAAAGCCTATTTTTCGGCCTCTAGAGTGGTCTAAGGCCTTAAGTTAACGGAAGTTAAATTCAACGGGAGATATACACCTAGATGGTCGAGGTCGAGGATTTAGAAACTATGAACATTCCGTCGACCGTAGAAGACCTACACTATGGGCCTGATATCGATGGTTCCATGTAAGTTGACAAATTTCATGATTTATTCATTCCCAAATTTTCAAACGCGTTTTTCTCAAAACCACGTTTTCAAATCGGTACTCAAAATTTCTCGAAAACCAATGAACCGATTGCCTTGAGGTTTTTTGTGGTTATTCCATACACCATTATCTAGTACTCATCATAGCATTTTGTTTCGTTACTTAGTTTTTGTTTTATAGGCAAAATAATAACTAATTTTTGGCCCAAAAATCACTATTTATGTTCAAACGTCCGCCTTTCTGTCATAAATCGATATTTTCAAAATCGGCTGTAACAAGTACTAGATTATAGTATCAAATTTAATAATCTTTTTGGTTTTTTTTTCAGATGATTATTGAAGGAACGCCAGGGGGTACCGTATACGCAGATTTTTTTACGACGCTCCAAGGATCATACAATATCCTTGTATATTTTTGATATTTTTTTAAATAAAGAAAATTAAATATATTTTTGAATGTATATACTTTTAGATAATTAAAACCCCAGTCCGAAATTTCAAATAGTTTTTCTTGATTCACAAATTCACAAAAATGAACTTTTTTCCGGCTCCTAGGTGTATATCTCCCCTTAACGGATTAACCTTTTTTGCCCAGCTTTGCCCGTGGCACATATGACGCACGTGTATTACTAGTCTTCGAAGCCAGCGCATTCTGCGATGGATCAACAGTACCAAAACATTGACATGTTGCCTCTGAGCGATATGCAGTCGTTACTACTACATTGCTCGCCTTTCGGCTGCAAAGTAAACAGAGTCTTGTTACTGTTGCTCGATCAAATTCATCCGGATTAATAATACGATGACAAAGTTTCGTCATACGTGACAACAGTTTTTGTGAACGGTCGAAGAGTCGACTTACACCGTTTATGAACCGACGCGCGTTGCATGTCAAAAGCTGTTCGTCAGATTCACTTCACATTCAGAGGAAGCATAGTTTATAACATTTTCTATCGTATGACCGTATAATTTTTTGATATTTTTAACTATCTGTTAATAAAAAAACATTGGAGTTGTTTTTTTGTCGAAAATTTAACTTTTTTTCTACAGCATGCTATTTACGTAATTTAAATCAAATTTCAACAATGTACCCAGTCATGTAAAAGTTCTATTATTATACTCAAAGTATATTTTTTTATTATTCTTGATTACAGATGATCCTTGTTGCCAGAACCACCTGCACCTCATGCAGCAACTGAGGCACTTTCTTTAAATATTACTAACTTCATTAATTATGAACGTTTTCCAAAAAAAAAATAATAATTGCAGTTTGGAAATACTATGTTTTAGTTGTGTGGAAATCCCGTACCTCGTCATCGTAATATTATCGTCAGAAAAAAAATCGAAAATCGACCTGTTTATGGCCCCCAAGCTCCTGCAGACCCATCAAGCATAGAAGTCACCAGGTGGGTGACAACCTCGAGGGTTTTGACAACTTGCTGCAGAGACGTTATCGTGGGGTTAAATTGCCTTATTGCTGAGCAATTTTTGTGAGAAGTGTTTGAATTGCTAACTCAATAGATTCGTAAGAAAGAAAAGGAATTTGATGAACCTTCAATGGCGAAAAGTACGTGCATTCCAACGAATGCAGGCTGAAGGCATGAATCACTCTGAGCAGTACAGAAGGGTATTGAAGTTTGCAATGGAAATATCAGGGGTACAAGTTTTGAAGGATTTTTCGTGAAAATTGGGGCTTTATTGTGCGAAAATGGTAACAATGCTTGTCTTCGTTCAATAATGCATCCAATTCTGCATATTCATACGTTTGTGGCCTTCTTTCACGTTCCTTATCCTCCGTGTCAAAATGACCACTTTCGAACCGTCTAAACCAGTACTCACAAGCTGAGATTCATACAGCATGGTCCCAATAAGCCTCACACAGCAATCGATGACCTTCAGCTGCTCTTTTTCAAATGGAAGCAGAACAGTGAAGCTTTTCGCAAATTGCGTTTCGTTGGCACAAAAATCGACATGTTTGGAGTTCACAAAAAAACGATGTTGTTTACAGTTTGGCAAAATGAGACGTACTGAAAACTAAAGCCTGATGATGACGCTTTAAGGGGCTATACCAGTGTGACGCTTTCAAAAAATCGATTTTTTTCGGCCTTTTTCGACAGTTTGTACTTTCAAGAATATCCTGTCAAAATTTCAAGGCCGTATCTCTAATCATTTAATCTTGCAAAAATCGATAGTTAAATTTTTAAGGGGTTACCCCCACTTGCGATTTTGAAAAAGTCGATTTTTTTATTGCATTTTTTTGAAGTATAAGTATCTGAGAATATGTCCTGAAAATTTCAAGTCGATCCGAACAAAATTGACTGAGATATGAGCGTTGAAAGAGAACAATCCGTTGTGTAAACGACCGGCTAGTCTAAACTTTAAACGCGTTTTTCTCAAAATGGCATTTCTGAAGTCGGTGACCAAGATTATTCGAACACTAATGAACCGATCTTCTTGAAATTTTGCAGGCTCATTTAATACATAAAAATGTAGTCTTTAATCGTTCGATTTTTTTTTCGAAAAAAAATGGCCGTTTTATAGCCAAAAAACGGCCGTTTTTTTTCGTTAAAATCGAACCATTAACTTTGACTGTCCGCCATTTTGTGAAAAATGAATATTTTTTAAAATCCTTCGATTAAAGACTAGTTTATACTTATATTTGACTAAATCCATCCGCATTTTTTTTTTCAGATGATCCACTTCGCCGCTGTGGTCACCGCAAACCGTGTATATAAAAACATGATTTCATTGACGGCCATTTGCCACTAAACAATGTAATATTTTTCAATAAAAAAATTACTGAAAGTTCTTCAAGATGTGTTCTTTAAGATGGTATATTGATCGATTAAAAAAGTTTTGTAGTTTTCTTTAAAAAAATTCATGAAAAAGGCCTTTTTTGCGCTACAAGTGGAAGTAACGCCTTAAACGCGTTTTTCTCGTAATGAGATTTTATAAATTTACTGACATTGTAACTCAAAGAGCAATTATCCGATTGACTTGAAATTTGAACCGAGTACTCTTGAATATATTTACTCTAGAATGACGTAGGATATTTTTGATTGGATGAAAATTGACGATTTGGCATTGAAAAAAACGACCATTTTATAGGCAAGAAAACAGACTTTTATTCATAACTACGCCGTTTTGTTAGATTTTGATATTTTTCGAAAATCCTACGTCATTGTACAGGAAATACCTTCCAGTTTAACGACATTTTTTCCTTTTTCGGTTTCAGCTACTCAATCGGCCGGAATCATGTCAGCAGTGGGGGACTTTTTTGTGGCGCCTCCGAAGGCAGCGCATAAGTCGCTTGGATCTCAATATTTTTCTATGAAAAAATTATGTAATATAGGTCAAATATAGCCAAATATATTCTCAATTCTCCGAAACATTTAATTGAGTACTTTTCTCCCAAAAAAATTCCCGAAAATCACCCAAATTTTCAGCGTTCACACTGGTATAGCCCCTTGACATGGAGGTGGTTAGGTTATGGTCCAATACGATTTAGTACCAGTAACGCCCTCTCTTCTAAATCCTCTAAAACTTACTTATACCCCTAACATGTTTTTTTCGTATCGCCCTATTCTTTTCCCCACACTCAGGGTGCAAAAATCACTAAAAAATATTTGAAAACCCTTATTAGGTATCCATAACCCAAGCTTGGAAACAGGCGTTTCCATAGTGATCAAAATAGAGAAAAAAAAATGAAGAAAATATTTCGTTGCATTCAAACGATGCAAGCTTCAACACCATAGTACGGAAGTATTTGGGTACGAACGACGATTTGATCTCGCGAATAAATTACGAATAATTGCAGAAAGCAGACGTATCCTAGCAATCAATACAATCAGGGATTAAGAATAAGATTAAGACGCGGAGTAAGAACGGAATAAATTCGTTTGTAAAAATGATGATAACAACCGCGACTCGAATCCTTGAGCTTTTCTCGCTTGACTTTTCGTGCTCTTCACAGACGATAGATCGAAGCTTTCATTGATCGATGCACCACGAGCATTTCCAGTTATTGTAGAAAAAAGATGACAACGGTCAGGTCCAAAGCAGAAACAGGTGCTCTAGAAAGAAGAGTCCAAAGCACCTCCTCGCCGACAGTACCCTCAAAAACACAAAACCAGGCTCCAAAGGATAACTCGTAGGGTAGCTTACCCTCGGCGCGGAATTCCTTGACTATTTAAGACGAAGACAGCCCCCCCCTTTCGAATCCCTCAGGACTTTGGTGGATGACAAAGATCCTTTACACACTCGCGCACTCAGCAGCACACGATTTAAAAAGCACAAGCTTTTTGAGACACCGAGCACACCGGTCACACGACACAAACGCGATTACCGCTCATCCCGAAAGCTTCGCATTCTCGGATTCATCGTTTGCCCCCTTTTTATCTTCCAAAATCACGTTCGAGTTTGATGGGCGTGAAAACTTTTCAAAACCGAGTTCACCGTAGCGTGAATGAAAAAAGCACGAAGGAGTGGGGTTCAGAGGGCGAGAGAGAGGGGAGGAAGGGGGGCCTGAAGAGAAAGGGGCCCTTTACCTTACGCCCTAGAGACGCCGACCGATGGCGAACCAGTGCGCTCATGTACACGTCTTCGGTTCGCTTTCGGCTCGGTACTCCTTCTGCCTCACTTTTTTTTTCCCCACACACGTATCTATAGTACGCTTCTCGCCGACCCCTCCCTTACTACACCGTCGCACACCCGCCACCATGTTACGATAACCCTGCTATCAAGGAAAATCCATAAGAGTCGCGTCTGCGCCCATCGTACGCCCCGACAACTTTCCCCCGTAGAGTTTTGTCCACCCCTACTGCGTTGCGGGGTAACCCCCACCCCCATACAGGAGCTTCACGCCGACAAGGACACGCGCACTTACTCTACACAGCACGGAGCTGTGGAAGTTCTTTTTTCGAATCTTTCGAATCGAGTCGATTGGGTACACTGAGAATAAAAAATCATTGATCCAATGTCATTGGTGTTGTTGAATGAAATTTCGTTGATTCAATTGTAAAATTGTTGGTGTAAATTATCGGATTTGTTAGTCCAAAGAAATGCTATTGACTTTGATAACGAGACAAAATTAAAAGTTTTTTTTTCATTTAAAAGATATGTTGTAGCTGAGAACAATATATTATCGAAACTATCGAAAAAATTATCGCGAACAAATTATATAGTTTTGAATGCATTTTTTGCAACGAACAAAAAAAGCGTTTCTATTCTAAGAATTTCTATTGAGTAAGTATGTCATTTTTTTTTCACCATATTCGATATTGATTTCCAA
This sequence comes from Ophion ellenae, assembly GCA_963210295.1. Classification (NCBI taxonomy): domain Eukaryota; kingdom Metazoa; phylum Arthropoda; class Insecta; order Hymenoptera; family Ichneumonidae; genus Ophion; species Ophion ellenae. Next base: position 2,838,793 of record OY723385.1, on the reverse strand, counting down.
GTACATTATTCGTTAAAATATTTATATTTTATTTTGATTGAAAAACATTAAGCAAATGTCTGAATTGGTTAAAAATTATGCGAAAATAAAATTTGTTTCTAGCGCATTTGTTTGAAAAAATTCCAAACCAAATCATGGGCGAGCGCCACCGAAATTATAGATGTGAGGAAACCCGTAGTTCTCGGAGTAACCGCTAGAAGCCGCACGCGCGCTCGTTTCTCGTAAGCGTAACGCGAACCGAAAATCTACTCAAACGCCGGAGAGAATCTCAAGAGTATCGCTTCTTGGCCTGTGGCTAAGATCAAAGTGTAGCATCTGTTCTTGTATTCTGAATATATCTGATATTCTCTCCATGGATAGTCCATTGGATATCTGATATTTTCTCGACTATTGTCGTGGATGATCATTCTAATGTTCATTTTTTATTTAAGATTTAAAACAAATTAAAAAACTTACGTCCCAAGGCATATTCGTTTCGATTCAGTAAAGAAATAATTCTATTGATTATATTTTTATACGAAATAAAAAACGTTGTATCAACCACTTAATTATTTCATTCATATATCTACGGATTGTATGTGGAATGATTTCAATTGGATATCATTTTATTTGAAGGATAATGTAGATATTCAGAGAACAGAAGAGCTTTTTCAAATAAAATATTATGTTATTTAAATCAATCACATTTTTAAATATTTTATAGTATTGTAACAATCTCATATATCGGTGGCACTCCGCAGCAGCACATTTATTTGGATGAAGCAAAATATTTTTTTGATTCGATTGGTTTTTTTTTCTCAGTGTAGGACACGATTGCGAAATATTTGGTGATTGTCTTGTCGGGTAAATTTTCGCATTCGCACACTTGAACGCTTTTTGTGAGCAGCTTATTATAGTATATATGCAGTGTCTCAAAATGACCTGACATTTTAATTTGTTAATAAAACGTATTGGGAGTACAAATAAGTCTCGGCCGTTTTACAAAAGATGGCCCCACCAGGAGGTTATGGTTGAAATTGTCAAATGTAAAACGTCATATCATAAGGTTGGACCAGAGGGGTGACACTCGTATATATTCCGTTAAGGTAGTTCTGTAGGTACTCGTATGAGCCAAAGGTGTTACAGATGGTTGGGCCCGAGTTCGGTGTGGAATAAAATTACCACTTTTCATAAGTCGATATCTCCGAAACTAAACGGGCAAGGTTTGTCATTTTTTTTTAAATCAATCCCACAATAGTACTGCGTACTAGTGTGTTTTATTTAAAAATCCTAAGATCCGTTTAGAACCTATGTTGAGAAATGCGAGCAAACTCCTATCGTTTTATGTGTTGGGTGTAGGAATCGCGTGCAAAAATACCCACATTCAATTGCAATTATCTCATGATCTAAACGGTGAATCGAATTGAATTTTTGGGCATCAGTCCATGAAGGTCATATCTACACCATACTTAGATTTCAGCCAATTCCTAAGATCTGACCAAAACTACAGAACTACCTTAAGAATCGGTGGCCCCGTCATTGACGCCACGGAAAGTAGCCCAGCATGCGGCGCTAGTAGTCACCCGCGTTACTCCCACTCCGCAAAACGCCTCGTCGCATTATTTCGTCATTTCTAACCTCCGCAACGTTGACATTTTCTTTGGTTTTCTCCGTTTTCTCGATCTCGATTTTTTACTGGACAATGTCGAAATTGTAGAAGGGGTTCTGCAGTTTTGTGTAAAAACTGCAGACTTTTGTGTAAAAACAATGTTCAGGCCAGTGGCTCGGCGGGGGCTATTTAGGAGACTTTTAGGGGGAACCAGCGATGGTCTAGGGGGAAGCCGCCAGAACCATCTGGCAACACTGCAATATTCTTATTGCGCAGGCGCGAGGCCCGCACGGCGTACTTAACCACCCCGGCGCCGAATACGACTATTTTGACGTTTGGAGTTCAAGCCGCGGGGCGGAATTGATGGAATTACCGAAATTATTTATACTCGTGTCCTCGTGCCGTGTGTTATGCACGGTTGTACCTCAGAGTACCCGCTTAATCCTGATAAGGTGCATTTTTCATCGTACTAGCCGATCCTCGCATTCAAAGCTATGGAAAGCTTCGAATTATATGTGTGCGTGTGTGTATATATGCATAGCCCCTGCGCGCGCAACAGCATTGTTCGAGAACAACTAGCGCCACGAGTGGCAGAGACACTACAAACAGAGGATATTCTGCGGAACAAAAATTCTGAAAGATGCCAACCCCCTGGTCCAACCTTACGATATGACGTTTTACATCTGACAATTTCAACTATAACCTCCTGGTGGGGCCATCTTTTGTCAAACGGCGGAGACTTATTGGTACTCCAAATATAATTTATTTGAAAAGTACGAATATTTTTCTTTTAATATAAGGTACAAACATGAAGGTTATGTGTGGGCACACAATATCCCATAAATGGCCGCCTCGTCCCTGTTTACAATGATTCGCTCTTTTGACGAAATTTTTAATAACATTATGGCATAACTGCGAACTAATTTCATTAATGGTGCATCCAATTCTTTCCTTGAGCTCCGGAATGGTCTGTGGATCGTTGGCATACACTTTTCCTTTCAGAAAAGCCCAAAGACAGAAGTCCAATAGCGACAAATCGCACGATCTTGGTGGCCAATTCACATCGTCGCGGCGCGAGATAACACGACCATGTTGTATCGTGAATCGTTGAGTTAATGAATTTCACTTCGATGAATTGATAATAAAAGTTTTTTTATTGTTTCAATGAATTTTTTATTTTATTCATTTACCAATTTTGACCTAGCAATATATATATATATATATATATATATATATATATATATATATATATATATATATATATATATATATATGAAAAATCTGCCGCGTCTCTAGATACATTTTCTACCTATAAACGCGCCGAACGCTCGCAGCGCTGCCAGATCGGCGGCTCTAGTCTGCTCCAGTTGCTTCGTGGCACTAACAGCTTTTTTCCAATTCGCGTGACAAATAACTTCAACAATTTTCACCCAATTTACGTCAAATTAAAAAGTGATGTTCCTAATTGCATTTCGCAGAGAAGTACGTACGGAATTTCTGTTTAATCGAAAACTTTTCATTTTATGAGCAGTTTTTGAGCAGTTATAGAGAAATTTTTCACTGAAAATTCATTTCTTAAGTTCAAATACCTACAACTTTTGAAGAAAACAATATTTTTTAAATTCCGTACGTACTTCTCTAGGTATTCTAATGTAGATTGACGAGAATTTTTGTTTTTTGTTCTAGGTTAAAAATTGTAGATGCTAAATGTCACGCCGCGGAGCGCCGAAAAAAAAGATAACCAAAGAAAATGTTAGTAGTCGGCCATTTTGTACATTGAAAAAAAAATAGATATATTTTCTAACAGCTTGATATTCATACTAAATAGATGTATAAATAATTTTATGAGTGAATCACTTTTTCACACGAAAAAAAATTGTTAAAGTCGCACATGATTTTATACCCGTTACTGTGGCCTGAGGCCTTAATTTAAATCGCTATATCTCTGAAACTAGACGGTCCAAATTCATGATTTTTTCAACCTACTTCGTCATATGTTCCTCTGTCATTGACAATTTTTAAAGAAAAATTTTTAAGGAATTTTCGACGTTATTGAATGAAATGTGAAATTTTCCACCGTTCCCCATAAGAACACGTGTAAAATCGTGCAATCTTTCATTGTCAATATCTCGAATACAGAACTGTGGATTCTTTTGAAATTTTGCAGGTAATCAATTAATAGTGTCTTGAATGTATCCTCAAAATAAATTTAAAAAATAGAAAAACGCCTTGACGAGACTACTACTTTAATAGTGCTTCGAAAAATCTGACATTTGGCATACGTCTCCCCTATAAACATAAATATTTCAAAAACCATTGAGCGATTTCCACCTATAAATGTTTCGAAATCCCAACACGTCAAAGTTGTGTTTCAAAGTCTAAAATTACCATTTGACGAAATAAATGGATTAATAAACCACTAAACAATTCAGTATACTTACGCCAGTTTCCAAGAGTCATATTAACCATGTAACTGTTAAATACCCGGAAGCACAACCCGGGACTATGCACGTCGACATATTACCATAGAAACTTCACTTTTGAATAAAGTTATTGTATATATCAGGAAGACTAGAGGTAAGGAGTACGAACGCCTGTGGCGAGCCCGATCCAAAAGCGTCCGTGAAACTGTGGATTTTACTAGTTAGTGTTTTCACGGCGTGCGTCGCTAGTGCATGACCGCACCGAAGTGAACTAAGCGACAAGACACAACCGACGTCATGTGTCATCGATGATTCCCGCTCGTCGCTCGTGTTGGCATAAAGCGTGTTCGGGCTAACCAATTTTGGCAATTCTGTTAGATGTAAAAAAATAATAATTTTGTTTATTTTCATGTCTCGAAAATAAACAAAATGTTTATTTTCAAGGCATGAAAATGGGAAGTGAGTGGGTGAAATATCAATTTGCCATTTTCATAGAAAGTCAATTTAAATAAAAGCTTGTAATATTGTTTGAATTGTTGCTTTCAGTGCCCAAACGCTAGACAAACTTGGAGTGCAGCGATCGATCGAGAACTGACGTTAAAATCAACACTCTTCATCAAGTTCTCGACAAAGTTTCGGACATGAAAAATTTGCAGTACGTGGGATGCCAAACACACAACGACGAGCTCACGAAGAGAGTGATAAACTATTATCTCGTCATGAGAGGCCATTTTCTAGCGCGATCGGTCAACGAAAATAATCACGCAAGAAAAATAAAAACGAAAGACAATAGGAAAAAATAAAAACTGTAAGATCGATTTATCTGTACAGCGTCTCATAATGTGCAAATATGATGTGTGGTAATTTGTAAATCTTTTGTTTGAATTAAAAATTCTTATGAATTTTCTTGTGTCTATAAATAAACTGACTTAATTTCTATCTTTCGATATTATTTTTTATCTGTATAGCGTGTCATAATGTGTAAATATGGCGATAATCTGTAAACTTTTTTCTGGATGCAAATTCTTATGAATTTCCTTGTGTCTATAAAAAAAATTTGTTTGTTACTGCTTCCGCAACAAAAAAAACATCGACTTAATTTCTACATTTCGGTATTCTCTAAAACAATCTATATGTAAGAATTCTGTCTATCTATATAGAAAATGCCTTCACCAACTGGTTGTACAATTAACTTGATGAAATGATCGCTCCACATGAAGTAGCAAAAGGTGCTTTTTGCATATCGTATGGCACTGCCTTTACAATTCATTTGATCAAATTATCGCTCCATATGAGGGAGCAAAGGGTGCTTTCTGTATATCGTACGGCACTGGTTTGTTGCTGACTTTACTTCGGTGCGGTAGGAGAGCAGCGCCGCCCTTCTCGTCCTCGCTTTTGCGGACGTTTCGACGACACGGCGTTCGTACTCCTTACCTCTAGTCTTCCTGGTATATATTTTCATAACGTTCATTCACATTACCACTTTAACACAATAAATAACGTGGCAATAACGATAGCACGAAAGCCACGGAAGTATCGAATCGTTCGGCTGATCGAAGTATTTAGAGTCGAAGGCCGCCTCATAAGAGCCAACGGTAGGTAGTGGCGATTTCAACAACTAAAAAGCCGTGACAAAACGCGCTTGCGTTTATCGTGTAGGAATAGTAGACCAGTGTCAGGGGGCTGATACTCTGATGCCAGTTGTTAAAGATTAGTACTCTATGTTCGCCACAAAAAAATGGCGCGCAATTTAAAATGTCAGGTTATTTTCTGACACCCTTTACCAAGAGGCCCGAAAAAGTGACCAAATTGAGTTTTTCTTCTGGGAAACGGTTGGTGAAAATAAAACGCATTTTTTTTAACACAAAGATATATATATTGAGAGCCTTTGAACAAATCACCAATAATACAGAAAAGCAACAAAAACATGGCCGCCGGCAGATGATAAAATTTGTTTCGCGACGTTTGGCGGTGGACACTCTCCAGCTTAAACGGTCTATCTAAAATCTAAAAACCAAACGGGTTATTCAAGTTAACAATTAATACAAGTAGATGACGATCGTCGATTTTTTTTATCATTTTTTTTCACAACGTGGCGACGAATTGAATCTCGAGCATACAAAATCCATGAAAAAAGTCGTCATTTTTATGTAACTATTAAAACATGAAGATCGATTTTTTAAAAGTGAGATCGTCAACGACCTTTGAATGTTTCTCATCGTATCTCCTTCAAATTTGGTAACGATCCATCGAGTGGTTCTCGAGATATCATGTCCACCGACTTTGAAAACGGTGTTTCGAGAAAAACGCGTTTAAATTTTGAAGTATGGTGCTGCCACCGCTCGCCCGGCCGACTGTTAGAAGCTCATTCAATTTTCGGAATATTTCGATGAAATTTTCAGAGAATCTAGTCATCTAGTATCTAGTTGATACAATCCAATGAAAATATTTTCAGAAAATGAAATTTTTTTACCCACCTTTGTAGATGTAGCCCGTCAAAAGGATTTTTCTTTAATGAAAGTCCTCCCGGGCCACTCGAATCACCTCCATAAACTTAGCCGAACGACTTTAAAATCTCAGGTTTTTTATTTTTATAATCGTTTGGCGGTAATTGGTAGCCCAATAAAAAGGTTTCTTGGTCAACCGTTTTCTTATAATTAAACGATATTTTGTTCTTTTTTTTATTTACCATGCAATCCATAAAAGCCGAGCTAAATCGATGCAGAATCGTTTGGTGGTCCCAAACATGCTAATCCCGACGTTTGGTAGTTAGTTCCTTAAGGCCTTAAGCCACAGTAACGGGTATAAAATCATGTGCGAATTAAATTTTTTTTTTCATATGAAAAAGTGATCCACTCATAATAGTAATTGCACATCTATTTAGTATGAATGTCAAGCTGTTAGAATTTTTTTTTGATGTACAAAAGAGCCAACTACTAATATTTTCTTTCGTTATCTTTTTTTAGGCGCTCCGCGGCGTGACATTTAGCATCCACAATGTTTTACCTAGAACAAAAAACAAAAATTCTCGTCAATCTACATTAGAATACCTAGAGAAGTACGTACGGAATTCAAAGAATATTTTTTAATTCAAAAGTTGTAGGTATTTGAACTTAAATGAATTTTCAGTGAAAAATTTCGTTATAACTGCTCATAAACTGCCCATAAAATGAAAAGTTTTCGATTAATCAGAAATTCCGTACGTACTTCTCTGCGAAATGCAATTAGGAACATAACTTTTAAATTTGAAGTAAATCGAGTGAAAATTGTTGAAGTTATTTGTCACGCCAATTGGAAAAAAGCTGTTTCGAGAAGTTTCGAGTGGTCGGCCATTTTGTGCATCGAAAAAAAAAAGATATATTTATTAATTGCTTGATATTCGTACTAAATAGATGTGTAATTAATTTTATGAGTGAATCACTTTTTTATACGGAAAAAAAATATTGAATTCACACATGATTTTATACCCGTTACTGTGGCCCAGAGTTGGGTGTAATTCTATTTATAAATACGATTACGAATTTATTCGCATCGTGATTTTCATGTGTTCATTCGTGACTTTCAAATATTACATTATAAATATGACCAAATTCACAAAATGAGTTGTGAATTTTCTCAAGTTGAAGAAAATTAAAATCGAATCCACGACAATTATATTGAAATTTACACCACAAGTGAGTTCTTACGTATTCTGAGAGAAAACATTGTGTTGAGGCAAAGAAATTTTTGCACAAAAGGTTTTGTGCAAAAATACGTACAAACTGACTTTTGGTGTAAATTTTAATCTAATAATTGTGAATTTAATTTTAATGTGTCTTGAATACGAAAAAATTCACAACTGATTTCGTGAATTTTTTTGCATTTACAATTTTTCGTGAATACATTTGCATTCACAGATTTTCATGTGAATTTTTTTTAATTCACAGGATTTTTTGTAAATATTAACATTTTTTCTGTGAATTCATTTGTATGTTCAGAATATTTGTGAATACAAATGAATTCGTATTCGTATTTACAATAACTGAAGTATGAATACATTTGTATTAATATTCAGATGAAAATCACGATGTGAATAAATTCGTATTCGTATTTAAAAACAGAATTACGCCCAACTCTGCTGTGGCCTAAGGCGTTAATTACGCCGATCGAAGAACCGTCTGCGTTAAGATGCAGGCGAAAGAGGGCTGAAATTGGTCGCTGATGGATCCAACAGAAACAGAGAATCGATCTCGTTCTAATAAGTCTCAAACGGCCCCCTGACACTGGCCTACTATTCCTATACGATGAACGAAAACGCGTTTTGTCCCGGTATTTTAGTTCTTGAAATCGCCACTACCTAGCGTTGGCTTTTGTGTGACAGCCTTCGGCTCTAAATACTCCGATGAGCTGAACGATTCGATACTTTCGTGGCTTTCGCCTGTTATCGTTATGGCGACATTATTTATTGTGTTCAAATGGAAAATCATTAGAAGGGAAAATCATTCCAAATATATCAATAGACTTTCATTCATGCAAGATATTCGAAACACCCGCGCAACATGCATATATATGCATGCCTGTCACACGACTACTAGCGCCACAGTGCGGCGAGGACATTTTGCGAACAGTATTTAACTACCAGTGTCAGGGGGCTGGTCTCAAACGGAACATAATCGTTCAGATTGGAATCCTAGCCAGCTTTCCGACCTGTCTTCAACACCGCGGTGAAAGCTTCACCTTCACGTTGCCAACACTGATCGATTTTAGGCTAGAGAAAGACAGAGAGCGCGACAGAGCAAGCGCAGCCAACTTCCGCGTTGACCGTCCCTGTCTCCTCCGCTGCGCTGCTTTACGCAATAGTCGGCCGCCGGAGCGCCGAAGATTTCGCGTTTGGAGAACCCAGTACAACTGAGCTCGATAAAGAGGAAGAAAAATGTTGCGTATCCTGGCAGGACGGGTAAGCGCGAGTGTCAGAGGCGCCGTCGTACCGAGGGCACTGGTCGCCGATGTACAAAACGTTCGAGCCTCCCACGATGGTCCGACCGAGACCGACGAGGAATTCGACACCAGATACGTGAACTTTTTCAACAGACCCGACATCGATCACTGGGAAATTCGCAAGGCCATGAACGATTTGGCTGGTGAGAAAATTCATTTTTTCAATTCTTGCTTTTCTTCCTGACCAGCAAACTTATCCATCTACGACTTTCCATAGAAATCAGCCACTCATCCCACAGATTATTAACCTTTTCCTACCAATCAATGTCTTCTCCCGCACTGGCTTGAAAAAAATCGCTGGGAATTTCTGCATTCTCTTAACTTCATCGCGTCTATTTTCAGGCATGGACCTGGTCGCTGATCCAAAAATCGTTTGCGCCGCTCTCAGGGCATGCAGGCGACTCAACGACGTTGCCCTGACGATTCGATTTTTGGAATCGGTGAAGGAAAAGGGCGGCGATCACGCCAAAACGATCTATCCGTACATAATCCAGGAGATCAGACCGGTATTGGACGAATTGGGCATCAGTACGCCGGAGGAGCTCGGCTACGACAAGCCCGAGTTGGCCCTGATCGATCCCGACGACATTCACTAATATCCATCAACCTCCGTCGAACTAGTCTCCGCCATAGAAGTTCCAACTTCCGTGCGACGCCGATCCTCATTTTCTCTCGTTTCAATCGAGTCGTAATACGTCGCGTATCTTGTACTCGTCGAAAAGCGAAGTAGAAAGTTTCGGTGTGGAAAAAAGCCAAAATTGCGTTAATAAAAGGTCGTAAACGTTGGCGCGAGTGACGAATTTCTTGCCGTCGGGCCCTTCCTTTTTCTCGTTAATCATTCGCGTCGCAGACTCAAGTGATATGCTCTATATTTTTATGTTTTTGTTGTTGTTGTTGTTTTTCGTCCACAGACTTCTTATATAATTTATATAATATTCGAATGAGAACTTGAATTACTTTTTACACAAATAATAATAATATGTATATATATATATATATAACAAAGGGAAAAAATGTGACAAGACTACGACATATTTACAAGTTACATTACACGATAGGGACAACGATAGAGAATCATTATACAAGTTATGCCTATAATGGTGAGACTCGTGGTATAAGAATGTGTCGATTTTCGTTCTCGTTTTATCTCTTCATTTGTCCGTCGATCGATCGATGTTTGACTCAAGTATTTACACTTAGCCAATAATTTATGTTTATGTTTATAGTCGGATAGCGCTCGGGCAATAAATCAACGCGATCGGAAAGAGAAAAAGTAATCCACCAACAAAGTTTTTCCCACAGTGTACAAATGTTATATCGACGTGGTTTCGTTTTTTTTTTTTTTTTTTTCTTTGCGCACGCTCCGAGCGTTAAAACAATACAACAATGATCAATCTAGATAATAAATTATACAATTATCTATAATATTATCGAAAGAAAAAACATCTCGTTGATAATGGTAATGGTACAGTTGGATTACAAGGGTAACTTGTTTCAATGTTACGCGCTTCCGTCGAGCCGAGTGTCCGGATATATAAGTTTGAGCGCAATCAAAGCATTTTTAAGTACGAGAAACGTGTGGGTATATTTTTTTGGTTTTTTTAGGTCGTCGAAAACGTTTCGGAATGAACTGGGCGATTGGACAGAAAGTATTAGGGTCTAAAACGTAAAGGACTCGATCGCACATATATATATATATATATATATATATATATATATATATATATATATATATATATAACTGTATATGGGGCATTCCATACCAATTCGACCTGGGTCTGATCCTCGACCCCTCAAATCTGGTCCCCGATTTTTCCTATCATTACTCTCACTCTATCAATCAATTACAATTTTTTTCAGATTTTTCAAAATAAATTTGAGCGCGTCATGAATTTTTGAATTTTTTTTTTTGAACACCGCGATGGCCGTAATCGAAAAAGCTGACAAAATTCCCAAAAATACAGTGTCAGATATAAAAAATGTTGGTGTAAAATTCATAATGCCTGGGCTATTGCTTCAACCCCTAATTAGGGTTTTTGTCAAACATGATAAAAAAAAATCGAAAATTAAAAAATACACTTTAGAAAAAACGGATACATTTTTTTTTTAATCTGGTATTATGCATACAAAATTTCGAGAAACAGTCTACAGTAAATTGACCTCTGCTTCTTACTTTTTTCATTTTTTTTTTGCTCAAACGCTAAAAAACGGGTTGAAGCAAAAGCCCAGACATTATGAATTTCACACCAACATTTTTTATATCTGACACTGTATTTTTGGGAATTTTTTCAGATTTTTTAATTACGGCCAACGCGGGGTTCAAAAAAAAATTCAAAAATTCATGACCCGCTCAAATTTATTTTGAAAAATCTGAAAAAAATTGTAATTGCTTGATAGAGTGAGAGTAATGATAGGAAAAATCGGGAACCAGATTTGAGGGGTCGAGGGTCAGACCCAGGTCGAATTGGTATGGAACGCCCCATATATAAACAGAGTGTTATAAATCGATAATCCTGCAACTGTCAATAGGTCAGGTCATGTCCTGACCTATTGACCTATACGCTGGATTTCCAGTTTAGTAAAAGTCCCACGGTTTTCGAGATAAAAATCATCAGCTTTTGGTTTTCCGCATGCCATCTCTACAAATAACTTTTTTTGACGCGGTTTTTTTTTAATACTCTTGGTTATTTGTTTTATCTGGAAAAGTCTTCTTTTTAACCGTGAATGTTAAGGAAACTTTACAAAAAAAAGATCTTATGCAGAATTTTCATACCAACCAATTCGAACATCTTACTCTGATAGCCTGCGGTGTAAAAAATGACACTACGCATATCGTGCCAGTTACATTAAAAAGTTGCTCAGTTATTGTCGATTCATATCACTTGTAGAAACGCCATGCGAAAGTCAAAAGCAGATGTTAAAAAAAACAGCATAAAGCCCTACATCTCGAAAACCGTAGGACTTTTACTAAACTGAAATTCCAGCATATAAGTAGGTCATGATCTGACCTGTCGACAGTTGCAGGATTATCCATATACAACAGTACACTATATATACAGGGTGTCCCTCTTATCTTTGCCACCCGAAATAACTCGGTAATTATCGACGTCACCAAACAATGTTCCAGACAAAAGTTGTACGGTATGAAGGGGGTCATCAAATGGGGGAAGGTCAACCCCACTTTTTAAAAATTCTATAAGTGACCTTGAATTACCTTGGACGACTTTGACCTCCGAATGTTTTTACGCGGCTTGAGGGCTCCACAAGATGGTTGAAAAAAAATGTACCCTTCCATTAAAAAAAAGTGGAGGTGACTTTCACTGTGCGTCAGCGTGTCCACCGAAATAAAAATAAAAAATGGTCGCATTGGATGGCCCTCTTCACACCGTACAACTTTTGTCTGGAACATTTTTTTGTGACGTCGATAATTACCGAGCTATTTCGGGCGGCAGAGATAAGAGGGACACCCTGTATATATGGTAATTCTTTAGATAAAAATGACTTTGCGACAAAATTAGCCTAACATTTTTTTTGTTGCTGTTTTCCCAAACCCAATATAGGCATCGACATGTTGAAAAATGCCTTATTTTATCACTTTTTGCGTACTTCAAAACTCCATAACTTTTTATGGGGGGGGGGAGTCATTTTCGGCTTTCCCCGACTAAAAAACGGAAAAATGGCAAAAAAATGTTAGGCTCATTTTTCGAAAGTCACACATATATATATATATATATATATATATATATATATATGTATATATATATATATATATATATATATATATATATATATATATATATATATATATATATATATGTGTGTGTGTGTGTTGAAAAATGCCTTATTTTATCACTTTTTGCGTACTTCAAAACTCTATAACTTTTTATGGGGTGAGAGGGGGAGGGGGAGTAATTTTCGGCTTTCCCCGACTAAAAAACGGAAAAATGGCAAAAAAATGTTAGGCTCATTTTTCGAAAGTCACTATATATATATATGTTCAGGATGTCTTCCTCTGCAACATATTTCAAGGTCAAGTTCATCCAAGGTCCTGTTTTATTACGAAAAAACTGAAATAAGAACTCATTTTTGTTTGCTTTTCACTCCGATCTCTTGGCAAAAATATATCGACTGAGTAATAATACAATCGCGAGTACGCGAACTACGGTATAATGTAAAAAAAAAAATACACCGCAACATTGAAACAAGATTGCACACAAAATGATAATACATTTTTGTCTTTTTTTTTGTCTTCCTTATCTAAAACGTGGTACAATAATACCTGAATAAAAAAAAAATGACTCGGCGTTTAAATGCATAGAGGCACGGTTCGAATGTCACCGGATAACGTAACGTTAGCCATTTCCGCGAGATCTAATCGTTCGTTTGGTTTTCGTTTTTTGGCAGAGATCTATGAGTGTGTAAATATTCGAATTCTCTTTCGAGTGAGTAGCAACGCCTGACTCGAAACCGTCCACCTGTTTTTTTTTTTCGTCCCTTTCTTCTTCCTCTCGTTTTGTGTGTGTGTGTTTTTCCCGTCTTCTTCAAAAAGTCATGTCTTAGCCTATTTGTACCCGTCAGAAATGCTTAAATTTTTGTTTCACTATCGGTGCTAATAATCGGACTAAATCGAAGAGCTATATTCGGTAATCGGTATTACGTCCCAAATGATAAATATTTTACATCGCAATTGTTCGACAACGTTACTTAATTTTATCGTCTAATCGTGGATAGTCGGTTTGTATAAACGCAAAGATCCAACCTATGTTCCTTGTTGTGCACAACGGAATTGAACTATTACAGTGACGTTCGGTCCCGAAGTATCCCCGAGACTTCGTGTGAATTGCCACATTCCCGGCGTCATTTTTTTTATAAGCGATAAAAAAAATCAATACAAATCAGAGCTGGGCGTAATTCTGTTTATAAATACGAATACGAATTTATTCACATCGCGATTTTCGTGTGAATATAAATACAAATTTATTCGTACTACACTTATTTGTATTCACATGCATGCATACAAATACAATTGTATTCACAAATATTCTGAACATACGAATAAATTCACAGAAAAAATTGTGAATATTCAAAAAAAATTGTTAATACGAAAAAATTCACAAAATAAGTTGTGAATTTTTTCGTATTTGAGACCAATTAAAATCAAATTCACAATGATTAGATTAAAATTTACACCGAAAGTGAGTTCTTACGTATTTTGAGAGAAAACATTGCGTCGAGGCAAAGAAATTTTTGCAAAAAAAGTTGCGAGTTTCAAATATTATATTATAAATATGAAAAAAAATCACAAAATGTGTTGTGAATTTCCTCTAGTTGAAGAAAATTGAAATCTAATTTGCGACAATTATATTAAAATTTACACCATAAGTGAATTCTTACGTATTTTGAGATAAAACATTACGTCGAGGCAAAGAAATTTTTGCACAAAAAGTCCGAACCAAATTTTTTGGTTAATTGTAAATTTTAATCTAATGATTGTGAATTTGATTTTAATTTGTCTTGAAACGAAAAATTTACAACTTATTTGGTGAATTTTTTGTATTCACAATTTTTGTGATTTGCATTTTTTTGTGATTTGCATTTGCATTCACAGATTTTGATGTGAATTTTTTTTAATTCACAGGATTTTTTGTAAATATTCACAATTTTTTCTGTGAATTTATTTGTGTGTTCAGAATTTTTGTGAATACAATTGTATTTATATGCATGTGAATAAATTCGTATTCGTAGTTATAAATAGAATTACGCCCTACTCTGATACAAATTCTCACTCGTTTGCTCGTCCCATTGAATACGTGTTACCTTTCTTTCTCCCCCATTGGATCAATTTTTCGCGCGAAATTGTTTTTTTTTTGCAATTTTTGTTTTGTCAGTTTTCTCATTGGCTTCACTTGCGAAAATTACCATCGGAAGTAAGCTTTTTTCTCGCCGTTGCACATAGGGGTGTTTAAGGTAATTAGGCGACCAAAATTATTTTCTTTGTTTTATATATATATATATATATATATATATATATATATATATATATATATATATATATATATATATATATATATATATATTAGAAATCGTCCGAGTTGGGTAACGGAAAGGGGTCGCCCATTGTCCGGTGTCTTCACCATTTTCAGGTAGCAGTTTATTTTTTACCTGGGACGAATTTAACCCTTCGCGGTCACACGGGGTCCAGGCGACCCCACGCACGACTTTAAGCCAAAATTACTATACGTTGTAGACGGCCAAGGGAGCTGGCCTGCCTTGCAAGGGTGCTTTGGAGTGTCCTTTGCAAGTACCGATTAGGGCCGGACGATTCGCGACAGCAGTTTCGTCGGGGTAGTCGATTTAAAAAAATCGGGCACTGGGGTCATTTTGACCCCCACGTGTATTTTTTTCGTAAAAAAGTGGTATCTTTATTTTTCTTCGTGGGAGAACGGTAACTTTTTTTTTCTATCAACTTTATATGAATTTTGAAATGTGAATTCTTTGTGACGTCCGTCTACGTCATTTGAAACTCACTACAATGCTACCTGGGAAACCGTAGAACCATTTACAATGTGCGATGGGCACAGAGTCTTCATTTGTGTCGACTGTGGGGGACAAACTTGATTTATTCACGATTTTTCGATATTTTGTATTTTTTAATATTGTTTTTTATGTGTTTCATATATATTGTGTTTACACTATAGTCTCATTATTTTTCGAGCCGCTGTTCCGAACAAATTTCTCATTTTTCACGATTATCGTTCTTTTCTTTACTGCGAATCCGCCTACTTCAAATGTCCAAATAAACGCCCACTGCGAAGCTATTTTTTCCTTAAACTATCATGTCTCAAGAATATCACCGTAATTTTTTTTTACACTTCGATAATTGCCAAAGTTATGATTTTTAAGTAAAAACTGGCTTTTTCCACGCATTGATCCCTTCCTGATTTTTTTCCGCCATTTTAAATGTCGATTACAATATTATACTGAGAATGCCACATTCTAGAAGGTTCAAACTAACACCCCGATTTTTTATAAGCCATACGAAAGAATAGAATCAACGTGGCAATCGTTTAAACATGGCTGGGGTCACAAGGACCCCAGGTGACCACCTAAGTTGCTGGCCGAGGCTGTGACCTCGAAGGGTTGAGGAAACTCTATTTTTGGCCGCCTAATTAGCAAAAATACCCCTATGTGCATTGTTTCCATCGATATGATCGAATTTCAATAACGTACTCGGTATCCGCACGTTTCCGCTGACGCAAAAATCATTAAAAATTATGACTAGATAAAACAATAGTACCTAGACAAACGACGTTTCTCGCTTTTTCTCACTGATTTGCGGGAAAGTCAATGATAAACTTGGATATCCACGATGATTACTGGCCATCGAATAAAAATCTACGATTTTTTTGCCTTTCGCTTTCTTTCCATTTTCTTTTTTTTTTTCGTAAGACAGACTGAGATCGACTCTTTCGCGATCGAGAGCCTTCCACCGGTCGGTGGTTTTTTTTTTCTATATATAACGTATTACCTAGATAAAAATACAAATGTCATTACACTCTTGTCGTTTCAATTGATTAGAGACCATGCTTTTTTGGTTTTTTTCGGCAGTATCACGATATCTGTGGCCCCTAATTCTGACCACGCAGTCTTCATATTAAATCCAAAATAAGACTTTTTTCCAAAGTGGTAAAAATTGAAAATCTACCCTTAAGGGGGTGAAACGGGGGTTTTAGAGTTTATATGAGACATATTTTTTGGTCATATTTGCGTGAAACGTGGTATAAATACACTCCAATACAAATTAATTGAACATGTGTTTGTTGGGATTTATTTGGGTTATTTATGCCAACCTAAACAAACACAGTTAAGGGGTTAAAAGTAATACTTGACTGTTTACAGGCGCCGAACAGCGAGGAAAACATATGGTGTTATGTATAAATCACATTTGGGAAGTTTCAAGTAAATTTGACAAAAAAATATCTTGTCTCATACAATTATTAAAACCCCTGTTCCACCCCCTTAATGGTCGAATTTGAGGAAATGCTGAAATACGTGTTCAATTAATTGTATTGTCGAGTATTTACGCCAAGCTTCAAGCAAATCTAACAAAAAATATGTTGTCTTATACAAACGGTAACCCCCTTAAGGCTCGAATTTTAGGAAATGCTGAAATACGAGTTCAATTATTTGTGTTGTACAGTATTTACGCCAAGTTTCAAGCAATTCTGACAAAAAAATGTTGTTTTATACAAACTTTAACCCCCTTAAGGCTCGAATTTTAGGAAATGCTGAAATACGTGTTCAGTTATTTGTATCATAAAGTAATTGCGCCAAGTTTCAAGCAAACCTGACAAAAAAATATGCTGTCTCATACAAACTTGAACACCCCCGTTTAACTCCCTTAAGGCTTGAATTTTAGTAAATGCTGAAATACGTGTTCAATTATTTGTATCGTAGGGTATTCACGCCAAGTTTCAAGCAAATCTGACCAAAAATATGCTGTCGCTTACAAACTTTAAAACCCGTTTCACCCCCTTAAGGGTCGAATTCCAGGAAATGCTGAAATACGTGTTCAATTATTTGTATCGTAGAGTATTTACGCCAAGTTTCAAGCAAATCTGACAAAAAATATGTTGTCGCATACAAACTTTAAAACCCCTGTTTCAATCCCTTAAGCGTCGAATTTTAGGAAATGCTGAAATATGTGTTTAATTATTTGTATCGTAGAGTATTGACGTCAAATTTCAAACAAATCTGACGAAAAAATATGTTGTCTCATACAAACTTTAAAGCCCCTGTTTCACCCCCATAAGCGTCGAATTTCGATTTTCACCACTCTTGAAAAAGTTCTTATTTTGGGTCAAATATGAAGGCTGCGTGGTCAGAATTAGAGGCCACGTATATCGTAATATCCCCGTTTTTTCCTTTTCTTCCTTTTTCGTTTCTTATCCATTCATCATTCTCCCACTCAAGAACACGTAACACATTTTTCTAAGTCGTTATCGTTATAATAATCAGCGAAATCTACCACACAGTGACGTACAAACGTTCCAGCCCTTCCGCTCACATTCAGATATACAATATATATTGTGTATTCTCGAGATAGCCGCCGTAATGCTTGAAACCAAGACTCAGCGTTCGTTTCCTTTCGGCAGAAAAAAAAACACTACCACACCGATTTCACGCCCGAACGAAAAAAAAGTGGTTTTTTGGTAGACCCGTTTCGACTTCTCGCTTCGTCCATTGTTTCTTTGTCGTTTTTCTTTTTCGTTACGTACAAACTCGTTTATAGTCAATATGCACAGAGTGAATTTCATTCCGGACTCGAGATGGTGTTCTGTTGACTGTCCTCGTCCTTAATGACCTCGCCGTGCATGGCTTTCGTGAGTACATTGGCATCCTTGAGGGATATCACTTGAAGTACCTGGTGTTCACCGTTCGCATTGATGACGGTCATTGGATGACCCTGTATGGTAACAGCCTCGATCGTCTCTCCGTTACCGGGCTCGACCTTCGGCACCTGTACCATCGGCGTTACGTGCATCGTACCGTCACTCTGGATATTCGCTACCATCGTCTGATACATGCTCGCCGATACCGGAACCGTTATTACTCCGGACACGGATACAGGATATCCTGTAACACACCGAAAAAAACGACTGTCCTATCGTCTTCACCCACGAGAAACGGTGCGAGGCATTCCGAACGTAGCTTATTACAAATTTATGCCACTGCGTTTCACCACCCTCCCGCCGTACAATGTCGTTGTATACTATTTGGTTGTTTTTTTTTGATCGTTTTTATGTTATTATAATTATCAGGATTACGGTATTATAATTATCGGGATTCTCGTGCCAATGTACACAGCCGTGTTGACGCAATTATTCCAGTCGTACGAGCCCGATCTGTACACTGGATTATTGTGATTTCTACAAATGATCAATTGGTGGTTATTGATGGTAAATTTTACAGATATGATAGGGTGTGTTGAAACGAAGGATACATTTTCACCTCTTACCCCTTCAAACAATAATGTGAGGTATGAAAAAAATCATGGTTGTTACGCATTATTGACTCTGAAATTCCCTGACTTTTTCAGGTGCAAATATTCCAGGGAGTTGACGTCAAATAAAGAATATCATTTTTTTATGATAAAAAAAATATGAAAATGTTAAATATTAAAATTTAAATAACTGAAATTCGAAAAATAATTTGGGTGTAGTTCCGAAAAGCGAGTACCGCCGATTAATTTGGAACTCCGTGTACCCATGTATTTTTACTCGCTGATCACGAATATGACGGTGAAAATACTCGCAAATTTGATTTTCAAGGTAAAAACTCACGAATACTGATTTTTTCAAAGTTTTAATTATTTATTTTCATGACTGTTGATCTGACAGAAAAATGTTTCCTACAAAAGTTGTAGTCTATGAAAAGATTGATCTTTTATGTTCTATACGGTTTGTGTCTAAAGCCATTTTGTTGCGAGAAAAAGAGGACAATGCTCCAATCAGTACATTTTGCTAAACTCCATTAGTTTCGATATTATCTACTTACGCACTTTACCGCGGAAGGTTGGAGTTCAGTCTTTAAAGTGCATGTTTATTTTTTGCTTTTTTTGGTTGTTGCTTTTTTGTATTTTATTTTATTTTTTTGCTTTTTTATCTTTGGTTTTGTTTGGATTTAAAGACTAAACTCTAACCACCCCGCGGTAAAGTGCGTAAGTAGATAATATCGAAACTAATGGAGTTTAGCAAAATGTGCTTATTTCAGCATTATTCCATTTTTCTCGAAACAGAATGGTTTTTGCCCAAACCTGTATAAAACATAAAAGATCAAGCTTTTTATAGGCTACAACTTTTGTATCAAACATTTATCTCTAAGATCAATATGAATTAAAATAAAATAGAAAAACTTTAAAAAAAACAATTTTTGTGAGTTTTGACCTCGAAAATAAAATTTGCGGGTATTTTCACTATCATATTCGTGATCAGCGAGTCAAAATACATCGGTAGACGAAACTCCAAATTAATCGGCGGTTTGGGCGTTCGGAACTCTATGCATTTTTACGTCGGTGCCAATGAACGTAAAATAAATATAAACACTTATCCACAATAATAATTGTGTGGTTGTGTATCGACAAATCAAATGTAAATGTATAGAGCTTTAGAGTGAATTATTTTTTTTAGAGTAAATTCTCCAGAGTAAATTAGAGTAAATTCTCAATGATTGGCATTAACAGCACATTTTTTTTGTATATAATGAAGAATAATGTAAATATAAAAAATATACAAAAATATTTATTTTTAGTCTTTGCAATTTTTTTCAAGGCGGTTTCATTTTTCGTAATTCTTGCAAGATATAAATTATAGCAAAATTCCAGAGAATTTTCAAAATTTCCTGACTTTTCCCTGATTATTCTAGGAGGAAAGAATTTCCCCGAGTTTCCCCGGTGTTCCATCTGCGTAACAGCCATGACAATTAAAGCCAAATTTGAGTTCTCTAACTCGAGTACGAGTCGTTATTAATCCCCTTATTTGATTAACATGATAAGTTCGCTGTTTGAAGTCAAATTTCAATGACTCAATAACTAATCAATATTTTTCAAATCCGGTTGGAGATTCTCAAAGCTCTAGAAGTTTTTTTTTTCAAATCTCAATATCATTATTTATACCGAAGTTATTGGAAAGGATCCTTTTTTTTATTTTCCATAAAAATACATGCATTTTTGCAAACAGCTGTAACTTACGTGAAAGTAATATCGTATTTTTTTAAAAAGTTTTTGGACACCGTAATGATCGGTCTTGAGGAATGTTAAATTACAATTCCAATCCGGATTCACGAAATATTAACGCGTTGTACAATTATTGTAGCTCGAACGCCAGGAGCAAATTTTTCGTTTTGCACGTGGAAAAATTATCCACCGCTCAGGCTTGAATCGGAGGGCCCGAATTTAGCGTGAATGTTTTTTTTTTGGATACGTAATTACATTATGCGAAGGGGAATGGGATGAAGACATTTTTTTTTCGACACACCCTCATCTGTTTTAGGAGCGTTACAAAATTTCGTTGAATTGACTTTTTTCTCTTTTGAATATATAACATTTGAATAAACGTATTGCAATGCAATTCGCTCGAACTTATGGACATTTTACAGTTGCAGAGTGACAAACGTTTTAAAACAGTACATTTTTCGGCTCTGTCAAGTACAAGTTGCAGAAACGATTCTACGAAATTTAAGGGATTAGGCCACTCTAGAGGCCGATAAAATAGGCTTTTTGGGGATGTTTTTTTTTCAGAAAAACTACAAAATAAATCGAGATTGCAAAAAAGGATGTTTATCATACATACCAGTGACTGTATACAATAATTTGTTTGAAGCGATTAATTTCAAAATGGCGGCTGTGCAACGTTAATTAGGGTTAGGGGGATTGTCTTTTTTTCGCAAAATTTACCGCTTTTTGGGAATTTTTTTGTGAATAAAGTATACAACGGAAAACTTGTGAAACTTGGCATATAGTTTTATTGATCTGTTTACTACATACAAAAAAAAATTTGAAACAATTTCATCAAAAAATCCGCCTCCCACCCCCCTCGACGCGCGATGGTCCTTTTTTGATGGTGTGCACGATTTCTCAAAAACTATTCAACCGATTGCCTTCAAATTTGGACAGAATGCTCAGCTGACATCCTTTTATCGTTTGATGAAGCAAAAAAGCAATACGTTTAATAGTTTTTTATTTATAACAAAAAATCGATCAATTTTTTTCGAAAAATCGATACTTCAAGTTCAAAACGTCACCAAATCGTCAATTTTTTTTCCCCTTCATCGAACGATAGCTATAAGTGTCTAAAGTAAAATGCTTTTTGGGTTTTTGTTGCAGGACGAACGTGAAGGCTGTAATCGTGCACACCATCAAAAAAGGACCATCGCGCGTCGAGGGGGGGTGGGAGGCGGATTTTTTGATGAAATTGTTTAAACATTTTTTTGTTTGTAGTAAACAGATCAATAAAACTATATGCCAAGTTTCACAAGTTTTCCGTTGTATACTTTCTTCACAAAAAAATTCCCAAAAAGCGGTATCCCCCTTAATCTCAAAACTGCATTTTTTAAGTTGGCCGGAAACATAACTCACAAGAAACATCCCTCAGGTGACACCCTTCGATTTTGTTGAAATTTGGATATGTTATAAAGCACCGAGAAGTAAGCGATACGTATTTTTTTTTTATCGGCGGAAAAACGGTTTTAAGGGCTGAAACGCACCCTCAAAAATGGGGATGTTTTTCGTTTTTCGTCGATAACGTTTTAACGGTACGAGATATTAAAAAATTTCAAATTGCAACAATGCTTATTTTTTTGTGCACTATACATTGGAGATGAAAACGATAACGTTATCGACGAAAAACGAAAAACACCCCTATTTTCGAGGGTTCGTTTCACCCCTTAAAACCGTTTTTCCGCCGATAAAAAAAATACGTATCGCTTACTTTTCGGTGCTTTATAACATATCCAAATTTCAACAAAATCGAAGGGTGTCACCTGAGGGATGTTCCTTGTCAGACAATTTTCAACCGATTCACTCGAAAAGTTGAATATACCTTGGAAAATACATTGTCTATGGAAGTACGTAGGATTTTTTTTTATATTGCATAGTTAATTTGTTATTAACAATTATCTGACGATTTTTTAGAAAGTGAAAAATTTGCCGAAAAAATCGTCAGATAATTGTTAAAAACAAATGAACTATGTAATATAAAAAACAATCCTACGTACTTCCATAGACAATGTATTTTCCAAGATATATTCAACAATTCAAGTGAATCGGTTGAAAATTGTCTGAATTATGTTTCCGGCCAACTTAAAAAATGCAGTTTTGAGATAAACGCTGCACAGCCGCCATTTTAAAATAAATCGCTCCAAAAAAATTATTGTTTACAGTCACTGATTTGTATAATAAACACCCTTTTTTGTAATCTCGATTTATTTTGTAGTTTTTCTGAAAAAAAAATCCCCAAAAAGCCTATTTTTTCAGCCTCTAGAGTGGCCTAAGGCCTTAATTCTTGTGGCCCTCAACTGAATGACAGCCACATCTATTTAATCGAACTGCGTAGCAGCCGGCAGCCGACCAGTCCTACGAGACGTTTGTATTTTTCTCTTTTCATTCAAATTGAGTGAAATTTGAATGAAAAATATTGAACCAAAGTCAATATTTCTCGAAGAGGCTTAGGAGGGTTCAAATCTACATTGGGAATGATGCATGATGAATTATAGCAAATTTCAGTCCATACCAACAAACATCCAAAACGAAATAATAATATTTAACACAGTGGTAGAAATAATTGTAACCCAAAATTGTGATGAAAAAAAAGTCATACGAAACGTGTCGCAGAGGATTCTAATTTCCACCGGAAAAATTGACTATCGGAGAGAAGACCTTCGAGGATGCACTGTCCACATAGTACGCCTAAAAAATGCTGAATGGATGACAATGTTGGCATCGTTTTTAACCGGAAGCTACTTAAGGGGTTGCCTAGTTGGAATTTTTGAAAAAATCGATTTTTCGTTTTCGACGGATTCTTATAATATAACCTTTCAAAAATATTCTCTGAAAATTTCAAGTCGGTCCGTTGAAAATTGGGGGAGTTATGAGCGTTTTTCTCGGAATGACCTTTTCAGAATCGGTGACCAAAATATCTCAAAAACAATTAAACCGATCTGCTTCAAATTTCACAGACACTTTTTGTATACCAAAAGGCAGTCCTTAATCGAAGGATTTTTTTTTCAATGCATACTTTTTTTTATATCAAGGAAAATGAAGTTTTTTTTCACCGAAATTTCGACGATCACTTTCGATGGCGACCATTTTTTCAAAAATCATTATTTTATTGAATCCTTTGATTAAAGACTAGATAATACGGTACAAAAACTAAATTCATTTGGTTTTTATATTTCAGATGATTTGTTCCCGAGCAGGAGTGGTCACTGCGAAGGACCTTTTCTGCAGCGGTCTGTGCAATTTACTGTATCTCCGTCGTTTATGAATATTTCCCTATGAAACAATTGTCAAAGATACTCGAAATGATACCCTGCACTGAGAAAAAAAAAGTTAAAAATCTGCGGCCATTTCCCAAAAAAAAAAATTCACGAAAACACCTTTTCTTCCGGCCGCAAACTAGGTGTAACTCGTTGGGTGTTATTTTTCACGCGACTTTTGAATCTGCCTAAAAAAATGCAAATTTATCGTCATTTATCCTTCGCCAACCCAGCTCTACGTATTTCAGATCGAATAATGAATCGATAACGTGACTCGTTCTGGAAAATTAAAAATAAATAGCGAATCTTTTAAGGGGTTAGGCTACTGTGCGAATGACGAACTCTCGTTCGTCGCTTGGGGCAACTTGAATTGAAGAGGAAGGTCCAACGTATGCTGCAGGCACCACAGATTGAAGGTAAACTTATTGTTACAATGATAGAACTGCCAGTAAAACTTTTAACGCGTTTTGGGCGTAGTTTCGAAACGCCCATACCGCCGATTAATTTGGAATTTCGCGTACCCGTGTATTTTTACTCGCTGATCACGAATATGATAGTGAAAATATCCGCAAATTTAATTTTCAAGGTCAAAACTCACGAAAAGTGATTTTTTTTAAGTTTTTCTATTTTATTTTAATGAATGTCGATCTTAGAGAAAAATGTCTCCTGCAAAAGTTGTAGCCTATAAAAATATTGATCTTTTATGCTCTATACAGGTTTTGTCTAAAAGCAGTCTGTTTCGAGCAAAATGGGATAATGCTCCAATAAGTACATTTTGCTGGGGCCGGGTTGAAATTTCGACCTTTGAAGGCTCCGACGGTTTAAAATTCCGAATTTTAATGTTCCGAAATTCAAGATGGGGCCGGGTTGAAATTCCGAACTTTGAATGGTCAGAACGCTCGAAACTCCGAAAAAATAGTACCCCGAAAGAATTTCACACGAAAGACCAAAACTCCGAAAATCTTAACATCGTCAAAATAATTCGGCTATGCAAGTTTTTAAAGTTTCAAAATTTTCAATAAATCGACGAATTCTTTGAAGAATTTTTTTTTATAAGCGATTTTGCGTCAATTTTGAAATTTGTCTAGACAATGTTATACGTTCTACATAATTTTGAAATAATTCGTCGATTTATTGAAAATTTTGATACTTTTAAAACTTCCATAGCCGAATTATTCTGACGGTGTTCGGATTTTCGGAGTTTTGGTCTTTCGCGTAAAATTCTTTCGGAGTAGTATTCTTTCGAAGTTTTGAGCGTTCTGATCATTCAAAGTTCGGAATTTCAACCCGGACCTATTTTGCTAAACTTCATTAGTTTCGATATTATCTACTTACGCGGGAAGGTTGCAGTTTAGTCCTTAAAGTGCATGTTTATTTTTTTATTTTCTGTATTTTATATTATTTTTTGCTATTTTTGTTTAGGTTTGTTTTGGTTTAAAGACTAAGCTGCACTTTGAAGACTAAACTCCAACCTTCCCGCGGTAAAGTGCGTGAAATGATAGTATCGAAACTAATGGAGTTTAGCAAAATGTACTCACTGCAGCATTATCCCATTTTTCTCGAAACAGAATCGTTTTAGGCCAAACCTGTATAGAACACAAAAGATCGATCTCTTTGTAGGCTACAACTTTTGTAGGAAACATTTCTCTCTAAGATCAACATTTATTAAAATAAAATAGAAAAACTGTTTAAAAATCAGTTTTTGTGAGTTTTGACCATGAAAATCAAATTTGCGGATATTTTCACGATAATATTCGTTATCAGCGAGTCAAGAGACATGGGCACACGAAATTGTAAATTAATCGGCGGTATTGGCTTTTCGGAATTTTATTCCGCGTTTTTTGCGAAAATATGTGCTTTAAAACGGTGTACACGATTTCGCGACCTCTAATAAATGGATTGACTTGAAATTTCGTACACTCATTCGGTGTAATAGCAGTTTAGTCTTGACCGACGTTTTTCTTCTTAACATTTTTTTGTCATTTGCGAGTAACGATAATGTCATTTTTTATCGAAAAATCGAAAAAAAATTGAAACTTTTTTTTTCATGAATGAAAAACGGTAACAAAAAAGCTCGGTCGAGTCTTAGCCAATCATGGTTGTTACGCATTATTGACTCAGAAATTTTCCCACTTTTGCAGGCTTTCCAATAAAAAAAACATAATTTTTTTAAAGATTATATATATGAAAATGTTAAATATTAAAATAAATTTAAAAAAACACTTAAATTCGAAAATAATTCAAACACTGTAAAGTAAAAAAAATATACAGTAAAAGCAAATACAAAAAACTGTCGTTTATTATAAACAGAAATTTTTATGTCGGTGCCAATAAATAATAAATAAATATAAACACTTATCTACAATAATAATTATGTGGTTGTGTATCGACAAATCAAAAGCAAATATTCAGAGCTTCGGAGTAAATGAGTGTTTAGGTTTAAAATTTTTTCAATGTTCGGCATTAACACCACCTTTTTTTGTACATAATAAGAAATAATATAAATACTAAAAATATACAAAAATATTTATTTTTATACTTTTTTAAAAATCGGTTTCATTTTTCGTAATTCTTGCAAAAAATCAATTCTCGAAAAATTCCCTGACTTTTCCCTAATGATTCGCGGGGGAAAGAAATTCCTGAGTTTTCTCGGTTTTCCATATGCGTAACAGCCATGGCAATATTATCTATTTCAAGAAGAAAAAGACTCGTTTTATTTGTTTCGAATGAACCGGGTCGCCATAATCAAGTACACCGTTGAGGTCTTCGCGTTCAAAGGTTCTTCACGAGATTGTATATTTTTATATTGTATATTTGTATATTATTAATATGTTTTAATGAATTTTGGTACACAACTTTGTTAATGTACATACAAATAAATGGCCAAACGATTTTTCAATCATCCTACTTATTCCTTCGAGATTAATTTTTTTTAGCGAGCCCTCGTTTGCGGGTCGTCATAGTAGCCTAACGCCTAAAGGCGGGATATACATTTACAACGATCAAAAAATTGATTTCTTCTTTTTCCCTTTAAACGATAGAACTATATATCGGAGTTGGGCGTAATTCTATTTATAAATACGAATACGAATTTATTTACATCGTCATTTCCATGTGAATATAAATACAAATTTATTCATACTTCACTTATTGTAAATACGAATACAAATAAATTCGTATTCACAAGCGTGAATATGAATTTATTTGTATTCCTGAATGAATTTATTTGTATAACCCAAACAAGCCCAAACAAATAAATTCGTATTCACAAGTGTGAATATGAATTTATTTGTATTCACAAATATTCTGAACATACAAATAAATTCACAGAAAAAATTGTGAATATTCACAAAAAATGTGAATATTTATAAAAAATGTTAATATTAACAAATAAAACCCTGTGAATTAAAAAAAATTCACATCAAAATCTGCAAATGCAAATGTATTCACAAAAAATTGTAAATACAAAAAAATTCACAAAATAAGTTGTGATTTTTTTCGTTATTAAGACAAATTAAAATTAAATTCACAATTATTAGATTAAAATTTACACCAAAAGTGAGTTCTTACGTATTTTGAGAGAAAACATTGCGTCAATTCCCTCAACACAATGTTTTCTCTCAAGATACGTAAGAACTCACTTGTGGTGTAAATTTTAATATAATTGTCGTGAATTCGATTTTAATTTTCTTCAACTTGAGGAAATTCACAACCCATTTTGTAAATTTTTTCTTATTTGTAATGTAATATTTGAAACTCACAACTTTTTCTCCAAAAATTTCTTTGCCTCGACGCAATGTTTTCTCTCAAAATACGTAAGAACTCACTTTTGGTGTAAATTTTAATCATTATGAATTTGATTTTAATTTGTCTTAAACACGAAAAAATGTACAACTTATTTTGTGATTTTTTTTGTATTTACAATTTTTTTCAATTCACAGGATTTTTTGTGGATATTCACAATTTTTTCTGTGAATTTATTTGTATTCATGCATGTGAATACAAATAAATGAAGTATGAATAAATTCGTATTCGTATTGATAAATAGAATTACGCCCAACTCTGCTATAATTGGAGAATATTTTCCCAAAGTTTCAAAGCGAAATTCGAAAAACTTCAAACGTTACAGCCCGTCAACGCTGCGCCTCATCGCTCGGATTCGGAGCGGGCGTGAACTTCAAACGCGTTTTTCTCAAAACTGCATTATCGAAATCGGCGTGCAGGATTACTCAAAAACTATTAATTCGAGTTGAAACTTGGTAGAAATATTGATAATATTGGTACCTTCTACTTGACGAGAATTGTTTTCGAAAAATTGAAAAAAAAAACGACTTTTTTAATCCACATTTTACAGAAATATTGCGTGAAATGTTGATTTTTTCAAAAATGCGTGCCATTTTCTTAAATTTGCATTTTCTTCATTTTAATTACCGTCACACAGAAACTATACATGTTCTAACTGAAAAAATGTTTGAACTTTTTTGCAAATCAAAGTCTACGGGAAGCTAGACTGCACGCCGATTCGCAACTTCCGCGGCGACCTTGCTGTAACACTCTCCCACAGCTCCGTCATTTTGATAATGAATTAATTAAAAAAAATTATTTTGTATACTTAAATATACTATTAAAGTATACCTAAAGTTTGATCATTGTAGAATAATTATTTCTTAGTTCAAAAAATCCCTCAATATTGCTTAGTTTTTTCCTGTCTAAATGTATATCCCGCCTCAACTGATTCAGATTATTTTACGTACGAAGATAAATTTTACAAGTAGAAATTGGGGCCGCTCGGAACAATTTTCTCGCGCGCCGAAAGATCACTTTCAGATAGAAATTGAATCGACACCATTCGGGCATATTTTCCTCACCGTTTCTTGGAATAATCTTACGACAATAATCACTTGCAATACACAATCCAATTCGACGATTAACGTTCCAATCGTCTTCGGACACACGAAATACAGAATACTTCAAAAGTACGGAAAACTAGCGAATTACATTACAAATAAATGCCTAAATTGAAAAATCTACGAAAATCTTCACTGGTCAATTGTGTGTCCCGTATATGGTGGCCCCAAAAGGTCGCGGAAATCATACTTCGTGAAAATATTAAATATGCACACAAATTCGCGAAGGATGGAAAAATGCATTCGGCATATTTCTCAAATTAGTGAGCAAATTTTAACAATCCTTTGTCTTAAGGCTGGACATTGTTCAAATTTTAACCAGACATTTTTCATATCATGATGCAGGTTTAAGTGAGATTTCAGGACAGTCGACTATTTAGATTGGGAGATAATGAGTTTTAAAATTGCAACTTTTAACACTGCAGGGTCTGCATTGACTGAAAGTCAGGACTCATAATTCGTCGTACCATTCCATTGTCTTTATAAATCTTGAAAAAAAAAAAATTATGTTCAGATAGCAAACGAGTTAGGGAAAGAGTGAAAAAAGTTTGGATTGCCTTTACTATTCAGTTTTGCTAAAAACGTTCAGTAAAGACAGAATAATTATCCGCAAAAAATATTTGTCCCCTATAATAAGAAGATATATGGCAACACCGCAGAACAGTTCAATTTTGTTCAATATTTCGAGAAAAAAAAATTATCGTGTTCCTAAAGTTAAAAACTTTTGTCATAAAAAAAATATTTGCGTTATAAATATTAATATTTCATATTGTTTGTGTTATCTTCATTGACAAATAAAACTCTTGGTTAATTCATAAATAATTAAAAACTTTGTTCGATTAAAAATTACTTCAAAATGAAAATTTGTGTTGCAGTATTATTTTAAATGTGCCGCGCAAACTTACGTCATTGGATACGTGAGCGATGCGGTGTGGCCACATGTCTTCTTATTATAGGGGACAAATATGTTTTGCGGTAAATTATTGTCTAAATTTCAATGCAGACCCCGCAGAGTTAAAAGGTGCAATTTTTAAACCCATTATTTCCCAATTTAAATAGTCGACTGTTCTGAAGTTTCACTCAAACATGCATAATTATATGAACAATGTGTGGTTGAAATTTGAACAAAATCTATAGAAATCAAGAGCGCGCGCTCGTTCCACCTTAAGAGCCTGTTTGCGATATTTGCGAGGGTTTCGGCCAAACGAGAAGCCACAAAACACTAAATCTACGAAATTAAGGGGCTAGGCTACTGTGAAAAATTGAAAAAAATCGACAATCGCTTGAGGCAACTGAAATTGACCAGGAAGGTGCAACACATGGTGCAGAAATCGCAGATTAAAGGTAGACTCATTTAAAGGTAAATTTTTTTACGATTGAAACACGATAAAAAAAATGCTCGGTCAAGTTTTAGCCAATACTATCTATTTTAAGGGGGTCGTCTAGTGTGTCACAAAAGAGAAAACGGCCTTGCATGACTTCTTTGAAGACGAGGAAGGTGTACTCTATAGTCCAGGCATAGCAGATTGATGGTGAGACCATTTTTTTATTATGAATTATACACAACTTTCAAACGCGTTTTTCTCAAAACACGATTTTTTCAACCTGCTGCCATGATATCTCAAAAACTATCTGATTGATTCTGCTCAAATTTATACAGCATCTTTAGTACATATATAACTACAAGTTGAACTAAAATAATTGAGATTGCTTCGTTAGTTTTCTTTTTATCAGCTATATAGACCCAAAAAAAAACGAAAAATTGTTTTTTCTAAAGCGTAAAAAAAATTATTTTTTCGGAATTCTAACTTTATTTTAGTTCCATGTAGAGCCTCAAGTCTCACGATTAAAATTGCGTTTGGTTTTTTGATTTCAGATAGGCAGAACGGCCGGAATCATGGCAGCAGTGGAGCACCTCTTTTTATATATGTGTTCCTGTTGGGCGGTGTATCTCCGACTATATTCTATATAATGGCTTCAAAAAATTAACAAAGTTTGTTTAAATGTTAATAAAAAATGATATACAATTTGTAATTATTTTATTTTAATGTTTTGTCAAAAAAAAATCCCCAAAAAAGCATTTAAAAAAAGGCCTTTACTCTAGACGACCCCGTTAAGCCAATATAGCCAATATCGCCAATACAGCCAATATTACCTATTTCAAGGAGAAAAAAAAACTCGTTTTTTTTTGTTTTACTTCAACAGGGTGGCCAAAACTTGTTCACGACTTCTCTGATTGTCAATATTCGTGAATTTTTTTTTGTTTTATTTTTTGCTTCATTTTGTATTTTATTTTTCGCTCTTTCGTTTGGGTTTGTTTGGGTTTAAAGATTGAACTGCACTTTC
This sequence comes from Ophion ellenae, assembly GCA_963210295.1. Classification (NCBI taxonomy): domain Eukaryota; kingdom Metazoa; phylum Arthropoda; class Insecta; order Hymenoptera; family Ichneumonidae; genus Ophion; species Ophion ellenae. The sequence goes on along the minus strand of OY723385.1, from coordinate 2,807,519 downwards.
GTGAAACTTCGTACGCAACTTTGTCAACGATCATACAAATTTTTGCACCATTTTGTCCGAAAGATTTTTCGCTCGTCTTCCTCATTTCTTCGAAATGAATTTTCTCAAAAAGCCCAGTTGTTCGGGTCGTCACAGTAGCCTGGCCCCGTAAATACAATAATTTCAAATTCACCGAGTAACATTGCCCTGCACGTGTGGGCGTGCAAGAAACATCGCAGGTCCTTCGCGAAATTCAGCCCAGCTCACATCACAACACGCAAAACTGCACGGACAGTCACAGTAATCGGTTTTTCCCTCATGGGCAATTAATGTATCATTGATTGTAGTTGGTTTCCACCACCGCGAATGAGCTCACAAAGAAGTTAACTGTGCGATCGGAATACCTCGATGCTCTCTTCACGATACACTCGTTTTTCTTCATCCCCTACGACAGACTGGCAGACCAGTGAAATCCAAACACACATAAATACAAAAAAAAAAAAACGCAACGAACAAAAAACAAAAAGACGAACACGATATGTCGATAGAGAATCATAACAATCGAGATATCGACAGCGCAACTTGTCACTTCCCGTTCAACAGTCGTATCCAATCTACGATGCACACGCCTCACACGCAATACGCGACGCGATTGCGTCAAAACATTCACTTATCGAGTTTCGCGTCGCGAAAGCCGCAGCGATAACGTCAACGAGCGCCAAATCAAGATAATCCCACGACAATTTTCCATTTCGACAATAATTAACAGTCTTTGGCATCCTGCACTATCAATTAAGCAGACCTTATGCAAAACAAACGGTAAATTCGCAATTAAAATAATAATATACGAAATAATAATTAAACGAAAGCAAAAAAAAACGAAAAAAAAAAATCCAACGTAAAATAATCTATGTACAGCCGCTTTATTGGTTTTCGCCTTGATTAAAAGTAAAATAATCGGTAATAAGGGTGCAGTGGCGGGAGAAAGAGTATCGCGAGCGAGGTTGGCACGATTTGCGTCTAATCCATATCCGCCGTTTCTTCACGTGACTTAAATCATGATTTGAAAAAGTTTTAAGAATCCATTTACCGATCCACAACGCACGTGTGCGCTTTCGTTATTCCTCCAATAACTTCCTGACGATCACGCGACAAATATTCATCGTCTGCCCATCCCGTAAGAACAGTTTTTTTTTTCCCCACTATCATTGTCTACCTCCTCGCCGGATAAGATTTTACTCACAATTCATTGGCGTCTTGTTTTATTGTTTTAAATATTATGTACATACGGATACACTTAAATAAATGCCGTTTCGTTTAATTCTATGCGTCTCACTGAATCGCGGTGTATCGGTTTGAACCTTTTGCCCTTTCGATTCGTCAGCAAATTGCCTTTTGTTTTTCTCTTCTCGTTCCTTTGTACTCACGAAATACTTCAGTTCGCACGCGAGTCTTTATTTATACAGAGAACATTCATTGATAAGCTCTGGAAGAGCGATCGGTTTTTGGATTGCACTTTTTTTCATTCTTTTCTTTTTTTTTTTGTTGCTATAAGCCGACATTTCTTTAGCTTGAAGTCGATAGGA